>VZTA01018003.1:0-67846 GCA_013398855.1 Mohoua ochrocephala | reverse complement strand
GGAGGCGAAAAGAAACGCCCCGCGCCGGGCTCGGGAGCCCCCGGGCGCTGGGGCAGCGTCCCGCCACCGAGGTCCGCGGGCTGCGCCGTCCCGGCTGTGCATCCATATGGAAACGGGTGGTCAAGGAACACCGGAGACAGACGAGGGAAACTTAAGGCACCTCGGCATGAGTTGTGTCGCGGTCTTGGTTTCCAGTTGACAGCAGGGACCCAAATGGAAAAAGTGCCACCAGCTGAGGCAAATCGCGATCAGAGATCTTCATCTGATCCAATAAATTACTCTAAGCAGCCATTTCACGGGAAAAATTGTTTGGACTATTTGCTAATAAGACTGAAATTGCTTCCTGCAATCTTATATTAAATATCTGCAATTGGAGAGATAGACTCTGAAAGTCTTTAGGAATACTATAAATACAATATAGAAGAAGGATTTTTAAATAATTAAATAATCAAGAGTGGCCTTTATGGTAAAAAACAAGTTATATTTGTTTCCATATGGCCAGGATTAATGCCATACCACTTATTCCCTTCAGATAATGTATATATTTACTCAGCTTTTACATTCCTGGGATCATCTGCTGTTTTCACCACTTTACTCTTTAACCTTGCAGAATCCTATTAGCCCTTCTTGTGCTCCCGCTGGCCCTGCCAGCCCACGGCCTTCCCTACCCCAGGCTGATTTTCACTGTATCTGCATGTGTTAGACCTCTCTGGAAAGCTGCAGGCAATGGCTTCCTGCAGGAAGCTGGTCTCCTGCCAAGGAATTTTCCTGGGTATCCTTGACTATTCTTGCTCCTTTATGACTAAGGGTCCAGCTATTACCTTCCACCCCTATATTATCGATACAAATGAAGGGTATAGAAGAAAAATAACATCAAGCCAGTCCTGCTCTGCGCCCATGGTGAGGTTTTATGGACCCCAGCCCCGATCAGTCATGGCAGTATATGATTTCTGTTTACTTGGTTTGATGTTCTGGTTTGGCTTTCCCATTTTTTAGGTTAAGGATTAAAAGGGAAATATTACTCTGTCTGATGAGGTAGATCAACTTGTACATTGCATTCAAACATCCCTTTTCTTATCTTTTCGAATGACCCCTGTTTGGAATTGCTGTCTGCACCAGGCTTCTCCCAGTTCTTCCTTTTGGTTCGGTTTTCTGTTGGCTCATTTTTTGTGTTTTGGTTTGGTTTTGAGTCCATATTGAGCAGCTTCTCTTACTTAAAATCTCATATGCTTTCATCAGTACACAGCTGGTAAAGTTCCAACTTCATTTTTATTGGACTTGTATTTTAAGCTGATGATGTGGCTTTTTTATGTTTCATCCATCCCATCCTGCTCAAATTGAAATAACTTCTGCACATAAACTTGAAAGGGAGAGGGGTTGGCTCTCTACTTTTGAAATCAAAGTTCTTATTTGTATATGATTCGTAAAAAAAGAAAAAAAAGGAGACGGAGCAGATTATACAAACACAAAACAACCCAGCCAATAGTTCTACTAATTAAGATGGATTTTTACTCTTAAAAATACTGGAGGTTAGAAAATACGCTTTAATATGGATAACAGCTGTACTGCAGAGTAATGATATAAACAAAAAGAATCAGTAACTGCCTTCATGCAGTTTATTTCTATACAGAAACCAAGTTCTGTGTGCACACGTTGTTACCTTATCACATGGAGACAAAAGCTCCCTGGGCTCCAGGGCTTGGGGGGACTGTTTTACAGCCTCCTTTAAAACTTTAAACAAAACCAAACCGAGAACAAGTGTCAAACAATGGAGCCAGATCTGCAGTTGGTAAAAGCTCTGCTTCCACTGCACTCACTGGAAAAAATCCTGATCCCAACTGAAGTCAGTGAGAGTTTTGCCATTGACTTCAGCAGAGCCAAGATTTTCTGCAATAGATTCTCAGTGCTATTTGGACCAACTGAGGATGTGCCACACGGCACAGCAATGGGCCCATTATCCTTCCACAGGAAAAATGGATCCGTGTTTGACCCTGAAGAGGTGCCCCAAAGCATGCCAACCACCACAGAGCCCAGAGGAGTAAAATTCAAGAAGAGAATCCCTTACACCACTGTAGCAGAGAAATTCAGGGAAATATCTACCTCAAAACTAGTTCTCCATTTCCTAAACTGGGATTCTTGTTACAGACAGATGAGGCTGTGGCCTGGGTTTCCTTAGTGGGGCATTGCCATGGCTCTCTCCAGTATGATGCTCCTATACTTTTTAGAATCAACTAGAAAAACTCAGTGTGGAATGTATGGACTGCTTCATTAATTATAGTCCGCAAACCTCTAAATTGATTGGTGTGAATGAAGTCACATCATATTTATTTAACTGGAATGAAGGGAGAAGGACTAGATACTGCAACTGTGCGTGGACACGTCGATCTGAGAGTATGGCTGTGCTGCTGCCAACCATGACTACAGTCACACAGATGTTTGCCTTCACTGGATACAGGCATATAGAAAGGAGAAAATCATGCTCTGTGTGTCCTGAATGAATGCCCAGGCTGGAGGAAAGGTTTTCTAGCGGCTGAAATACCTGAAGTAGCTTTAAACAAGTCAGCAGAGGTATGAACAGCCCTGTAACTGAACCGATATGGAGCTCAGCACAGACTGCGGAGTATTTATTGGATTTACAGATCTTCTAATCCACACCAAGTTTGTGCTATCTGTTCCTGTTCCAGCTAGGGTACATCTGCATAAACTGCAGCCAGACCTTCCCTTGGAGATGTTCTCATAACATTTAATTTTGCTTAGGAAAATGAAAAGATCCTAAGCTTAATCACCAATACTGCTCTGAAGGTGTTTAAAACACATATAACTGCACATTGCGATGAGAAATCGACTGTATCTGAAATTTCTAAGATCTCTTGCTGTTTTCAAGGGAAAATCACTCTTTTGCTTATATTAGTGGGGCTCTGAGGGGAGATGCTGGACTGCAGCACTGTGCCTTCTGCAAAGGGCACACCATCACCTAAGCAGGTAACGTTGAATCTGCTTAAGGCCCAAAGCAGTCCAAGCTCTCAGGTGAGAGGTTCCCCAAAAGGGGAATTCTCCTTCCTGACCTCCTGATGGGGAAGATGGTACCTGTCTGCACAAGGACTGTGTGTTGCCTGTGTTTCTCATGGAGATGATTGTCTTTGCTCTCATTCTCGACTGCCGTGCACACTTTGTGGCTATGCAACATTATAAAGTTTAATGAAAAGGAAGAAAAATTAAAATAGTGTGCCAGTTCTCTTCCTTCACACTTGACATTTCCAGGCTTCATATTGTTTCAACCCTTTTGCCATTATGTGGCACTATGATATACTACCTACAAAAAAAAGCATGAAATTAATGCTGATTTTGAAGCAGTGCAAGCTAAAGAGCAGTAATTAAAATTGGAACAGTCCTACCTTCCCCCCCTTTACTTTAGCACAAAACAATCCATGGCACAAAAAATAGACCAATGGAACTATTAATAAATTATCAAATTATTCAGCTCTTGCTAATAATTTCACTTCCACTTCCTTTTTAAGAAAGTGCCAAAGAAATATTCTAAGATAAGTAAAGTGAAAATGAACTAAATTAAAGCAGTAATACCCAGACTAGTCCCTTAGATTCCTGGAGTAAGAAATCAGGTAATATTACAAAAGATATTAACATCTTTGACTAATAAAATCCTGCCTTCAACAGAAAACTGCTGACTGAAGGTATGAAAGAAGGGCATCCCCTCTGCTTGTTCATCCTGAGATTTCTGAGAATCAGCTCCTAAGCCCTTCCCAGACATGCTCCGTGTGCCAGGCTCTGCAAGAGACTTGGTGACTCTGCTCAGCCAGGAGCAGCATGGGACATACCCCAGAATTTCAGGGGATTAAGGAACTTTACTTAGAAAAACTTAGGCAGACAGAGGCCTGTCACTGTTGGATGATGGGACACAACTCTCACTTTAGCTGTCTAAAATTCAAGTGTCCATCCTTCCAAGACAGAACAGAGTAGCAGGCATTCTTCCCAACTCTACTCCATGTGTCACTGCTAGGACACCTGCAGCCTGGGACAGTTAAAAGGTCATGCTGCCCGCAGTTCACTCAGGCCAAGAGATTAATCTGTAAGCTGCTGCTCACACAGGGACCAGCTGTGGGTACCTTCTCTGGTCTGTGCTCATTGATAACATGGGTTCAAATTCCTTCAGTGCTGGCCCGGAGCTCCTGCCTGACCACAGCCTTGCCCCTGAACTGTCCACACACACAAGTTTGCACTCAGATCCAGGGAAGGAAGTAACAGAACTGCAGGGATGGATCCAAGTTTCCTTCAGCAGCTTCAGTATTTGGTTGAGTCACTTTGTCCTGACTTTGTGGCCCATGGTAGATGTTCCATCTTAATTCCGCTTTATGCATTATGCTGACAGAGAAAATGCAAAATTTCACTGTTACCACTTCTTCCACTAACCATCTGTATTTACCAGCTAGTGCAATTGTCTTTTGATAAATAGTGCAAGCCCTCCCCTACGCTTTCACCTTGATTCTTTCTGTTCAGATTTATTGCCTCACTATTAATATTCCAGCCATGTGATTTATCCCAGCATGTTCCCGGAATACTTGCCTTCTCTATATAAATATTTGAATGATCTTAATTTCAACTAATTAGTACTGGGACATTTGATTTCCCTCTTGAAGAATTCTCATTTGCTACTAACCGGTTCCTTTCCAGTATAAGAGACACCTGTTTTGAGGGGAGAGAACCGGGTCACTGAATGAACCAAACAATTTTTCAATACTGTTCTACCCTTCTTCATATTGTTCATGTCAATCTGATGCCAAAATAACTCTCCTAGGTCAGAAATCTCAAAAACATCGAGTACACAGGCAGTGACAATAAAGCACTCCCATCCTGCCTATCAACATGCTTCCAACCTTACAGAAAGACAAGCGTTATTTAACATCTGATTATGCCACAAATCGGGACAAGTCGCTAAGTTCTCAGATTTGTGCAAGATCTAGAAAATATAACAAAAGTCTGATGGCACTCAGATCTGCAACTCTCAGGGAAATCACTTTCCCTGTCAGCTGTACTATAAAGGAAGTTCAGGCCCCAAACAAGGGTTTGGGATTTTTTCCCAGAGCAAATCTAGCCATACAGAATTTTCCCAGAAAAACATTTAGCAAGTTTGGCCGAAATATATTGGCTTTGTGCACCACAACTTTTTAAAAAGAGAAGGATCGACACCTTCCAGAAGAAACATTTCTGGAGGAAAAACATGTTTCTAGTCAACATACTAATTTATTGTTGAGAAACAATTCCGACGGAGCAGTTTCAACCAACCATACTTACAAATTGTTCTGCTAGAAAGAAATCATTTCAGAAGCATTTCAGCCATGAAGATTTCTTCACTCTCCAGAAAAACTGCAGCACTCATTTTCACTGATTCACCCGCTGCTGCTATTAATCAGTCATTCGTTCAGTTTAAGCATTGTTTTAGTGAGTAAAGATACGCATAAAGAGTATATATTAAGAAACAAAGCAAAAACATTCCTAACAACTAGTAGCAAATGCCTCTGAAAGACTTATTAATAAATCTGAGTACAACCAAAAAGCAAGATTATTCCCAAACAGAGAATTTTTGAAAATTAAGACTTACTCAATTCTCTCTTCAAATAAAACAAATTTTACTTTCCCGTTGTCTGTTTCACAGCTGCACTCTGATAATAGGACATCTTAGTAATTTATATCTTCGCTAAAAACAAATACCCATTTAAAATAGACCAGGAGGTTTTCCAGTTTCAGAATCGTTATTTGTATATTTGTATTGAAGTAATGCCTAGAAGGCCCAGCTGAGACTGAGGTCTATTGAGTTAGTAAGACAGTGAAGAAAGTGACCTCCCTAAGTACAAAATTCAATATAGCAGTTTAGTGAAACAAGTACAAAAATAAGGATTTCCATCCCAAAATCCTAACAGGTTGGATAATATTTTTAAAAAATCATCTCTGCAGTCCTTATCTATTACTCGTAGGCACACTTTTCAAATAGTATTTATTCTTTACATTTACAAACAATTTATCTGAATAATTTTATCCTTTAACAACAGAAGTCTTAAGCTAATTCCCTTCTCACCGCCTACTCCATCTCCTCGAGAGATGCCGCGCCTTTGCAACTTAGCCTTTTTATTTTTTTCCCCTTAATCATGCTTGCTGGGAGCCATAAAGCTGAAAGGGAGAAAACCGTAAATAATTGCATCTTCAGAGATGAGTTTAAGCTTTAAGCAGTGGCAGAAATACTGAATTCATATGCTCCACCACACTTCATCAGAGAAGGCCTTACAAATTAGGGGAAGGAAAACTTACTACTACCCAGGACCCTACATTTTAAGAGGTTTTTCATCAGGCGCAGAAACGATAGAATTTCTGTAGCTGCCGTTTCAGTATATAAGTAACACAGAAGGAAAAGCACAGCAGATTACTGGGATCTTATCCAATATGGAATATCTGCAGCCTCAAGTCAAACGAGCTCAGAAGGTTCATGGAATTTGACTCAGTGAGGACTGCCAACTCAGGGGGAAGGTCACAATCACAGTGCCTGAAGGATAAAGGAAAACAATTCTCAGGCTGTTGGGAAATGGGAAACTTTTGGGAATGTGCATTTTCTACCTTTACAAAAAGAGAGTTATGTTAAGACTGTGAATTTTGCATTTCCTCTAGCTCCAGTCTCCAAGCCTGCCAAATGATGTGGCACTGCACATGGAAGCTCTGCCTAATCCTTCACTCATTCACATGAGGAAACGAGGGCAGGAATTCTTTAGGAACATTTAAAAGCAAGCCACTTGCATCATTTGTCACTAAGAAAATTTTGAGACAAGGACCAAGAATAGAATAATTTCTATTCACCTTTATCATGCAGAAATTGGATCCCATCCCTGCCTTCTTTTTAATCCCTGATCAGAACTTCCTTGAGTGTGAGCTGGCACTCCTAGAGTGAACTATAAATTGTGTCACACCAGCATCAAAGGAAAATAGCATGGAAAATGTCTAGTAAGCCCAGGGCTATTATTGAAACACATGCAGTAAAACAACCAAATATTTCTGGCTATTCTTCAGCTTATTCTTCAAATGACATTTCAGGGTCTAGCCTAACACAAAGAGCTTTAACTTGGGTAAGTCTGCTCTATGTTACACAAAAAGAATTGTTGCAGCTTCAGAAAGTCCAGTTTAGTGGAAATAATAGAGCAAGCTCGCAGAAATGGAAATTTAAGGAAACACATTCAGAAAGCATAATAAGAAATAATTTTCACCTGAAAATTCAAAGCTGCAGAAAGCTGGCTTGGTGCAGTAAGTGCAAATCACACATTAGGCATTTCAGTGCCCCAAGGCAACAAAGGGAAAATCTTGATGTTTCTAATGACCTTCTTTATTTCACAAATGTAATAAAATCACTTTCAAGCGGATATCTAATGTTTAGCAAATTTATAACTGGTTTTTGCTCCACTTTCAACCAATGGTTGACAAGTAGACTGCAGCGCTCAGTCCATGACCTGAAAGCTTGTTAGCAGCCTCCCTTGTTCTTTGGTCCTTTGTATTGATTTCAGAGTATCACAGGGAGTATCTTATGATTGTTCCTGTCCTTTATAGACATATAAATCAAGAGTGAATTCACTGAACTAAGAGCTGTGACCCTCATGTGAAATGGATGTTAATACAATCAGGATCACCTAGTGACAACGTGGTTTTGAATCATTTCAGCCTGCTGTGCTTAGAGTATCCCTGCCTCTAACTTGTAGTTTTGGGCAATTATTTAAGGTGCATTTCTGCACAAGACCCGGGCAGATCCCAAAAGACAGCAAAGAATCCCTAAACACAGAAGCAGGTGAAAAACATGAAGTATATCTACTAAACATGATGCCCTAGAGTTTATTTCCTCAGGCATCATGGGGCAATTTGGGGGGTTTTGGACTGCTTTAGTTTCAGAATAGTTAACCAACTGGAGTGGAGTATTTTATCGATCTGTTTTTATGCTCACAGTAATGATGTGATACTACATAAGGGATACAGTATCAATGATCAAAGTAAATGTGCTTTGCATTCTCTGACAACTTTTTCCACCTGAAATAACTTCTGGATTCTGTCTTCTTTAGGCACTGCTGTACATGAATTACTGAACTTCAAAAGTGGTCTGTGTATCTTGTCTATGTCAAAGATGAATTCTTTAAAAGCAGGAACAAGTCTAGTTTCTGGTCTGTGCTCATGAGTGCAAGGCCTTTCATTTCTCCACAGCATTTGTGGAAACAGCATGATGGAGCTGCAGGAATCCCTGCAGCTTTCTCCAGCTCCAAGGCGTGTTGTGGTTGAGCGGACAGAGCCCTCAGCCACCAGAAATAGCTACGCCTTTCACTTTGCATATTTGCTTCCAGCATTCCTGTTTGCAAATGTTGAAGATTGTGGCACCCAGTTTTGCCAGGGCAATGCCTGAGTACAAACAGGATCAAACTCTTCCAGTGAAACAGAAGGTAAAATGACATCTGCCTCCTAATTACGACTGATGCAATTCTTGATAGAACATGTCTACTTAATGTTTTACAGTTGAATAAAACTGTGTAAAATAACCTTCATTAGGTGGCACATTACAAAAGGATTTCAATAGGACTGATTTACAAATAGTCTTTCTACACTGAGCTTTGGGCATGTTCTGTTGAGACTGAGAACATCATTTCCATTATAGGGAGTACAGAATAACACAGGTCCTGCCTAAACTTGGTCAATTCTCATCACTGGTCAGACTGAAGACACCAGTATAGGCCTGTGCATTCATCGGACTCTCTCAGTTCTGAAGATTGCAGGCTTCTGGCCCTCTCTGGAAACATTCCATTCACTACAGAGGAGAATTAAGTTGTTTTTCTTTTTAAATCAAACCTACACAGGCTCATAATCCATCAGGCAACTTCACGGCCTATACACATCTGCATAATCCTCCTGAAGTTGCATAACTCTCCAGCTGTCCTCATAAAAGGGATTTCATTCTGTGCCTGGCAGGTTTTGCAAGAAGTACATGTTCTGTACAATATGCGTGTACCGATGAGCGTGATTCTGGGGGAGATTCTTAAAACTAATCAGTTTATCTCTGTACCTTTCCTTTGTAAAACCCGCCTTCCCTGTGGCTGTGTACACACAAATACAGATGCACAAACTACGGAACAGGTATCAACTCCTTCAGTTCTAAAAGTGACTCCAGTTAAATATTTTAACAAGAGCCATATATTCTTCTGAATTGTATCATCTCTTAGAAATACGCTTGAAATATTCTTCTATAGAAATGTCATACTTATGTCAACTGGCAGTAGTTAAATTAATAATTTATCCTTATGGTAATCATGGGGTTTCTCATATACATATGGAGTGCTAAAATGTATGTGGGATCTCTCAAGAAAACACAGCTCTGATTGTAAATTATGCCAATTATGAAATAAATTATATCAAGAGCAAAAGTGGAAATAGAGCTGGAGCACAATTGGTAAACAAATCTAGACAAATCCTTGTCCACATGGAAAAGGAATCTCTTCCTAGAGAGTTTCAAATACCACCTCTTGACTCCTTCACCCCTTCCCTCTAAGTAATTATTCAAACATTATTTACTACTGAATATGTATGTATCAAAATATGAGCAATTCCGGTTTTGAGGGGCAAGGGAAAAACAGTTGGTTTGTTCAGTGTCTTCAAGAAATCTACTGTACTCTCCCTCCAGATGGTCTTGTATTTTAGCTAGTACCTGCCACGTTCCATGGGAGAAGAAAGAAAAGCAAACATTTTTATGACCAGATTAAGTATTTCTAATATGCTGTCTTTTCCAAGGTTATTCAAGTCTCTAAGACAAAGAGTTGTTTTATTCTTTTCTGAGTTTCTTTAGAAATTTCCCTATTCCAACGTTACCCCTGTCTTACTTACTGATGGTGTTCCATCTGGCTTCAGACTTTAATTGCAATTTTAGCTCAGCCATTCCCATGATATCATAAAAACTTGAAGCTTCTCATGAAGCTGATACTCTCCTATATTTAACTGAATATTGCAAGCAGGAGAGCAAAAAGGGAAATAATCTTCAAAACAGAATTTCAAGCCTATGGAAACAAAGGGATGGGCAGTATCTGGCAAGTTCTTAAAACTTCTGCCCTCAAACTGAAGGGAGGAGTGGAGGGCAACCCGAGCTACTGGTGACCAGTATTATTACAAAAACTGATATTCTCGTTACTCTGATTTTTACTAAACCAAATAATTCTCAAAGCTCTCTGAGGCTATTAAATTACTAGATTTGAATTTTGTAGTTCAACCTCTTACAACTTTAATATCATTACAACAATATCAGCATAAGAGAGGATTAATGTACAGATTCTCTAAAGAAAATGTGCCATTGGTGACTGCAGTGGATTAAGAGTCACGATTATAAGTAATTATTTAATGTGAAGCAGATTCAAACAAGACCAGAACATATTGTGGTAAATCCTATTAAATACAGTAAATGACTCACTCTTTTGTAAATATCTTACTATTTACATAAACAAGACAGGATAAACATGGTAAGGAAATGACTGGCAGGGAGTAAGGGTATAACTGGCCTAAAATCATACAATAGGTCAGCTAAAAAAATCAAGAATAAACACATCTCAATGGACCATGTCATCATTACCTCAGAACATAATCTAACATCACCATAATGAATCTGCATTACACTTGGATAAACATTTGTTCACTGTTACAAGGTTTGGTAATTTGATACATCAGAACAGAGAAAGGACATGCAACTTATATTAAACACCTGCATTGAATCCTTTCTTAGATATTAGATCACATTAGATATTGATCAAACAGTATGTTAAATGATGAAAGGAATGGAAAAGGGAAAACGTACACAAAAGCAAAAAAAAAATTGATTCTTGTTTCAAGGTCAACCATGTGCATGTCTTCACTCTAATAGGGCTAATTATGAAAGAAAATCATTGGTCCCTGCTGTTATAATCATTAAATGCTGCTTAAACAAAATGCTACTTATGTCATGATGAAAAGAAACTATTTTGCTTAGTTTTATATTTCAATTATCTCAAAATATCTAAATATTATCCTTTATGTGCCAATGCTGCTGCATATAACACGGTGTTTCTCTTTGAAACAGAAGAGAAGCTGAGCCCCACGGACCTGCACTCAGAGCCCACAGGATCTCACATCTGCTGAATCGAGTTTCCAAGGCAAAGGTTCTCCTCAGCCCCATCCCCATCTCATTCAACAGGCTTCTGAATCCACAGTTCAGTCTTCTTCCTAGGAACTCTCTCTAGCTGTGCAGTGATTAATATCTTTCCATTCCTGACATGACATTTTAAATTGTTTGAACTGAGGGACAAGAGAGATTGTTATTGTAACCAATCTGCAGATATTGAGACCTCTCACATCCACCCTGTGTGGCTGCTCGGAACATCCTGGCAACAGCTGCAATAGGAGGCTGGATAATACCAATGGAAAAAAAGCCCTGCATATTTATTTTAAAAATAAGGCATCAAGGGAAATTAAAATTGAGCTGAAAGTTCAGCAATCAATTTGGGTTTGAATATAAGATTGTTTGCAGGCTCATCCACTTCTTACTCTGCAAGCTGATCTTATATCTGCCCATTTTCTCTCTGCACACAGCTACAACTATGGAGACAAAGCTACAGCTCACTGTGAGCAGCAGCCCAGGGTGTGCACTGCTCTCCAAAAGAACTGGAAGAAAATGTTGTGTTTTTTTTTTTTAAATTAAGACAGAGGAGCAGACATTTCCGACTGAGACACAGCAGATGGCTGCCAGAAAATGGTAAAGAATTCAGGAAGATGAAGGGCGAGGCAGCCTGTGGGCTTTGGAAAAGAGACAAGAACCCACCAGCAGTTAAAGTGCTCTGTATGTGTGGGACAGAAAGGTTTGGAGCAGTAAAAGTGTGCAGGACTCTGTCTCCATGCCCTTTGGTCCTGCTGCTGTCAGCTTCCCCTTGCAAATTCAGTTCTAAACCCAAGCGCTGCATGGCAGCAATAATTCAGCATTCCATGTATGACGAGGAAATGTGTCTATAAGTGCTCTGCTCTGGCCTCTTTGGCCTCTTTTCAATACAACTGTAACTGGAGCTGTATTTCCTGGGAAAGGTGGCCTTATTCTGGTACAGCAGTTCTGCAAATACTTTTCTGAAATACTGCAAACAGTTAGCATTGGAAGGGTTTAGACAATTCCACAGGAAACCCATCTAGCTGTGGAGCTTAAGAAACATTTTATTAGCAGAACTAACAACCTTTATAATAATAATAGGCAAAGTCAGTGTTTCCATTCATTTATGTCTGGAGGTGTTGATACAGATGCTTTCTTTTGCAATATATGTTATTGTAATGATCACATTTCAGGAGGGTGGGAGAGGAATTTCTTCTGTAACTATATAAAAAATTCTTGAGCTATCCCTAATACAAGCCTTTTTAGTTTCTTATTCTGAACTGTTCTGCATCTGTTTATGTGAAGCCTCTAAATAAAATGTAATCAGATGGAGCGGCACAGGATGGCACATAACAGTTCAAAAGTACATTATTTGCTCGTGGCTGGTGTTCAGTGTGTTGTCATTAGAACGTCTGCCTTTCTGGGGACGTTTTTGGCACTGGCTTCTAGGAGTGCAGAGCACCTACACGGGGAGGTTGATTTTCAGCCTCGCTCAGCTCCTGTTTCAGGGTCTCAGGAGAAAAGCCACGTTCCCTGAGAGTCCAGCACTCCAATGTTCTCAGTCTCTCCAAGGCAATGCCAAGCTGCTTCATAACTCAATTCCTTCTCATCAAAATACGACAAATCCAGGCTTTGCTGTCCAACTACAGCCCCCAAAACCAGCCCTTCCAGCAAAAATACCCATTCAAAGGATTTGATTGTATGAAAAGCCATTTCCTCCCTAATCCATTTGAATATCTGAGGTGATCACCCCCAAAATAAGCAGAAATGCTATAAATGCAAAATACAAAATTCAACAGCTCTGTGAGCTGTTTATTAAACAAGTCCCAAGCTTACACCAAAGGCAAAGAATAGTTATTGGAGCAGGGGGAATTCTGCACTGATGAAAATAAAAAGACATGAGATTTCACAGTCTTCTTCATGGACTGCAAGGCCGCATCAATATGTATTATTCCAGGTAAGGTAACTTTGTATGTCTCTTTCAGACACATACACAAATAAGAAGACCTTCTATACGCTTTCTGAGAGTAATTTAGTAGCTGAAACTATATCCTGTGGTCAGTCAGCTCTTTGAAGGCACTGTATGACTGCACTGATCCGCTTCAGGACGCATGGCCTTGCACGAGACAGATTAAAGGCAACTCAGCAGAGCATCTGCTTTTACATATTAACTAGGGAAAGTTCTCCTATAGCTCAAGGGAGACACAAACATGGGGGAAGTATAAAGAAAGGCACTGTCACCAGCAGTTGTTGGCAGTGGCATTCAGCTGAGTACTGATCCTTCAGTCTCTGTATTGGCCCTACTGCAATAGTAACATAAAAAAAAAATATTCATAGAGTCTCTACATAGTTGAAAGCAACTGTAAAAATTACGCTACTGGGAAGGGTGCTAGATATCCTCTAATACAGAACATCCCACATTATAATCCCAAATCCCTAATAAAAGCAAACAGAACATTAATTTCCCCATATTTTCTCACCTGCAAGTGGCTGCTCAGGGCCACAAACAGCAGGAAAAAGCTGTTCAGCAAGCCTGTGTTCCTGTAGGCTGGGGAAACAACAGCTGGGGATGCACAGCCCTCACCAGCTTCCTAGAGTAACATGGAGAAAACTTCCACAAAGACCCTCTGGCCCTATCTCTTGCTATTGTAGGAACAGGCTGGAGCTGCACTCCTGTTTTCATTGTCATCTTGATTAAATCTATAGACCAATCAAAGTATAACTTGTTCCAACTGTTTTTTTCCAAAACAACTCACATTCTCTGCCACACCTCTGACGAGAATCTAAATTGTTAACAAATGGTTGAGGGCTCAGTCACAATGAAAACAACAATTGGGAGGCGAAAATAACAATAACACAAACACAGCCCCATCCAGTTCTTGCTGTGGTAAATTATTCCTGCAGAGACATGGAATTGTAACCTAAGGGTATGCAGTGACTTTATTATTTGGCTCAGTGATCTCTCACTAAGTATTACTGCTGGTATTTATTAGCAACAATGCCCTCCAATAGCTGGTTACGGACAGAATGAGTGGGGTAGAACTTTTCCTGAGAAGTTCTACCTTAAAAGCTTTTCCTGTTCAGTATAAAGCCTGGATGGCACACAGTAATTGCTTATCTCGTTCACAACATATGGTTGCTGGTGAGCACTTCCCAACAGCTGGAATGATCAACTTGTGGCAAAAGATTTTAAATCAGCCCTGCCCGTGTTTCAAACACTTCTGCGCTCTTACTTCTCAAAAGATGCCATTTGCATCATCCACGCTGAGGCACAGCCAAGCATCAAACAAAAAAAGGCTGGGAATAAACACACTGACAATATGAGATTAGCTGCCATTCTGTTCACCTACAGAACAGATGTTCAGCTTCCTAGTCACCTAAAATCATCCTTCAGGAGTGCATGATTTATATCTAGCTGCCTGTGTCTAAAACACTGGCTATGTACAGTGGAATCATGAACATATTCAAATAGTTCACAACACACAAGACAGCAATTGTTTCTTTTGTATTACTGGGCTTAGTAAAGGAAATGTTGAAAAGTGTATTGAATTACTGAGGGTTTTAATGATAAGGGACAAAAATAAATGTCCAGAAAAAAGTATATAGTAATAGAGAAAAAATTTTTTTCTGACGTAAATGCACTTGATGCAAAAATATACTGAAAATACCAGCTAAAAATGTATTTTCAAAGTGCAATACCTTGTGAGGCTCAGGTGTCCTGGAAAACGTTATCTTTCAATTCACCAAGTTTTTGTTTTAAATTACACAATGGCCATGGCAGCTGAACTTTTCTATTGTCCATATACTATTTTAAAGTATAGGGAATTATTAAATATACAACATTATAAAATTGTCTATTGTGCTCAGTTTTATGAAACAATTTTAAAATATAGTCTAACTATAATACAAGAAATCAGAATTAATTGATGTCAATTTTAATCTGAGATCAAAGACAACTGTAATCTCTTTTGACCATTTCACATACAAGTAATACCTTACAGCCAAAGCCAAACAAACATACGCCATCTCAAACACATGTGCAAGAAAACCTTCTAGCTTCTGTTTCAAAACCCCACACTTCCCTCACATTTTCACTTGAGCACTTACCATCCTTTATCTCCTCCAGCCACTAGAAACAAAGTCACTTCTAGGTAATAAGCACACAAGCAGCCCAAAACCACATGGAATAAGAAATTAGAAATAAAATGTTCCGGTTTTCTTTCAAGCCTGTCCTGATACTGATGCGGATTTGATCCATGGGAAATACTGTGTCTCCCGTGGCTTCCTGCACTTGAGTGTGGTCAGTTCCTGTCCCTCAGCCTTCTTTCCCTTTGGGTTGTCCTCAGTACCTTTCATCTGAGCACTAATCCTGTCGTTTATTGGGCTGAGAATAGGATTGGATTCTGGAAGGCCACGACCACCTTACATTTGCTGAGTAAGGGCTTCAGGACTGCCCGGTTGGTGCTACTCAAGACCTGCAGGAGCTACACTGCCCTGCCTCTTAATCATTTTTGTTGGCTGTCTCTAAATTCCTCTCGCATTTCTGCTATTGAGCTGGCCAGAACTGAATTTATCAATTCCTCCAGATATATCAGCTTGCAGTTCTCCAGCTTGAATCTCATTTTGCTTCCTGCACATATTTCTGAGCTCTTTAGATCCCTTTTTATTATTTCTTCTTGCTCGCTTACGCTTGCAACACCTGTCAGTTTAGAGTATGATTGTGCCATTAGAAAGCAGGGCAGCTGCAGAGCAATGCCCCAGGGAATCTCCAAGCAATATTGGATCTTAAACTTTTGGAAATTTACCCATGGCAGAGAGGAAACATCGGGAACAGGTGCCTGAAACAATCTGCCTGCAGATGCAGGGCACACAGTGTTGCTTCAGAACAACAGAGAGAGTCTGTTGCCACCATTTTATCTGAAGTAGCTGCTGGTGGCTGAGTTTGGTTTTACCTGGGCATGAGGGATCCAAAGCCTCTTCATGGCCCAGGGAATGCGTCTTCCAAGCACTGGCATATGCCCATGACATAGTTGTGCCTCTGCATCCTCCCACTGATTCCTCTGTGGGGAGCACTGAAATACAAGACAGTTCCTTGAAGCCATAATTCAAGCACAACTGCTTTGTTGGGGGGGAGGGTTTTGGCTCTGTAGACATTAAAACATATATTTGGGGATATTTAAGACTTTAAAAACTGGAACAGCCTGTAAGTTTGGTACTGATGTTATGAATTCTAGTATTATTTAACTCTGAAATGGAAGCACAAGGATTAAAAGTTTGGGAGATTTTGTTCATACCCAGTGCAGACATTACTTTTACTTCGTGAATTTTTATCTGGAGCCTGATGTTCTTCCATGACATTTTCCATAGAATTAACTATTCTCCTCATGTCTTATTATTTCCCATGGCAGATCCCAGGGTGATTATAATACTGACAGCTACCTCCAGGGAGCACTGGGTTCCGATACATGTGACTAACCGGGTACTTTATCTAACCAGCTGCGAGCACAGCCCACCTGAGCAGGGACGTTTCTTACCCTTGAGGAAAGTCAGACAGTTTAAAACAGGGTCATTAGTTCTCTCTGAAGAGAGGAGGCTTTTCAGTGAATCCGTGATACTGTCTTGAACAAATATCTCCCCAAAAATTTACATTTATCTGTTTAATTCAGAGTATGATCATTTGGGGTTTTTTGCTACTGTTCTGTGTTTTACTAATCCCACAGAAATATAAGTTACTGAATCAGTTTTCTAATCAATTGTAATTTCTTCTGCTGTCTCTTCAGTAGTAAAACCTTAGATTTCTAAAAAGAAAACTTCAGTGTAGGAATTTTCTGGGAGTAATTCCTGTTAGAAACTTTTTTGGAAACATGTAATTGTGAGGGACAAGCCTGTGCCCTGCCCTCCTTCTGCCCTGCAATGAGCACTCAGGGCCACTCCCTTGTTCTTCACATTGGCTGCAATTATGGGCTGAGCAAATTGTCAAAGATGTCAATACATTGATTGATAACAATGGGCTTAGAACCAGTCTATTAGAGAACTAAGGACTATGCATAAAATGCCCCTTTCAATGACAAAATAGAGGAAATTATGCCATTCCCTTGACAGAGTCCTCATTCAAAAATAGAGCATTTAAAGAATAGCTTAAAAAAGCTCTAATTGTTCATGTCTTTCTTTTTCCACAAGTTGGATAACAGCTTTATAAATAAATTATCTGACTGATCACTTAACTGAATCACCTACCCTAATTAGACTACAGTACCTGGTCTAGCATACTGTACTGTACATAAAGGTGGTGAATAGAGCTCAACTCCTAAAATGATCCATCTGTAATAAATGTATATACTTATATATTAGAATAAATGCCTTTGTAGTAATCAAGAGAGGTTCCCTGAGGTTTTCCCTGTCATTTCTATTCATTAATTAACTATGGTAATTACATTTACTTCAAAACGAACCATTCTCTAATTAGCATTAAGAACAGTATAAAAGAACAGTTACTTAATAAACAAGGCCCTTACATTTAATTGATTTTTAGACTGATTTCACAAAGTGACATTTAATTCTTAGAAATTATTCACTATTTTCTCTTCTGTTTGAAGATACAAATATGGCAGATAAGGCAGCTCCTCCAAAACACGTTGAGTAAAAGCCTATTTCACTTAAGGACTTTGTCTCTTTTCCCTTCTGCCTCATTTTCCTTTAGAGACAGGTAAGAACTCCCCTATTTCCAGTGGCTCTTCATTTTAGGCAACTATCTAACATTAAACTGTAGTAGCATGGACACCCAATGTAGTCAATGGAGTCTGGAGAAAGCAATTCAGAGCATCCTCACCACCTAACTCTGTTCACAGTACACTTCCCTGATTATGTGCAGACTCAGAGGTCCTATTGCAAGCAGCTGAATTAAATATCTAAATTTGGATGGTATGAGTAGTTTAACTTTAGTGTCTTGCTTTCACCATAAAGGAAGCTGAGGGAGACATGGATTTTACTGTAGAATTGGGGTCTTCATAAAACCAGAAAAGCTCAGCAATCTGCGGCTGGAAAAGTAAGGCTTCATTCAAAGGAAATATGATGTTGTTTAAGAGAGTAAGGAGAGCTGATTTAAATTCCTGTTCTGCCAGACTTCCCCTGTGACCTTGGGCAAGTCGCTCAGGGCAAGGTTTTTATGGGCATCTGGACATCCGACTCCAGGGGATTTTAAATAACTAACTTTGCAAATCTAGCCATTGAGCACTATTCTTTAATTTTCCATTTGCAAAATGTAGACAGTGTTATTTCCTCTTTCATCTTCTACCTACAACAGCTTCCATGTGGAGTACTCTGCTAAAAGAATAATGTAAGGCTGAGAGACTGTGCACCATGGTAAAAAAATTCCTCTGCTTACCAATATTCTCTAAAAGATTAGGAATTTCTCTTTTTTTAGGTTCTGGGGACAATTCTTCTGATTCCCTATAGCTGAATACTGTAACTTTCTTTACAAACGTTTCCTGTCTCCATCTGAAAAGGACAACAAGCCATCATTAAAGCAGTCAGGTAAAGTTATATACTAATTGTTTCAATTCCCAAAATAGAGTGCCAATATTTGCAATGCAAATACCTGTCCATTTAAATTTAAAATTTAGCTTTCAAGACCTGCCAGCTAACCTAACTTGAGCGTGAGCCTCACACCAAGGGTCTCCCTTAGCTAGGGCAACTGGAGGCACCAGCACTACCGTCTCTCTCCTACTCTCTGCTCCCATGTATCCTTTATCTGCCAGCCACACTTGTGTCCAGCACCATAGGGCACGGTGGGGGGGACACAGCAGTGAACCTGGCACTGCAGCTCCTACTGGAAATATTTCTTTAAATGGTCTTGCTGGATGGCACCAAAAGGTTGTACCACAGCATTACATCCCCTCATGTGCCATGAAAATTTCTGATGTGCTTCCCTTGACAAGGCTCAAGGCCGGCCTGTTACAGAAGCCAAAGCAAAGGAAACTCAGAGGTTTTCCATTAATTCTTGCCTATGCTGCTTTGATTCACTTTCTGCAGACATTTTGCCAATAAAACGTAACACGAGCCAGATTTCCTCCTGCCATGCTCTCTAACGAGCAGATGACTTGTGGATATGTCATTCAGCTGGATTTTCACCTGGAAGAAAGCAGCACTCTGCCTACACTGAAGTGACTTGCTACTAGCTTTAATTGGCACATCCTTCCTTTTGCATCATTCTGTGCTCATAGGCATGTCTTGGCTGAATCTGATGGAATATATTTAACATGTATTAGCATTTCCAACATGCTGAAAGTTTGCAATACATATGCTGGGCATCACTCCAAATACACATGACCCCAAAAAGTTTCATTAATTTTGGACACTAACTTGTTTTGCAGTTATTCTTAGTGTATGGAAGGTTGGAGTGAGAGTACCTACACTGGCTAAGCTGCAGTCAGAGTTGTGATGTGCCAAGGGATCACAGAAACTCTACATCACAAGCAAAGCTTGGAAACTAGGATGACTTCAAGTAAACGTATGTAAAATAACACTTTATTCCCTAAGTTATTTGTCACCAACATTTGCACAAATTAAACAGCCCCCAGAAATGGTTTCTAATGTATTTTAGCAAGTCACTGCATTATAGTGAGCAGTACCTTGCCCTTTGAAGAGTCCTATTGATTTTACTTCAGAGTAAGGTTGGCAGAATGAGGACTGAGCAACTTTGGATGGACAGCAATTCCTTTCTTAATTTATATTCAGTGGGTCAGGTTTAACAATTAATTTTTTTAAAAAAGGTTCAGTATCCAAATGTAAATGTCCTCAGTGCATTTAATCTGGACATTTCTCATAGTGATTTCCCACTGACTTCTTTTGGAAGGTGTTGATCCCACTACACCAATGGCAAAAGTTCATTGGTTTCCATGAGGCAGGGTTTTGTCCTTACTCTCTGGGTGTTATTACCTACTATAGTCATCTTTGGCATATTTCATGATTTCTCTGCCCCAGACTTCATTAATGAAATATTTCCTTCTAATAAACCTCTGTAGTATAAAACACAGCATGTTTCCAGGGCACATTTCTCCTTTCCCATGTTTAACTTCTTGGCAGCACTCTCCTCCCTTTCATTTTTGTTTTAATCCCAAATGTATTGCAGCTATGATCCTTGCTTTATTATATAGTCAATTGTACCTCCAATATTAACTAAAACTGTACGTAGAAGCATACTCTTTGTTATCTGATGCACATATTAATTGGGAAACAATTTTAAATCAGTTTTGGTGTCATATCGTTGATTTCCAGTATTAATTGCGTAGTTCAAGGTATAGCCCTTACATACTACTATATTTGTACAGGTTGGCATAAACACTGTCTCAGATCATCTGACTGTAGCCATGAGCTACAGCAGCCAGATTACCCCCTACTACCTCTTCATTCTCAGAAGACAAAAAACAACAGCCTGCCTCCTTGACAGCACATGAAGGAAGTCGTGCTATATTTAAATCGCTCTAACATATTCCTTCCCATGTGAAGGTTCTTAGCTCTTTTTCTGTAATCTCCACCACCGAAAAAAGGAACTTTTCATTTCCCATTATGTGAGTACTAAAAAAAAAAAACAGGTTTCTGTAACATCCTAGGTCAGTTTGTCCCTTGGAAGACAAAAAGCTTTTTATCTTTGGAATGGATGTCTAAAATTAAAGTTCATACTTCCTACGGTTCCCTGCCGGTTTTATTCCAAATCAAGTAAGAAATTTATTGACTTCTAGGCTTAACATACTCCCTGTAGAGCCTACATTAGTTGAGGGCATGAGAGGAAAACTCAGCTGGCTCTAATCCAAAAGTGTTATTTGCCATTTTGTTGGGTGCTGCTGTTGAGGAATATGGGTTAAAGGTTTCCCTTGGTGTCCAGCTTGTAGAGGACATAAATCCTACAACTTCGTTCAGGGTGTTGTAGTCTTTTAAGCAAATTTATCCAATTTTTTTTCTTTCTGGACAACATGATTTAGTTCACACCAAGATGCCAGCTATCATGTACACATTTATTCTAAGTAAAAATTCTTGTCATTTTTATCTCCTACCATCTCCTTTTTAAAAATGTTTGCTCCATCAGCATGAACACGATGCACCAACACTGTGCCCTTCTCTTGAAAACATAAATAGTTTCCAATATGTTTTATGTCCCTCTTCTTTATCTTTCTGTTCCTTTTTAATTTATGCATTAGTAGCATCTGCAGACCTCTGTCTGGAATTATTATCATGGCATTTTCTAGACAACCCTCTGATTAAAAACTGAGGTACTTCATCCCAAGTTATTCTGTTCTTCTTTGGCTTGTTTGGGGTTTTTTGGTTCTTCTGCTACTCTACAGTCCACTAAGAGGGTACATCTTTGCCCAAAAGAAGCAGAGAAAATAGAAAATCACTCTTTAGGCAGTTGTCTTGCTGTTGAAACATGTATAGCATTTTCTTGCCTAACATTCCGCCAAAAATGTAACATTTTACTTGAAATCACACCTCATTGTGCTTTGACCACACCATAACTTCCCAATGACAGCCAAGCACCTCCTTCCTCGAACAACCTATGCAGAGACTGCTACAACAGGTACCTGTTAATAAAAAAACTGTGGCCATCTTGTTCAAACTGAAAGGGAACACCACCATTTCCACATGCTGCTTCCACCTGCCATGTTTTACTTCTGCCTCTCCCTCTCAGTCTCCCAGCAACAGCACGTTCACTCCATGCCCCAGTCAATAACAGCGCTGAGCCCAGCGAGGAATTGCTTCGCATGCTTCAACCAAAAGTCTTGACAACAGAAGAGCTATTGAAGTGACAACTATCACTTATAAAACAACAACCCCTTGCAGAAGGTTCCATGTTCCAAAGCTTTGCTGCCACAAATGACCTCCTGTCCTTGTGTGTGTGTGCTAAGCATATTTGACAGTTTAATACCATGTAATTATACCAGGGATCCAGGGATACCAAGTTGATCCATGACTATTTTTACAGAAGGTATCACAGCAGAGGCAGTCACACTCAGGTATAACCGTATTTTGCCCCTGGATGAAAACTAAATAAATGAAATAACTTTTAATCGCATTTTCTAAATGTCTCTTAGAATAGGTTTTTACTGCCTGCTTTTCCAAGATGCAGTATAACACAGCTGAGTTTTATATATTTTATGTTCTATTATATTCCTTTTCAGCTAGGACACCTGGTTCTGCAGACACTTTTCATTGCTTCAATTCTGGACAAATCAACATCTGTGAAATCTGAAGAACTGCTGCAAAATTCTACCTCCCTGCTGACATCTCCAGCCATAGCGATGGAAAGTTACATAAAAAGAAATAAATTTTCCATAAGAAAAATATAAGCATTTAAGTAGATGGTTCAGAACCTAGCATTCAGAAGACTTAACCTGAAATGGCCAATGAAATTGGCCAGATTAATGAAATATTTCAGAGGAACATGTAAAAATGTTAAATTAGATTTGTCAGGAGTAGGACCTGGCTCCTCTGGAAGAAAGAGCCTTAAAGACCGCAGCAGCTTTCAAAGCTACCTGAGACCTGTGGTTGGAGAGCCAACACGAGAGAGAGTTTCATGGAATTCAATGGAATTTCATGCCATTATTCCTGCCCTGGAGCTCAGTGGTTTCTGTCACGGGTTGCAGCTACCAGAGAGAGACAATAAGTGTTGAAAAACAGTTTTGCTCTGTTAATTGAGTAACCAAAGATTTCCAAGTAGAATGAAACAACAAGGTTTCATCGAAATATCATTGGACTCTGTATAACGCTTTTGGAGAACTATTGGTTTTGCCAGGGAGTTCTACATTTGTAGTAGGCCTTTCAAATGCTCAGTGGAATTTGATAGGGACATAATTCCTCACTAAAATTTATAAGAAGTTTCAAAAACCTTACAGAGATTAATTTTTCACTCAAGGTTGTAAAATGGTTCCATAAGGAAAGAGATAAGAGGCAGAAAATTTTTCATTTAAGCCAGCTATAATTCAGTCTGTATTTCTGTCAGTAGTGTATTTAAGCAATATAAACATCCTCCTAAAGACAGATCTAGTTAAGTGCTTTGTGATGGCCCCATGAAGCACGGTGTTTTATTAAGGCCAGATCCAAAATTTAATGAAATTCAACTGAAACACTGCTATTATTTTCGTGGTTTAGTGAGCAGTGACAGAATTCTTATGGAATTAGTTTTATCCTCTTTCTTTCTTCTTAAATCTGATCAATTATTCGGTGAAGTTTCTGGGAATCCTGCTGACCATGGCCAGTGACTTTATCTCCAGCCTCCAAAGCATGATGGGATCAGCAGAAGGGCTTCCTGATTTCTGTGGCACTTCCTCTCCTGGAGAGGGCATGAATCACACTGGCAAACATACTGAAAATATTTAATTTCCATCCATTACTCTTTCCCTTCTTTTACTGATTTCATAAAGGATAACAAGGAGTGCTGGGATTAGATTCATTCATCTGATTTAAAGGATCTGCCCAACGTGTTAAGCCAAATGAAAATTAAAATTGCTCACTTGTTCCTGGCCAGAGCAAGTCACGACCCCATAGCAGCTTTGATCTGTTTCAAAGAACTGTGTTTTGTCCCAACCCACTGCAATAATCAATATTTTTATTTTAGTTTCTACTTGCTTTACTTCAGATTTTAATCTGGTTTTAGTGAATCTCAGTCAAGGGAGTGCTTTTAGTAAGTGAGAGTTGCTATTTGACAAATATAAATTAAAAAGTCTGTTTATTATGCCTTTAAAAAGTCTTTATTATATTTGTGTAGGGTGACTGAGACTGATCATCTTATGTAAAACCTTAATCAGGTGTGAGTGTAAAATGAGATCAGACAGTTTTACTCTATCCTTTTTTTTCTTTTCTTTTTCCGACCTGTGTAGACCTGAGAGATGCAGAACACTGACTCAGATGGTGCCTTTCATTTTATTTTATTGAAAGAATTCTGCAGGGATAAACACACTCTTTGGGAGCTTGTTTGTTTTTGGGGTTTTTTTTAATTAAAAGTGAATAATAAAGTAGAATGATCTGATAATGATATGGACATAAATTCACACTCCTCTGAAACTGATATGAAGTTATATAACAGTGGAGTTTTGGGAAGTCCAGCACACTCTTCCATCTTTCTACTTTCAGTCTGTCTGAATCCTGTATTTCTACTGCCATTCCTTTTAACTATATTTTTTCCTTCTTTCTTTATTCTCCAGAGTATTAGAACGTTTCTTCATTGCTACTGTGAAAATGCATATGTTAGCAGTAGTTGGAGTGTACAGAGAGATCACCCCTGTGCTATGCAAACACAGAACAAAACCCAGTCTTGCCTCAGAAGGTTTTAGTGTCAAGCGAGGTGTGAACAGAGAAACAGGCACAAGGTGATCACATCCAGGCAAGTGAACAGCATGAAAAGTTGGAAATATTTGTTAGAAGATGCTTCTTGTTCTGTTAGGCTTTGTTTCTTGTTAAGGATGGATTACAAATAGCTGGCACTGAGAATTAGGTGATCACATGAGGTAAAAGAAGGCAAAGAATGAATAGGACAGTCAAAGCTCACCAGCTGGATCTGGATGCCCAGAAGATACATCAAGGCTGAAAAGAACTTCTGAGAGACATAAAGGAGATAAGACAGCAGCTGTAATGGTGTAGCTTTGTTTTGTACATGAGATTTTTTTTAAAAAAATAACATTAGGCATGTGAGAGAAAGTTTTTAAAAGAGCATTGCCTACTACATCACATACTCTAACATGGGGAGGAAATCTTTGTAAGATTCAGATATAGCAGTTCAAAACAGAGAAACCCTTCTGGTTTTTCCACACTATGATAAAATCCTGTCTGCATGGCTATATTGACCCAGGAGAACTGCAGATGAACACGTATCAGACCCGAAGTATTGTCATGTTTCTCCTTTCTGCAGGCATTCTATTTTCAAACAAAGGATTTAAAGGATTATTCTGGAACAGAGCATTCCCACAGGAAAGCAGAGGCACACTGGCATCATTACAGAGGAATAATAACACCCTGTAAACACGACCTGTGTTTTACCCCCCCTTATGCCAAGGCATTCAAAAGCCCTGTAGAAACTTTCAGGTGCTCAGCAGCCAAGCAATTATACTCCTGATCTCTGCAGTGCCCTGTTCTTTGGGAAGGTCTCCCTTGCTGCAGTGAAGCACTATACTCTCTGGAAACTCAGTGAAAAAAGGTTTTCTGTTTATAGCAGGAATTTTTGTCAGCTGACTGCGATTCTCAAGCTATGCAGAGCACAAGATGGGACAGTAAAATGCAAACAAGGAAAAGCAAGAGAAGTTAGCTGAGATCTGCTTCAAAGATGCTCAAACTGTCTTCAGCAAACTTGTTACCTTAAACATTTATTTAATAATTGGATTTTGCACAGCCAGCTTAAATGCACTAAGAATCTGATCTTTCAAATGGAACAAGACATGTCTGGGCTGTACTTCTGTTTAAATTTAGTTCTCGAGATTACCCCCTGCTGTTACCTTGAGTGTCTTAATTCTGACATCACTTACCATGTCCCATCAAACACAGCATCATATTGGAAATAGTGACAGTGATGCTGCTGCATGTCTTTTAATTTGAGCTGAATCACTTCAGGCTCACAGGAGTTATTCTGATTGACACTCATGTGAGGAAAGAATTAGGTGTTTACACTTGTTGAAAGAGTTTTCAGTTCATTCATGGTCAGTTCTGGTCTTCAAAGTCAAGTTGTCTTTTGGCAATTTGCTACTTCTGGTTCTCTTTTGTCATCCATAATTCTACCAAAGAAAAACACGCACACTGGAGAAAACTGTCACAGGCAGGACAACCAGCCAAGTCATAAAACAGGACCTTTTATTCCTCCCTTGGTGCAGAAAGAACACTATGTACTGACTGAGTCCCAAATCATAAAGCCCTAAATTCTTTAAATCTTCCCAAATAGAATTAA
Source organism: Mohoua ochrocephala (assembly GCA_013398855.1). NCBI lineage: Eukaryota > Metazoa > Chordata > Aves > Passeriformes > Acanthizidae > Mohoua > Mohoua ochrocephala. The sequence goes on along the minus strand of VZTA01018003.1, from coordinate 41,738 downwards.
AAGTGACAAATATATTACATAACTCACATGATATATCTGCCACTGTGGCTAGAGACCGGCCTATTTGAGTCCAAAGCAAAAATAACCACATACCACTCTGAGGAATTGTCAGTGCTCACTTTCCTTTTTAGAATAATCTTCACATAGTAAAATTTGCAAAAAATTATCACAGTCAACTAGAGAGCACACGCTGAGTACTGTCTGACTGACCACTTGTAAATGGGCAATTCTTCAAAACTATACAGAAATTGAAAAACGAAGATGATTACTTGGGTGTGCTGAAAATGCAGACACCAAGATGAACTTTCCACTGCAAATAAAATATAAAAGAAGACTGTGTCCACAGATGGAAAAATTTAGAAGTAATTAGGGATTCTGTGAGGGAATTTGCACATATTAATCTGAATGAGGAGTTGAAAGAAAAGGATTAGTTGAGGTTGGAGCTTATTTTTTCCTGATCAGATAGTGAGGTCTTTTGGGTAAAAGACAAGTTTTGTTATACATCCATGTATAATGGATGTTAGGATGTTAGGAATATTGCTGCAGCTGCACTATGGTGAACGGCAAATCGCAGGACGTGGAAAGACGTGCTAGGACAAAAAATTTAGTATTCCCATTGAAGAAAATAATTTGCTCACTCATATGACAAAGCAATTGTTTTCTACATTCCTACTACACTGTCATTGCTGTGTAAGGATGTGGTTTCACAATCAGTTTAATCCAATCTAAAACTGCACTGTCACCAAAATGGGCTGTCCCACCTTCTGCCCTGGGCAGGCTGGAGAATGGGAGATCAGTGGCCATTCATCATAGATCACCTCGGTCTGACCATGAACATGCATCCAAGGTAAAATATTGCATGCACCAAGAGAGCAGTAAACACTAACCTGAGTGGGTCCTAGAACACCCTGATAACTCATTGTATTGTGATCTGTATCATGTGTTTGGTCACTGAATATGTGTTTGTGTGGCTACACACACAGAGGGTGTCTGAGCCAGCTGTGGGCAGCTCAGTCACAGTTTATAACATCAACAACGCCCTCCTTAACCTGGTTTTCTCTATGAGCCAGCAGCCCTGATCTCTGGTGCTGTGAGTCTGATCCTGTCACAGGCAATGCTTAATAACACCGAGCTAATTTTAGATTCTTGGGTACAGAGGTGGTTGAGGAAAATGATGCCGCTGTCTCACTTTCAGAAAAAAAAAATAGGAATGCCACGGATTCACCATAAATATGCACAGACTGGAAAAAGAACATCTTTTCCCACACTAACTCTGTCCAATTGTACGGCTGGGATGTTCCCAGGCTGCCATGTACTATTCGAATTTGTCCACAGTGAGTTTTGAACAGTAATTTGCTAATTCCTTTCAAACATGCTGTCCAGGGGTTTAGTTGTGAAATCTTCAGCAGCAGTTGGATATTGTAATACTTCATTCCCTACCCTGTATTTATTACAGTAGAGATCAGCAGATAAAAGGAAGTGCTATTCTTTCCTCACTCTCCTGTACGGTGTGCTTTTAAAGTACAGCTGTCTACCAGATGCAAGAAAATTAAGACATTTAATTTCCTTTCTCAGTGCATACCTGCCGTTAATGTTAATGGCAGCTAAGTATGAAGATAGGGAAGGGAGCCACTGTGAACAGATTGAATACAAGAGCTCACCCATTTCAAATAAATCTGGTTGTTTCAAGAAGAAAGGCAGAAAAACCGTCACATCACATCGCACTTATCCTTCAGCATGAGACGTACAAATTCATACTCGATTGACTTCAGAGCCACAGTGGACATCATGTACTGAACAGTGTTAACTCTTAAATGCGTCCCATCCAAACTCAATAAAATTTTACAGCTATGCTATATAAAATGCAGTTATTGACTGCATATATTTTAAACTGCACATCCTCGATGGTTTCCTAGATTTATTTTTTTTAAATATTTTCCCTGTTTTGTCATCTGTGGGTTTTAGTCTACTTGGATTACTAGGTGTTCTGTTCCCACAATACAGCAAAATCAAGTTCCTTTTTCAGTTCCAGCTGAAATTCTGAAGGGTGTACAAATTAAAACAAATTTTAAAATCTGTCTCAGAGTGTTTTTGATAAATTTAGTAGTGCTCCCAACCCATCAGTGACTTATTAACAACCAGCTATTATGATGTTTACAGTTAAGTAAAAGTTGTTCCTAAATAACACACACTTGTCAAACAAGACATGTACATCCATCTTATCTGATATGGGTTTTCAACAGATTAGGAATTTCTTGGGGATCATTTACCATGACCTAGAGTCAAGTTAGTGACACAGAGAAATTACAGGATTAAAATTCCTATTACAGATACACTAAGAATCCAACTTATTGCTATGCTGAAATTTGCTATTCTTTTGTTCAATGCACTGTATTGCTTGTTCACGGTTGATTGAGATATAAGACCGACTGATCTGCAGTTCTGCAGAGGTAGATTTTAAGGTTAATTGTAGAATTTCATTGTATCTAGACTCTTTAAGCCTCCAAGTGGTTATTGTCCTAAATTTGAACTGTTTGCTTTCATATAAAAAGTATGTTCTCTCTGCAAAATCTGTGGTTCAAGGTATATAAGCCACAAAAAAATTTCATCACAGATTTTCTCTGTCTTTCAAATGATGCATATTCATGCTTGCAATATAGAAGACTTTCAAATTCAAGAACTTAAAAACTGGAGTCATGTGGCCTAAATAATCTCGTGTGACTGATTTGTGTCTCTGGGTGTTGTATATTTCAGTGACTGCACACACACTTTTCAAGTCACAACATTTCTTAGTGATTTTCAAAGCTTTCTTTGAGAGGATATGTCCTGTGAAAATTCAAGTTCCACATTATAAAATCTTAACAGGAGATCATAAACTGTGATAAAATCAGGGATACGTGCAGAAGTTCTTCTAGGATTTAGAGAACAGATACAGGAAACAGTCTTAACACTGAGCCGTGCTCCACCATTCTACACAGCCCTCCACACCTGGCACAGGGATTCAGCTGGGTCCTGGAGCACACCAGGGTTTTAGCTGGACTCCTGCACAGGCCACTGCAGTTATCACACAGACTCTGTTTCCACCTCATTGTGATGGGTGACAGCTCCTGAAAACAGCCTTGAAAAAGTATAGATACCTTCTGAAAAATCAGAGCCCTTCAAGGCTCTCATTAATTGAACTTTTAACTGAGTGAGGTTTTTGTTTTCCGGGTTCTGAGCTCCCACAGAACAAGGCTTGTGGCACCACAGAGGCAGGATACAAGCAGGCAGCAATTTCTGTGTAGCCTTTCAAATACGGGTGCACCTGTACCTACATCTGTGCATGGCAATGCTTTCCTCTCTGCTCTTCCCAGTGCCCACTTTTAAGCTGGATCGATACAGTCATGTAGGAAATTTTAATAATCCACCACATTTAGTGTGCAATTGCACCTCAAAGGTCAGGTCACTTACAATATTCATATTATTCCTATATATTAGTTTGTAGCGTTTAATCCTTGGCACTTTTTTTTATCTTTTCATTCTGCCACTGCTGAGCACACACATGGGTGTCCCCAGAAAGACTGCAGAGAAGCCCAAATCACTATGAAGTTCCAAATATACCACACAGTTATTAGCTTCAGACTGTTCATGGATTGTCATTTCAGAACACAGATGAAATGTGTTGTTATCATACTATTAGCTGTTTGTGCCTTGTTAAAACATAATCACTCCTAATTTGAAGAGATATGAATACACAGATCTGGAGTGTGTGTGTATATATATCTATATCTCTGTATTTGTCACATCTACAAAACACTATAAACCAAAATTTTTTAATTAAACTGCGTTATTATTCTCTACATCACCATATATCACATAGGATTTTAAAGGCAAAGTATAAGCAGTTCATTTCAGCAAGTTCTTCTAAAGTCCACCACGTATTTAGAACAGAAAGCAGGAAATACTACATATGAACTGATGAAAAAGCACCACAGAAATCCATGTATTACCTATATCCTCTATATCCTATTACACTTTATTTATATCTAATACATATATATGCTACATAAAAAGATGGAAATATGCAGGCAAAAAAGAATAGCAAATTATAAAGAACTGCTTTACAACAACTGAGCAACAGTAAATATTTACATCTTCTTTTACTGACAGTACAAGAGCACTCAATGTAATTGCTCACATTAAAGTTGAAACTCCACTGAAGTTTCCTGACAACCTAACCTCTTGCAATTTTTTTACAGGATTATGAAACAGTAATTGGATTTTTTATATATATATTGGGGAATTGTAACAAAGTGTTTATTTGTTAAATTAAATCTTCCAGTAGTTCTCAGGAAAAAATATATTTGGGAGAGTTAATTGTTATATCAAATAATTTTAATTCTATTCCCAAATGATCCAGTTAGTGTTAGTGTAGATTAGAAAACTCAGAGATAATCACTCTGGTTTAATAAGCTTATACTGAGCACAAGGAAGGCCCATATAGCACTGCTTGTGCTTCCTTAACTCAAATCTCAGTTTATAACATTAGCCTGAAGTTTGCAATTTTGACAAAAAGAAATACTCTTAACTACCAGGAAAGAATAATAAAATACATTTTTCATGATCTCTCTGCATGCCTTTAATCTGCTCTATGCCATCATACAAATCTTAAGATATTGTACTTTCTGACTTCACTGAGGAACAGATTTTGGAAGTTACAAACTCTGTTACCTTTTCCTTCGGCTGTTTTAGTAAGTTTCTGCTTTTTCCTAAGTCACCATCAACCTGCAACATTGCTATTTGCAACAGAAAAAAACCACGTGGAAATTTAGCTGTTTTGATGAAGATTCTCCAGTCTACTGATTACAGTTCCCAATGCATCTAGATTATTTATTTATATTTAAAGTAGGAACCTTAAATATTAGTACAGGCATTCAATTTGTTCGCAATGGTTTCTATTCAGTGACGCATACAGGAACAGTCTGTTCTTTGAAATCCATTTTTAATTTGAGGCTCAAATCACAGATTTTTTTTCACAAAATTTTGACCCAGAATGCTAGAAATATTCAAGATCAAGTATTGCAAAAAAATTTAAAATAATAAACCCCTTCTGATTTCAGCACAGAAGCAATCAGTCAGGGACAGATTTGAGATTTCAGATTAATTTTGACAATCTCACTGATGAAACCAGAAGGTGTCAACACTGATATTCTTGTTACAATGGCATTTCTGGTATTAAATAAAAGCAAAACAGATCATAATACTGTGGGGGGAAAAAAAGAAAACCAGAACCTGAAACACAAAAAATTACAGTAATATTAGAAATAAGTGTGAAAAACCTTGAGTTCCTGGGAACTGCAGCCTATATCTGCAGCCTATATATGTGCAATACACCAAGTGGCAAAATAAAATCTCTGCCAACTGTTAGTGAAATCAAGTTATGAATTTCAGCAAAAAATAAAAGATGGCATTGCTGAGATGCAGGATAAGTTCAGCCAAAGCAGCTGAAGAGCAGTTCCTATTCGAGGTTCTGGGACGTTTCCTGGCTAAACTGCTTCCAGTTTCCCACACAGCTAAAAGTGAACAAATCAGACTCTGCAGCCCAGAAAGCTCAGGATTACACTGGGGAAGAAATGTGCTCATTTACTTTGATCAGATGCCACCTTGACAAGCGTTTCTCGTCTTGACCTGATGATTACACCCACAAGTGCAAAGCAGGCACCGTGTTAGTGCTGGCACTGCTGGATGCTGTTGGCAGCAGGTTGGGATTGGTGCTGAAAGATCCATATGTAGCACATCTGTGTGTGACCGACCACCACAGCACCATCCCTGTTCCAGTTACAATAGGTAATTTTGTAATATGGTCTAGTATTACGAAGACAGAGGGGAAATGCTATTAAAAGGTTCAAAATAATCACAAGGCTATGATTTCTATACATTAGGTACGGAGCTGAATTTGTATTAGTCACAATTTTTGCATACAGAATGGTAAAAGTCCTACCACATTTAACCAGAAAAAAAAGGGGAGATCATCACATTACTTCCCAGCTCATCTCTCTGGGTTCAAGCAGATCTCTGTCTATCTCACGTTTTCCTGCTGTGTTCTAGACAGTACCTTCTCCTATAAAAAATTTCCAGTGCCTCTTTAGGAACAGCAAAACTGGCCCAGGGTTTCTCAGCACGCCAGTACAACCAAGAAACACTGGCATCTGCAAGGAGAGTGACCAGGGCACACCTTTCCCAGGAAGGGGAAAAAAGGAGGGGAAAGCCAGCCAGAGATGTAGAAAGGGAGCAAAACTTGGCTTCTTCTGACACTGTTCAAAGGGATGAGATGATATAACATGGAGTGACAGGCTTTTCAAAGGGCTTTCTGCTGTCACATCTGCAGTGACCATGTTACACACACCGGCTTCTCCTGAGGCAAAAGCAAGAACCTGCCAGTGCTCTGGCAGTGGCTCAGGGGTCTTGGTTGCTGCCCCTAATTCTCTTGCTGCCTTGGGAGACCACTGCTCTGCCTGTGCCTCCTGTGGCCCTGAAGAAAGGCACAGAAAAGGCAGTTTCATTACAAGTACAATGAGAAAAGTCGCAGCAACTCCTTCTGTGAGCTGCTCATTTACCATTAGAGGTCACTGTCCTGCCTAGGACACAGCCATCAGCTCCAGGTCATGTGGACACACATGGGGAGGCATTTGAAAGCCTAATAAACACTAAAGATACAATTAACACGAAAGATAAACACTAAAGAGACTAGTTAAATCAACATTAAAAAGAGCTTGTCGATATACAAGTCCTCTAGAAAACTGAAAAACAATCAAGAAAAATAAAGACTACCTATTAGAACATGACAATTATACATGCTTGAAGGTCCAATAAGGTATTGAGTAGATGGTCTTACAGTAATTAAGAAAACTACTTAGCCAAAGAAATGTTGTCTTTAAAACGCTTCTCTTTTTAACATGGAGTTTTAATTCTTGAATAATTATTAATTGTTATGTACTTTCAGCAAGAGATCTGAATCCGAATGCAATGCCTAAAATAAGTACAGAGGATACAGCAAAAATAAAGATGATGACTTTAAGTTTTGTGTCCCAATCCAGTAAGATCTGACGTGAAACTGGAAATCTGAAAGCCAATATCAAACCAAACAGGAGCGCAATGATTACTGCATTCAGTCATTTGCACTGAAGGCAGAGAGTCAAGGGCATTTCCCTCCTGGAAATTCTTCTTAGTTCACCTAATGCCTTGAGAAAAGAATTCTCTAGTTACTGTGGTTTGTATGCCAGTACCTCACATGTACAACAACATGAAGAAAACTCAATATTTGTTCATGTAAAGGACCATTTAGTGCTTTATGATACTCTTTGGATTAAACCCAGAGTTACTGGAAGGAGTTTTCTGAAATTCATTATAACTACTGTAAAGTACTGTCATGGGTTTATAATCCAATGATTACAATTTCTGCCATTTATCCCTGAGTTATGTGGTTCTTAATGAACTTTATTGAAGCATAAATGCATGTACTATAGGTTAAAAGCATCAGAACATAAAGATGGCAAATATGGCATTCACTCGCTTCTCAGTTTTAATTAGGCCAACTGGGAGTATTTTAGCACAACATATTTCAGCTGTAAAAAATGCCACCTTTACAGATAAACATCCCCAGCTAGGCATCTGCAATGTTTTATCATCGTGCTCAGGATAGTTTCTCAGCAGTGAATACTTCATCACTAGAAAGAAACTCAATAACAGTTTTTAAACAAAGGTCACGAGCGCTGCGCACCAAGTCCTTACCACAGGCTGATGATCTTTGTAAAATGAAGTCACTCTTATTCTCATACAGAGTGAAATCTCCAGGAGCAGAGCCATCTCTGGCTGTAACAGGCCCCTCCTCAGTTAATATTCTGATGCCTCATCATGTTCTGTATGATTCACATTCATCACATCTGCACAGATGTTGGGCTGGGCACGAGGAGGGACATCCATGTTACATAACGACAACTTTCTCCATAATTTTTCAGGAAGTGATGTCAGGTTGTGGTACTACCCTTGGGAAAAGAGAATCAGGAACTGCCATAATGGTCCTGATTAAGTGGAATATTCTTGGAATATGGAAATATCAATTCTAGGAAGATTATGAAGTTAATGTTTTCATTAGTCTTCAAGCCCTACTGCTGAATTCATCCTCACATACTTATTAAACAATACTTATCTTTTATTACAATAATGAAAATAAAGAAGTGTAACTCCCACTCCTTAATTCCCTGCTCTTCCCCTGAAATGGAGACTGAGCTATAAAGAAGTTGGCAAACTTGGCTATGGAACTTGCAGAGATACTTTAATCACAGTGACAGACAATAGACTTTTTCCCAGGACATTTCGGGTAGACTTGGGTGTTAATCACATACTTCCATTAAACATCTCAATTTTGAACATCTCTTCAAAAGACTATTTCATAAATGAACATAAGGTGAATCTGCAGAGAATTCAAAAAGCCAAAAATAAATATCACTGTCACATTAGCAAGTCCCTAAAAGTGAGGAGAGAGGATAGATTTAACTTTTTTCTTTTGATGTTGTTCTTTGTATTAAATTACAGAACCTTTCAGGAAAAGGAGGGGGAAAAAAAAGAAAAAAGTTATTGGAAGTTACATCTTTTTTTAAATCTTTTTTTCAATGTAACAAATACTTGCCAGGCTTTAGTCCAATTACTCATACTAGGAGGAATTCAAAATGTCATTCCAGTTGAAAACAACTTTGAAAAATGAGAAACTTTTGAGGATAGGCCAAAGCATTTAGATAAGTCAAGTATGTAAAGATCATACATTTTTTCAACCATTAATGGATAGTGGAGTGTTTGTCTGGGTTTTTAATATTTATATAATAAACATATATATTTATTATAAATGTTATCTATTTTTCTATATTTATATATTCTATAAATATACCTGTGAGTACAGGTTTACTACTAAGGAGTTCCTGACACACGTGGACAAATACACACACTCCTGGCAGGGCGATGAAACGATGATGTTGCTGAGGGAATAACTTGACCGACAAATTCCAAACTGCCTTTCTGTGATCTAGTGCTGGTTTTAATTAGATAAACCCCCAAAACACTCCACATTAAGATGAAACTAACACAAGGAGCAGCTTTGTACTTTGAAGCCTTTGTTATTGTTTCTCATGCTCCCTTCCAATCACTAATAATATGCTGTTTTATTATAGTTAAGTATTTGAAGTTAAGTAGTAGTAGTAAAGTGTACCTGAAGAAGGCGACCAGGCAAGGTGTTGAAGGAACCTTCACTAAGGCAAAAGTAGAAAGGTAGGCAGAATACATTTGTCCTAACAGATTTGCCTCTAAGAATTGTACGCCTTGCTTTAAAAAATTCCTTGTTCAGTGTTAGCAGAAACTCTGTATGTGCTTCATTATTATGAAAGGAAATGTAGAAGAAGTACCTGAGCTTAATGAGATTTTGGAAAACAAATATACATCTTGAGTTGCCTGTGTGGTGGTGCTTTTTAATGAGTTTAACTTTTGGTGTATAAATAAATACTCTTTTAGATACCATCTGAATAATGTGCAAATTAAAAGAGGCATAGGGTAAGCGCTTCAATGCAAGATTTCATTCTTTTTACTGTGCAGTATTTGTTGTTTGTTATCTTCTGTAGGCGGCAACTGATCATTATTTCCAGGATGTGCTTAGGGAAATCATGAAGTGTTTGTTTTAGATAATGATGTGCAGCATTCATGGCTACTTGTGACTTTCAAAAACTGAAATTAAAGATCTTGAAATATCAAGCATATCATTAAAATATCCTTAATCGCTCAAGACTTTTGCTAGCTTCATTTTCATGTAATTGGGAAAAAAATGTTTTCTTGAACGCTTTGCAATATGATTTAAGCTAAGCATAAGTTCACTTAGCTGAGTGGATGTAATTTGATTTCATAAGAGCTGAAGTACAGAGCACTAAACTAGTGAGCTGCTTTTCTGACCTGCTGTGGGCTGTGCATCAGGATGCCAGAAGCTTCGAATACCTTTAACTACCGAATAAAATACAACAGCCTCATCTATCAAACCCACTTTTTCTCCATCCTCAGCTAACTCTTCCAGTTAACTGGCCAAGGTCTTTCTTCAAGACATTGTATGCTGGTAATGTGAAAATGTAAACCAATGGCAGCAAGAAAATTGTCGGCTTTAGAAAGGTGCTGACCGAGACTTTGGCCACATGCAAATACCTTCAATGCTCTACTAAGAAGGAAACTAAATACGAGCTGACTTGTAAATTTTAGAACTTGGAGAGTATACTTAACTTTGTCTTTCATCCTGAAGAACATGACCAATGTCACTTCTCATGTCCACTGCATGGATTTATGTCCTATTTTTATTATTTTCCTTTCATGCTGCTATGATTCGGCAAAGCACATAGCATTTGCTTATGTTTAATACCTTACAAAGAGATAAACTAAAAAATCTTAGGGTTTGGGGGGTTTTTTTTAGCGATAAACATTGAGCTATTTTCTTTGGTTTAATACTTTTTGTGCCGGTATGGTTCACTTCTTAGTCTATTTCTCTTCTCCAACTAGCTGTTCAACTTAATGGAATTACTGTCACTCAGTTTGATAAATTGGGTCAGGGAGGGTCAGGAGTCCAAGGCAGCCAAACTTACTTCAGAAATGGCAGCAGAAATTTACTGTTATGGGTACAGGTTAGAGGCCAGAAGACTCTGAAGCATGGCAAAGTTTAGTGGTATTTGAATGGCATTATCCTTGTTGTGACACTAAGTAGCATTCTTAGCCAAGGGCTCAGACCCAGACACACGATGTGCGTAGCAACACAGAATCAAAAATTATCTCTGTCCAGAGAGAGCTTGTCATCCATGCAAAGAGATAGGTGTGTAACCACATGCAGAGCACAGCACAACAAGCACATACAGATATTGCCTGTTAGTGTCATAAATTGCTCAAGTACATCAACAACCTAAGTGCAGCCAATTCTTTTTATAAACATTGCTGGAAATGAGATTCTTAAAGAGAAATACAAAGTTGTATCTGAGAACATCCTTCTGAGAGCTGATTAATAAAACGACTTCTCCCATGTATATTAGAATTACAGAATTTTAAAATGCCTTCTTTTTCTCCTTGGAGAGCTTTCAAAGTACTATTCAAATGCAGGCTCATTTCCCATAAATTCATAAAGGAACATCTGGACTTAAAATATCCTTTCATCCTTTGCACAACATTTTCACACTTTCCCCTGATACTATTTTTGCCTTCCTTTCGGATTTATTATCTCCTAAGTAATTACCTTTTGTTTCTCTTAGGTGTAATCATTGCTTGGGTCAACATTTTCAAGGAGCTCTCACAGATTTAAAAATGTGGTAATCAACATTTTCAGATCATTATTTGCTGTGCTTTTCTTTCTTGCCTCCTCTGCAATGGCTGCCAAAGGATTTGTTCTAGCTGTCTGTGTTGTGCATGTGTATTCAAGTGCTTCCTTCTTTTCATCTTCCAGGGGTTGGATATTCTCTGCTTTTCATTTAAAATTGATCTCTAATCGTTAAATTGACTTCAGCGCACAAGAAGAGAGTCAATAAGAAGGAAGGTGTGATGGAGAATAGGCAAGATTCTTCCACTTAGACATTCAGCTGATGGCTACACTGTTGGTTTATGCGAAGGTATCTTCCCAGAACTCCCTCTTCTTATATCACACAAACAGCAAAGAAGTCCCATAAACCTTCATGGGCTCACACGTGAGGTTCTTGCAGCACTGTTCCTCTGCAAAGCAGGTATTTACAAGCTTCACGGAAAAGCACAGAGAGCACCTGTAAAACCCTTTAGCTATCCTAGGAGATCTGTGGCCATGGTTACACAGCTGCTTTAATCCAGCATAAACCCAGTCTGCCAGGGAAATGGGGGACTTCTAAATTCCTCTCTCTATGAAACTACTCCTTCTCATTCCCTCACTAACCCTGGCTTTAGCTCTCCCGTGGTTGCACAGTGAGTCTGATACGGGAACTGATGCAACTGCAAACTAAACCAGCAAGACCCCCTTGAATATTCGTTTTCAGTCAAATAAGCTCCCTGATACAATTCATTGCAAAGCTCTACAAGCACCAGCTCTGGAGAACAGTGAACATATGTATGCTGCTGAAGATGAAGGGCAGGGACTGAAGATATTGGTCTGTTTAGTAACAGTGAGCTGAAAATCAACTGAAAGCAGGTGTGAAGCTGCAGCCCTGTCTCTTCTTTTCTGTACCTGAAAGTGTAGCTCCATTTCCAAACTTATTGCCACTGGTTTGTTCTCTCAGTGCCTTGTTCTAACAGTTTGAACTCGTGCTAACATTACTTTCTGCTGAACACAGGGAAGAACATGCTTCAAACAGGCTCAGCTCCTGGTAAACAGCTCAGATGCTCAAGGCTCCTCTCTCCCAAAGCATTCCTGTGCTATGGCACAGGAGCAGGAAGGCACTCACAATCCTCCGCTGAGGCTGAGGTTTCCAGTTTTCACAAGGGCTCTTAGGATTGTGAGCTTCCACCAGGTAAGCAAGACCTCAGCCTCTCTCCTGCTCTGCAACCCCACTAATCAGAAGTCGGCCATATGTGCAAATACTACACACACGTTTTATCACCTTGCTAGTAATGGTCATATTCACAGGAACAGTTCAATAAAGTAAGTAACGAAAGTTTTTGCTATTGTCATTAAAAATTGACACTGAAGAATAAAGCATTTGGAACATACGTGGTCCTATATCAGGGTCTGCATTGAAATAGTTAATACCACTTAATCTACAGGCAAATAATTCCCACAACACTCAATTATAAGGTCAAAAGAAACATTTTGTCAACTTTTATGACCATCTAGACAGTTAAGCTGAAATATATATGCTTTAGGGGGAAAAAATCAATTAATAGTCTCTCTGATAAGAACTTTCCCAAGCACATGCATGTTTTAATTTTTCTCTCTTCTCGCACCTATGTAGAAAGAGTTAATGTATGTTACACAAGTACAGTTATATAATTACAAAAATCCTCATAGCAAAATTTTAAAATTTTGTGGAACTGTATTATTTTTAAATGTATAGCCACATACCCATGTATGATGGCCCAAAGACAAGAAATGTTAATAAATAGTTTGAATAAAAAGTATGTATATTTTTAAAGCATTTAGACATATTACTGCTTCCCTGCTGCACCAACTCACAAAGCTGGCTAAAGAAACCTGGATAATTTTAAAGAGCAAATCTGGTGTTGCTCAGCAACAGCACACCCTGATAGAAAGGATGCAGGATGTTGGAAGATTTAATATTAGGGAAACTGTGCTTGCAAGGGGAAGAAGAAGAACAAATACAATTTAGTCATACAACGTCCATAAAATTGGGACAGCTTAAAAATAATAATCAGATGAAGTGATCATGCTAATATTAATCTTTGCATAATAGAGCTAAATAAAAAGTTATTGCCTGGAACCAATGGGCTGCCATTACAGTTCATTAAATGGCATTGATGTTTTGCACTGTCTTGATATGATATGACATGATATGATAAGGAAGAAAAAGCAGTGCATTTTATGAGAATTTGAGAGCAGTCTCACGGCTGAAGACTTCAGTTCTGGCACTAGCTTGGATGAGCATTTGCTAAAGTGAGGACTGAGTAAGAACCCAGAACTTCACACTTTGTCCTGGATCAGAGGAAATCCAATGCTCTCAAAGGAGAAAATGTCTTAGATGATACCGGTCTCATCTCTGCTTTGGTCCCACAGAAGCATCTCCCCCATTTATTTGTTCCTGATCAGAGTAGCAACCCTTCTTTTGGTCACAGTACTCTGTGATTTTTCATTTTGAAGCCACAGTGGCTCAATGTTCCACTGTGTTCTTTCTTACTGAACATAAAAAATTCCACGTAAGATTACTTTTCTGTCTCTCTTTACTCAGTCATCCCTTCTATTACTGTTGGGTGCTATTGAGAACAACTGCAAGGGAGGCTGAACCTGCTGAGATGGCAGAAGGCATGGCAGGGTCTGAGAGACAGCAAAGACAGATAAATGTCAGAATCCCACTTAGCACTTTGGGAACTGAGCAGCCAGACCTGTCTGAAGAAGACAGAGGGCCACACACCAGAACTCACCTGCAAGGCTGCTTATCTGAAACAGGTTCTGTGTCAGCAGTTCTGAGGGTATGTTACTACAAACACATGCTGCAGTCCCCATGTGTGACAGACTCCAGTGCATCTCCCTGGATGACACCAACTCAAAACATACCGCTTGCAACCCAGTACAATGGGGACAGAAATTCTCTGCCTTGGTCAATTTTACCAATAATATTTTTTTAATGGTAATATACAGGACAAACAGTGTGAAGGCCCTTCTACTCATAAACCCTGAGGATGGTACTCAAGGCATGGGACTGGCTACTAGACCTCAGTCTTCCCATCAGCTGTCCCTCTGTAATCATTTGCCACATTGCATTCTACATCAAAACCCTCTTGCTCTTCCTAGACATATAAGTGGATACTTAAAACGGGCTATAAAGTCATAACTACCTGAAATTTAATCAGCCTACTCAGAAAACAGAGATTTTCTCACAAATAAGCTCTGTAGGACTAAAAGGTACACCTGAACAGGACATTAGCTTCTGTTTTGCTCATCGATTCACTGCTGAAACAGAATCATTAGGCCTGAGCAAAAAACCTGTTGCTATCATGCTTGATTCTCAGACACCTGGTGACAACACAGTCATTAGCAACTGCATCACTCTTCTCTCTGTCCTAACAGTAAATGTCAAACTCTGCAAGGTTCTTTGTTGGTTCTCCAATGTAAAACTCATTTTATTAAACAGGAGTGATACCATCTTGCCTATTAAATGATTGGCTGCATGGAAAATGAGTCTGACAGCACACCTCGGTGAATCTGTCCTCTGGGTGACTACCTTTTCCATGACCCAGCGATACCCTTAGCTTGTCAGAAAGTATTTACATCAAATAACATCAAACTTCCATTGAAAATACAAAACAAAAGCCCTTCAACCACCTGCTGTCCCAAAATGACAATGAAAAATGTTTACTAGAATGAAAAAGTATAAATATTTCATAATAATAAGCATTTCATTAAAATTTCATACTTATAATTTCCCTTCTACTCTGGGAAAAGGATTTTAATTAAAATGTACAGAGCACAAGTGTAAGGTAAAAGATAGGACTAAGACCTCAGGAGAAGGAAAAAAATGGAAGGAAGAAATTATCCAAGTATTACCATGCTAAGGATCTGACCCCTCAGATTTTGCCTTTGCTGACATTCCCTCTCTCAAAAGGCACAAAGACCTCAGCACATTCCTGTAAGCGATATTAGAATATTGTTGAATTTTTGTTTTCAAAATGTTGGGATGTGTTGGGATTGTGCTGCCATCTTCAAAGCAGCTTGAAGCCAGTTTTGGATCAGAGCAATGCCAGGCCCACGTTTGAGCCCTTCAGTACATATGACAAGAAGAAATCACACTTTTCTGAGTGGTAGTCAATTATGATATTTACAAAAGGAATTGTGAGGATGGGGAGTTATGTTATAACTCAAAAGAAAAATGCTGGAACGAAGTGGAAGAACTACAAAATAACAATGCTGGAAAACAGGTCAGGCTCTGTAAGTAGAGTTCTTGCTGTCCTTTCCTTAGCTCTGACTTTGCCGTGTATACTTAGTAGAAATGTATTAAAAAGAACATTTATTCTATAAATTCTTGTTATGCGTCTCAGGTGTGCGGTTCTGGAAGGGTCAAGGTGTGGTGTCTTTATAACCATGTTTTCCTGACCTGTGTTTCCTCGGGTTCAGAGAAATGGCAAGAGTTGAGACGAATGTGCACTGAGAAGGACGTGTGGCTGTTCCACAGATGCTACCTTGCTAATTTGCAGTGGTTCAGAATCTAGAGCTGGCTCTTATGTAAAACAAACAGTGTCTTTTTGGAAGAGAAAAAACTTCTCTGAAAATATAGAACAGAGTTGGTACAGATTATGAAAACCACAAGATAAACAAATGGCCTAGGCCTATTCCATAAGTGTATTTTTCTACTAGAAAGCTTTGGAACAATTGTAACATCTTTGAAAATATCACTAAACAAAAGACTTGGAAGTGTATCCATGACAAAAGTATTTTAACTTAGTAGCACTTGAATTATAGCTCAGAAATGAATATGAAAATAATCAGCTATAAAAACTATCTTCCAAATTAATTTTAGCTGTAAAGTTAGAATATATCTCATCATCCACAAGCAAAAAAAAAGAAAGGGAAATTATTAGATGAGTACTATAACAGACTCATCAGATAAGTAGAAATAGTAGATATATGATCACTGCCTTGAAGAGAGAAAAGGCATTTGGAGGGAAATGGACTAAAAGTGTGTCTGTGAAACAGATGGGGCAGATTACCATGAAAAGAAATCACACAGCACTAGGAAGTCCTGTTTCAAAGTAATTGTTACAGAATGCACCAAACCTGCAGGTATTTCATCGTGCAGCATCCTCAGAAAGGCTGCCTTGCAAACTTGATTCTGCCAATTTTTTCTTGCACCTTGGACACAGATGTATAAATGTAATGGATTCAACTATAACTTGTCAATGCTTCCTTCAAACTGTACACTGGCAATAATTTCACAGCCCATCCTGACATAAGAAATTTGACTGTGTCCTTCATAGGACATATTAATGGTAAATTATGATTAATATATGTTTTTCATGTTCATATCCTTTGACCATGCAGTGGATTAACATATCAGAACATGAGACTGACTCTTGCCAGGTGTCATATAATGCAAATTACTGTAGAAATTTACTGATACCAAGTATCTGCTCCAAGAGCCCATCTTTATAATTGTAAAACTGCATCCAGCAATATCTGTCAAGAAAGTGAGCCAAAATCCTAAAAAGTCAGCAAGTATTCCCCTAACAGGGTAACTTGCATTCTTCAGACCATTCAGCAGTTTTACCTTCAATTCTGAACACATTCTAAATTGTAATCTGTTTGGAGAGATCTGCGTGTGATGAAGAAGGAGCTTGTTGCCCTTTTCAGTTTATAATGTCACCAGAAATTAAGTCTATTTAACAGATGTGGAATTCATCATTTCAGCCTTTAACTTGCATTAGAAAGTCACCTTTTTGATAACTGATCCCACTGTGTGTTGTTTACATTGCAAGTATCAAAGTAATTCACATTAAAACAAGTTTTATTCAAACAAAAAAAGAAGCACTTTCCCTATACTATATCTAAAGACCCAAGTCTCCTAAAACCCCATTTCTATGCAGTTTAGCTAAGTAAAATCCCGACAAGCAAAATAAATTGAAATAAAAATTAGTTGCACTTTAAAACCCAGATCTTCACCCAGTCATCACATATTGACAACAAGAATATTGTTTCCCTAAATTCCTTAAAAATGAGGTGGACGTATGTTACCCTGCTTGTAACATATAAACTGACTGACTAAACTAATGTTGGTGCTCCAAATCAACTTCCTTTACACAAATTTACAATACAAGAATTCATTAAGACAAGGAGGAAACAGGTTTGCTATGTGGAATAATATTTATCTAGAAGCTTTCACCAAGACAACTTATCCTCAAATTCCAACAGCAAATTAGTTCCTTTCTCCTACTTCTCTGCATTTCATTTACATATATACCAGGCCCTTTCATAATAATCATAACAATTCCCTCAGCTTACTGAAATAAACATTAATTCAAAATAAATACATCAACATGCAGATCCTCAAACTGAACAGGGGAAAGAACAAAAACTACTGCACATCAATTCCCCCACACTTACAAATTTCCATATTTGTCAAACTGTGATTAGTCATGAAACTGAACTAAAAATAAAAAATTTTGAGTTTCATAACAAATCAGGAGGCAATTCCAAAAAAGCACTAGTGCCTTTTCCAGGCAAATGAAAACACTTGTTACCTGTTTTTTCACCATTCTCTTTTTTTACCCCTTTTCTAATACAGGCAAACACTAACAGAAAAAGACTTGATCCTACTCTCATTTACATTAGTTTTAGAGAACTTTGTCAATTTTCAGTCGAGGGACTTTAGCAGCATCACAGTCCTATGGCACATGTCTAGTTCAGCTGCAGTCAGATTGCTCATTTGATTCAAGTTAGGGACAAATTGAAGAGCTGGGGGTCTACAGTAGGGAGAAAGCAAGACTCAGTTCCATACCCAAAGATCCGTTCAGGTTAAGTGTTGTGGTGACACAGCCCTCTGAGCAGCTGTGCAGCCCTAGTGCACATCGGGCTCTACCCATTCAGTGGTGGGAGCAGTCTGAGGAGGAGAATACCAAGGAATTATCCTCCCCCTGTTAAGTTAGGGTGATCTCCCGACATCCCCCAGTTTGTTATGTCCCAGTTGCATATGTTTCCCCTTATGTTGAACATTTATTCCCTTGTTGCATATGTATTCTGTTCTGGAATCTTCGACCTTATTCGATGTATCATTGGTTTATCCTTCCCTAATCCCTCCTCCCTCCTTTCCTGTTTGTTACCCTGGTTGTCCCTCAGATATTTGCTGCTTTATGATTGGTTATTGTGTTCCCTTTATAACCCTGAACCCTCCTTGATTGTTGCTCTTTCTTGCCCCTGCACCCTCCGGAATAAACCTTTTCCTGGAACTCAAGCAAGGAGCCCTTTCCTCCTCTTTTGCCTCCGGCGCCTCCCTGAATAACACCACTGCGAGCCCCCTTCCCCACTTGGGAAGGACAGCACAGCAGAAACAGCAGCCAGCTCCTGTCAGCAGTGGCCGACCCCTGTGGCCAGGGACGCTGCAGGACAGCCGCAGATTCCCTCGAAGAGGGGTGGCTCGAGGGGAGCCGACGCGGCGGTTAAGGAAAATCCATGACAGTCATCAGCATGTCAAACTCTTGTGTCTTGTGATCACTGTTTTTAGTTTAACAAATTTGAAAGAAATAGTGGTAGGATGTAGGCAGCTCTCCACCTGGAGTAAGTTGGACAGCTCCACTGAAATCAGTGGATTAGACCCTCCAGCTAACATAAATCTCCCTGGGACCACTGAAGTTAATCACGAGCCACTCGTTGGAATAAATTCATATACTGCTCTTAAAATCCATGGTGTTACTTTGATTTACAGTCACTGAAGAAGTGTTGCCATGTTATATACCAAATAAAACAGAAAAATTGGACATATTTGTAGGAAATTTCTGGGAGGGGAGATATAGGACTTTATTTTTTTAACGAATGTCTGAAACTGCTGTAGCTGTTTGAAGTACAGGGTGGGCTTGATTTTGACTCTGTCCTTTTCCCAGGCTCAAGGACCATTGAAGTGATGGGGGGAGTTTTTACCTAAAACTGTCTCTAAAGTCAGTGCATAACATGAAGACACCCCAGGCATTCATATCCCCTCTATGCTAAGCCAGGAGGTCAGGCTCTACGGGACTCCTGTGCAGTGAGGAGGGAGAGAGCACAAAATCCTGAGGGCAGAGAAGCACAGGAGTATGGTGCTAAATCAGGTTTAACCCTTTTGAGAAGGAAATATCCCTCTCTTGCCCTGCTCCATTGTCCATTAGGATGGCGAGACTGTAAAAAGGTGTGAGAAGCTTTTGGGTGTACCCTTCTGTGCACTTTCTAGTTACCCAAGCCTCCTGTAAGGAGTTAAACAAGATGTTCGTGGCAGGGACTCTTCATACCAGTCTAAAGCACACATTAAAGAGCTTGTGGACTATTTTCCATAGCCCAGTAATTAAGTATTGGCAGGAAATTGGGTTGCAGCTGTACACAAAAGAAAACACCAAGATGGTACCTGCTCAGTCTCTCTCATTACTTGCCCCAGTTTTCCCCAGCTTAGTCAAGACCACACTGTTCTTCTCATTTCCATTCCCTGCCTGTTGTAACCACCTCTGCCTCACCCATTTGGTTTCCCCAAAATTGTGAGGGGAGAAAAGGGTACAGGCACTTTTTGGTATAATCCTCTAAGATGTGACTTTCCTCAAGGTTTTTAATTTTCTGATTTACCGGAGTATTTTAGACTCATAGAAAATGTTATAATGCTTGGAACCCCTGGCAAAATTCCAGTATTTCTTCAACAGTTTATCTTTTATATCTTTTGCTCTTTACTTCTCTGGAAAGAGAAGAAAGCGTGATTGGTGTTCAGGTTATCAATTAGTTAATAATTTTCACTTTTCTACTCTGACAATTAAAGTGTGGAAACATCTCTTCTCACAAAAGTCAGTCTCGACTTGAATCATTTTTCCACAGCAACAGTGAGGTTTGTGTATACACATTACTGTAATAATGTCAAAGTTCAGTCATACGCAGAGTTTATTAGATTTTGTTTTATTCTTTCCCTTGAATTATTCATTGAATATCTATAATTTCCCAAAGAATAATTTCATAAAGTGCTGCAGCAATAAAACTTTCCATATATAGCACACCAATGTGAATGGTATTTATGATGTACTCAAAGGAAAATCAGCCTGTTACATTAATCATGTAAAACTATTGAAAAATTACATTTAATCATTTCTATTTCAAAATAAAACCTGCTCAGAGCTTTAAAACCTGTGTGAAATCTAGAATTAAATTTCATGCAACATTGCCTGCAACAGTATATATAATTATTCAATACTTCCAGGTTTGTCTGGTGTTCAGTAATCTCTCATCTCATTTTCTCTGAATTGTGAGTTGTATTTAAACTTTTTTTATTTAGTAGTTTTTGCTTAGAATGTTCCAGATTTAATAAGGAGAAACAGCCAGATATATAAAGCCCTGTCCTTTGGTCAAGACAAGCTCAACAGTGAGATGTCTCCTCCCTCGAAGCCAGCTCTGACTCAGGGCACCAGGGCACTGGCACAGGTTCCAGCACCTCCTCTGCTTATCCCAGGCCCTGTGACTGGAAGCACCACCCTCCAGCACTTGTGCTGGAAGCCCAGGGCAGGACACAGAAGGTTTTTACAGAGTACCACGAATTTCCTGGAGATGACTGTCCATTCAGCACCTGGATGAAGGAAGCAAAGATGTGGCCCACTAGAGATTATCACAAGAAATGTGGTGACACTGGGATTGTGAGTAGCTTTAGGAAGATCAGTAAACTCTTTTGAATGCCACCTAGTTAGAAGATTAATTTTTCCCTTTGTTTGACTTCTGAGAGCACTGAACCACACTGTAATTCAATTTGATCTGTCTGACAATTAAGCTTTCCAGGCTTTACTATACTCTTGCCTGTACAAAGTCAAGAGAAAGTCAAGTCTGAGGACAAAACCTGCTCTTCATTAGGCCAAAAAGCAGAGGTTCTGCCTTGTGTTCCTGGCAGGCTCATGTGCACTGTAAGCCAAATCCTGCTGACATCTTTCAGATGTTTGAAAAGCTAAATAGGGTGTACCAAGATGCTGAGTATGTGGCATATGAAATCAAATAAAAAATGAGTGTGCATGATTCCTAATGAACCAGAATATATTGTCATAGAGCTTTACCTTTGTCAGGACTGCAGGAACATTCCATAAAGTCAATTCTTCAAAAGCTGGTATCTATAAATAAACAACCATGTACTTAATTAGAAAATAAATCTATGGAAACATAATAAAGCCTTTATGAACTCTAAAAAGCAAAGTGTGTGTGTATAGAATATATAAGCCTATATATATGTAGCTGAAAATTTTTCAGAATTTTATGGTCCCTACAAAGGAAGCAAAGAATAAACAATTGGTGTAATATTAACAACCTCAGCTTTCAGCGTTGAACATTAATAACTTATTTGAAATAGCTCAGCCTCCTTTATATGAGCCACCCTGTAGTGTTTCAGGTGATTCTGATTCTCTTTGTGCAGAAACCTTTTAGCTAATCATTTTCATCTCTGTGTGTCAATAAATCTTGCATCTCTAGGGCAATGACTTTTACTCAGCAAATGTTAAGCAGAAATAAAACCGCCCAGAACAGTCTAAGCATGAGAATTTCAATAAGAATTCAGCAATATATTGATCCACTTCTCCCTCTTCTGACTTTTCATTACTATGTCACTTTCAGCTCCTGAATTCAATAAGATAAAAAGCTCAAATAGCATGTGACTCATGGACTTTGGCCAACCCTACTAAAATTATTTTAAATGGCTTCTTCACCAACAGTAAACTCAAAAAATGGTCAATAACCTGTTCTTGAAGGGAAGAGTTGTCAGTCACAGACTACAAGAGAGTGACTTCGTCCAGAGACAGAATAAAAGGTAGAAATTAGAAAATAAAAAATTAATATATGCAATAGTAGGAAAACAATGAAAGCAATGAAAAGTCATGTTTCTATAGATTTCGAAATGTAACATAGTATTGCCTGCCCTACATTTCCTCTTTCTTGGAAGCCAATTGACTAAGCACCTACATTTTACATTGTTTCTTAAATGAAGTAAAATTAAGTTAAAGGAACTCTTATGCAATTATTTATAAGGATCTACCACCTAAAAGCCACTTGGTTGTGTCAAGTCACGCCTCCTGCACACCAGATGAACAAGCACTATTTCTTTTCCCTTAATATTTATCAATAAAAACCAGAAGATAATCAATAGTCACCAAAAAAAAAATTGATTGAAAACCCACCCTGCCACTAAAAATGGTCACTGAAAAGCTTCTCGCTACTCTTATTTTCCAAGTTTAAATTCTAGCCCAAACAGATGGCAGAGATACTATGGCTCTTCATCCCTAACATCTGAGTGTGGTAAACAGTGATGAGCACCAAATCTTAAGTCCACAACATAGATAATTGTCTGTCTCCATGGTCATCGTGACAACTGAGGAATGTCCACCAACATTTCATAGACATTTACTCCTATGGCACCCTGTGAGAGGCTGAGGCACAGATCAGGGAATGGATGTGCCAACAGGATTGGGAAAGTCACCATGCACACAATACTGTGCTCTCAACACCACCTGTGGAGTATGGCTGAATGAAGGTACAGTTGCATGAACAGTGACTGCCAGAGGAATTAAAGTATATATTGTATAGTGCCACAGAAAGAGATGTTAAAAATTTTTAAATTATGTTCACTGATAAAAACAAGTAACAGTATTATAAGTTACTTTGAATCATTGCTTTAGGAACAGAAATTTCATAGAAATCAGCACACTTAGCTTCTTTTTTTTCTTTTTCCTACTTCCCGACATTAAAATAAGTCACATTATCCAATTATACAGGAAACGTTTAAGAAAATAATTCTTTTATTAAAAAAAAAACATATAAAATCATTTTCATCTATGTAAGCATGTGAAGTCTGGGCTTCAAGACACATCCATGTCACTGGAGAGCTGCACCTGGCAATATGACAGAAGTACTGGGAGCAGCAGTTTTCAGCAGCTTTTGCAGAAAGGGGTGCCCAGACCGCAACTGATAACCTGTAAATCCAGGTAAGATCTAACACGACCGGTGTGACTGACCACTGTCTGTCAAACAGAGCCACAGAACAACCTCACAGAGATGCCGAGTTCTGGGACAAGATCTCTTTTCTTTCAGATATAGAGCAGACCCGTCAGAGTGAGGTCATGATCCAAGATTTGCACCCCAAAGAGATTTTCCTGAAAATGCTGAAAAAATGGCAATGAAAATAAAGGAATTTGGCCGTTGAATGGAGTTTGCAATCCAAAATGTAGGAAAATATAAAAAATCCAGAGTAAAAGGTAAAATTTGCAACCTTGTTACGAAACCTTAGAAGTAAAACTTTCAGTGTTCATAGCGTCCTGTATGTTTTATGACAATGGTATCATTTTGTTTCCCAAAGGACAGAGGACACATAGTTACATACCTGGAGTTTCCAAGAATACAGCAGAATGAAGTTCTACACAGCAAAGCAGCCATGGGAAAAATTATACTGGACTATCACAGACCATTTTTGTCAGCAATGTGTCAGTTTAAACAAAGCTGCCTTGAGAATTGTTTTGGAAATTGCATTGCTTTGTATCCCGAGATGAAAACAAAACGTGGACTTCAGAACATCCCACAAACTGAAAATTACAAGTTTGTATCAGCTCTATTCTGTATAAAAAACGCCAGTTGAGCACTGACTGAAACTCCAGCACAACATCGTTATAAACTTATAAGTGTCAGTAACAAAGCAATCAGGGTTTGTGTGCTGCAGCCAACCGAAAGGTTTCCAACCCAACTTCATAATGGTAAGTTGATCTCGTCCTCTTCAAGCACCACTTTCACCATCCAAGTGTTGATCCCATTTGTCCTCATACATAACATTCCCACAGAATGCATAGCAGCAGGGGCTTTACATAAATATTCAGAACGATTCCCTGGTGCATTTACTTTTGCAGCACTTCATGCAAACCTGTGTATTAGTTCATTGATTTTTGTAGATATCTTGCCCAGAAAATACCAGGACTGGTTTTTACTTACTCAAGCTAGAAATGAGAAAACGGGCTTAGAGTTGCTTTGCTTGTGTTTAAATATGAACACAACCATATTTTCCAACTTCTTTGACACGAGATTTCAACTTTGCTTTTCATAACAATGGAAATGTCAGGAAGAAAGAAACAGATTCTGATATCCCAATAATTTTTTATAATACAGGTGATATGGTGCCAATTAAATTACAAGAGAAGTATGAGAGAACATTTAATGGGGCCCTCTCAAATAAAAGCTAAACTCACCTCAGGCTTCTGAGCACCTGAAGTATTTTTCAAGATCACACTGCAAATTCATAGACTTAACCATAATAAAAGTCCAAATAATCTGAAGTTTGATGCAGAGTCTTTCACAGATTGCTCCCATAACATTCTCACATAACAAAGGAAATTATGTAATTAGTCGTGACAATGGACTTCTTAAAAATGCAAATGTAGCTGCAGTGTCAGTGCACTTTATTAGCTGCAGTTCAGATGCATGAGCTACAAAGTCTGCTTGTTCACTCACTGTATGTGTCCCTTCTGAGACTGGAAAAAAGAACAATCTAATTAGAAATAATCCTGCCAAGAACAAATATCAAAGAAGAAAATCTAGAAGAAAAACTGATTTTTTTTTCCCTACTTGCCAGATGAGTCCATTAACTCTGATGTGGACTGTGGTCTTTATCTCAAGCAAAGATGCATTAGGCCATTTCACAACCATTTGGTTATTACATCTTTTAAAAATATTGTGATATTTTCTAAACATAATGAGACCTGCACAAAACTCGCTGATTGTTATAAAACCCAAACAGGACATGATGTCAATGCACAGAATATATTTAACACTAAGTAAACTGAGCTGCAGAGAAGAAACCAGCTTTGCTTTGTGCACTGTTGTTGCCTAAACTCTAACTCTTGTTGTAATGGGAAATAAAACGCTTTTTATGAGGTTCTAGTCCTTCCAGCTATTTGGTAATAATGACTTAACAGCAAAGTTTGAAAGTAAACCCAATTTTTAAGCGAGCCAGAATCCTGGGTCTTTGGAGATTATCACTGGAGATCAAAGTCAGTAACAAATATCCAGAGCTGAGCAGAGAATGTCAGGGTTGTTTTCTTAGTTCATAGAATCTTCCGAGTTTTATATGGTCTCCCTGCTAATTAAGATTCAATATACCAGTTAGATGTGATCTTTGGTGTCTTCTACACCTGAATAATATTTTCTGACATTTAAGTCAAGCTAAATCTGAGTGTCTTAGTGACAGTAATGAACTGTATACTTGGAACTATATTAAAAGAAGGTTTCCCAGGTTGGCTTTCCTAAGTTTCTTTTGCAAATGTGGGAGCAACAGCAGACTGAGGTCTTTTTAAGCTAATCCCATGACTTGTTACAATATTTCAAGGTTAAGATAAAAATTGGGTGTATCTCTGTAAAGAAAAATGTAAAACCTTGTGAAATCTGGTTTTTATTTCCTATTGTACAATGTAGTGTTTCTACAAGTAGTACCAAAAGAAAAAAAAAGCCTTTTTTAAGACTGAAAAGTCTGGGAATTTTGAGACAGAAATTCAGTCCAGCAAAAATGGCTACTTCTATCAAGGCATAGCTCTTATTTAATAATATTTTCTATTATCGTTATCAAAAACCATAACATCAGGTTCTTTCTTTTGACCTTTACAATTCCATGTATTAGTCAGAAATAACTCAAGAGAAAGAGGTGTGTGAAAGATTCTCAGATTCTGCCAAGGAGACCACTGCTTCTAAACTCTTATTTTAGACTGATACTAAAACAACAGAAAAAGTCATAGGTAGGAGAATGTGAAAATTAAAAAGAAGCCACAATAACTCTCATACCACAGTGTAAACTTTTCCAGCAAAAATATAAGCCATTAAATTGCAAACTCAGGAATAACAACTTACTCAGCAGAACTGTAGGGCTCCCTGCCAGCTCTTGAGTCATCACAGAGTGTTGGTGCCACATGTTTCTCACAGCAGCTGAATTTTCATCAAACTCTGCAGTATAGCAGGTAGGAAACTATCACAGTCAAAGGAAAAAGTCAAGGATGTGCAGACAGTGATATGGAAATCACACTGGTCTAACCATGGCCATAACTGGTCATTAATAGGTCAAACCAGTAGAAAGAGAACGAATCAAAAAATGGGAACATGGCATTTCCTGACATGCCTCATTTTTTGTGTTGGCAGGGCTCAAATTCTGACAATTTTTTTCCTAATTCCTATTTATTATGATCTAAGCAAGATCACTTGAACCAGAAAAATTAGGCATACGCTAAAGAAAAGTAGATTGTTAAGTGCCACCTATAGAACAGATTTCTCAGACTGCAGCAGATACTGAAGATGTCCTTGCCAGCTTGCATGATTCACAAAGATTAGATTTTTGTATCGATGGTCTTCTAAAAAAGAGACAAAAATGTAACATTCCAAATTAATATTTGACATGTTTTTTAAAAAACGCATCTTGTAACATTTTTAAAGTTTTTAAATTGCGAGAGGGAGAGACTTACTGAAAAATAAGAAGGATTGCACCTAGAGTTTCAATTTAATAACAGAAGTTCCTGCCCTGTAACTGAAGTGATATATAATTTCTCATGGAGAGAACAGGTCCCTCTCTCAATTAAAAGTTTTCATCCTTACACGTTCTCTGCCACTCACTTGACTTTTAGTGAGTTCATTCAACTCTCCAAATAAGCAGAAAAATACTGAGGTTTTGGGGCGGGGGGGTTGTTTGTTGTTCTTTGGTTGGTTGGTTGGTTGGTTGGTTGGGGTTTTTTGTGATGGGGTTTTTTTTTGAGGGCTGTAGTTTTCTGCTCATTTAGTCAGATTTAGCTGAATCAGCTCATAGTAAGTGTCAGGTGAGTCCCTGAGCCAAGGGAAGAAGATGAAGGAAGAAACATGTTGATGACAAACAAGCAGAAAAAAGAAGTGACATTGTTCTTTCAGAGGTTGTGAGCTCCTGGCTCAGACATAATGCAAAATTGGCTCAGACATAATGCAAAACTTAAGACCAAAAATGAACATCTATTAACCTGTGCAGGAAAACATCTGAGGATTTTTTTTTGTTTCTTACGAATTATTGTCAGCCCCAATTTAATCTCTTCTTATGATCCCTAAGAACAACGCATGTTACATTTGATTTGTCCTGAAATATAAAGGTTTTCTGGAATTTTAAATTAAAGTAACAATAAACCTCACAACTGTTATCATGAAGAAGGTCCCTATCCTGAGGAAACTTCTCAAAGCAAATTCTTACCGGCTTCCTGTGGCTTCTGTCCTGTTCATGAGTATAAATTAAATTTACTTCACAGAGATTTGGATCTCATATCAATTATTCACTGCAGAGATTGAAATTTTGATTAGCAAGAACTAAAATCACTTGGTTTTTTGTTTCCTTCTCTAAAAGCAGGGATCATATCTTTAATTAATGCCAGTGAAGTTCCTCTTCATAAAGCCATGCAAATTTTAGTTAAGACAGCAATGTGATCATGACACCATCACCTCTGCTCCCTTAGAGAACATAAAGGAGGAAGATAAATACAGAAGGCAGAATTGAGGATTAAGGCCCAAAGTTCAGATCTAGGCACTACCTCCAAACTATCGCAAAACTGGTTTTAATAAATTTCAGAGATACTTTAGGCACAAAGCAAGTATTTCCCTTTGGACTGTGTGCTCAGTGCATCTCAGAGCTGCTCTACAAGTAAAACTTTACATAATGAGTTGTCATGGTTTAACCCCAGCTGGCAACTAAGCACCATGGAGCTGCTCACTCACTTCCCCACCAGTGGGAAATCAAACAACTGACTGCTCTGATTCTGATCTAAAATTGAATTTAAAAGGAAGTTAGCTAATTAGGAATCTCTACAGAGTGTCATAGTCAAATGAAAAGAGATCTGTATCAGAAATTATTTTGAAAAAGTTAACTCGCACCTAGATCCATAGTTCCGTTATTTTTTGTATCTGCACTAAGCAGAGGCTAGCCTGAAAAAAAGCTGGATTTATGATAAAATAGTGGCCATGCCTGTATTAGGAATCAAACTGATTTTCCTTTAATTGGGTTTCATAAAATATGAGCACAACAGTAGAAAACATAAGTCAGCCAGAGAAGGAAAAAAATAGAACCTTTCTCTGTTATCCTACAGTCCTAGTCCTCCAAATTAGTTCAAAATCTTCTCTCACATCCAGTTAGTTCAGGAGAAAATTTTGCTCTTTCCTTCCCTCCATCTTTCTTATGCTGGGAGCCATCATATCTACATAATTCCTCAAGCAGTTAAGGATTTTGCAACTCAGCCTCTACAAATAACAAATAACTGAAATACTTTACTTTCAAAGACACATAATGAGCTGAAGTTAGAAGCCTGTGGCAAATTTAGCTGGTTTTGGTTAATGAAAATTTATAGCTTTCACTGTGAAACATTTTCTCTACAACCAGACATAAAAGTAACTTTAACTGGAAGCACTCCAATTCAACAGCAGCACTTTACAATAATTCTTTTAAAACAGTGGCATTACATATATATCTACTTACCCAAACAACATTAGCTCTGGTCGTGGCAGGCACGATACGTGCATTTAGTAATACAATGAGAAGTCCCCGTTCCAAACAGCCTTCAGCCTACATAGACAGAATTAAGGAACATAGTGACCGTTCTGTAGAAACAAAACGAAGGCAAAGTTTGGAATCATAAACAATGTAAGTGTCAGGACATAAATAAACTACCCCAGACCTGGGAACAGAACAAAGATCTAGGTTTCCCTGCCGTGTCTCAGCCATAAGGCTTCTCCTTATGAGCACAAAGCAGTATCACTTAATAGTATAACTGTGAAGATTTTTAATCAAGCAGTTTTTCTCTTACATATAAACATAACATTTTCTCCAAAAAGCAAAGCCAACTATTTTTCTGACACCACGGAACTCCTCGATGACTTTTCAATTTGCAAGTAAAATACAACCAATGTAACAGCCTTTAAATCCCATTTACTCATCTTCTTCCACAGCACCTCCAAATTTTCTCCTTTACCTGAAACTGATGGTGGATTTTTAAGAAACAAAACATCAGGAAGTAACACCGAGGTCCTGGGAGGGAATGCCTGACTGGCAAGAACCATCCTAATTGGAACTTTTGGAGATGCACCTGAAATGTCAGCCTGTTGTGAGAGCTCCATGACAGCAGGAGTTACCCACCAATATAACACAGTGAAAGAAAGATCTTTTCCTTCTGTGTTTACAGACTGCATATGGCAACCCTGACACAGTTAACGACCAAAGCAGGGCCTCAGTATTATGTGACAGTGCCTTGGGTGGCCTCATGCCCTCAACCATTATAAAGCATTGACTCAGGGGAGATCAATACCAACATATCCCGGCAGTACTGGAGTTGAGAGCTTATGAATTCTGACAAGATCAAAGCCTGAAGTGATAATTGGCAGAGAACGATGGGATTTTTTATTGCTCTTATTGTACTTAAAAAATACACGTTTGGTTTATGTTTATTGGAAAAACAACAAAAGTCTTCAACTTAAGCCTTTATTACTACATTTGGGCTTCACATTTTTTCTTCCTCACTTCAGTCAATCGAGTCATCATCAGATGAGGGTTTGGGTTTTTTTTTTTGCTTTTTAAAAGAGGTCCTGAAAATTTTGCTACAATTACTAATACTAACACCATTTCTATTTCTAATACTAAGAGCTACTAATACTAAAACAATTTCCAACAGCAGTCAGGGCAATGTGTAAAATCTTCTGAAATTATTAGACCAAAGAGGAAAAGGAAAGATGGCAAGACACTGTATCTTAACAGTGGGATGCCAATTACCACTCTCTGTTAACAAAACACAGCCATCTACCAGAGGTGTCTTTGCCTCCCCACTTGCACAAAGTGGCAATTCAATTAGAGGTCTTTTTCTTTCACACTGCTAGGAATTTTAAACAAGTTTCACCTAAAAAGATTAACTATCTCCACTTTATTTCATTGAAGCCATCATTACACTTCTTTATTGCCACCCAAGTTATTATAAATTATGGCTCTTTCACAATTCTGTAACTTTCATCTTTGTGTGCTTTTAAGGTTCACCCCTAAGAAAGTCTGCTGTAGAAAAAGGTTTTCTCTTGATTATGTGAGATAGTTTAAAGAGATCTGTATTACATCGGGTGAGGTGTCAACAGAAATTTGCCATGGTATGCACTTCTAACAATGCCACCTGTAGCACACTAAATGCATTTCGCATTATTAGACCCCTCTATTTTTTTTCCTAGCTGAAAAATTTGCCATGGTTCCTTGGTTGCTCTGTTTCTCAGTATTTGAGGAAAGAAGTTACATCTGCCTATATAAAAATATCATCAGCATTCAAGGCTAATGTGTAAGTCAGGAACAGCATAAACTGAGGACCTAAACAGAAAAAAATTGAAAGAATAATAATTTGGAGGTTTCTGGGAAGGTTCTGCCGTTGGGCATATGAGCCTTCAGTCTACACCCATATCTTGTTTTCTCTATATTCTCTTTATCTAAAGATGGCTGCTTCAGATACAACTCCTAATCACAAAGTCTCTGACCCATTGGTTACTAGAAGCTTTTGGGATTTACCAAAGCAATGATTCCTCTTTCTATTTCTGGTCCTTTTTGCCCCTATGCTAGTATGATGTCAGGAGTCCCTATGATGGAGAAAAGATGGAAAGAAGGATATTTAAGATAAAACTACTCCAGTAGTAACGCTGTCATCTGTTTTGCTAATCTGCCACGTGGAGCCTCTGTGAAGAACTCAGGTCAGGCAGAAAACTGAGGGTTGAACAGGACATCCATATAGGACGTGATTCTCCCAACACACAATTTGGAAAATACGAGCTGCTTCAGTGCATTAAATCAGCAGAAAAACTATTCACTGTTGTTGTATTAGTTTTCTGGTAACTTAGTGCACAGAAATGGCTCAGCAAGCCAGTGGCCGAGGGAGCTGAGGAAGGGTTTGGCCAGAAGCAAGAGGTAGCAAGAAGGCAGCAAGCAGTCAGATCGCCTTGGGGGGCTACAGAGCCCCAGCCTGCACTTCCTGCTGCTTTCACCTGCCACTGGCTTGTCAGGAGGTCAGCTGGAGAGCAGTGCTATGTAAGGAAATGGGAACACTCAGCTGCAGAAAAAGGAGAACAGCAGCACTCCCGTGGCCCTTTAAACTAGTTTAAACCACTAGAGTGACTACTGCCCTACGTTTTTCAGTTCTGTTTCCAAAGATAACATGCTTACATATGATTAATTCCCTCAACTGGATTAATGACGGTATTTCAAAAGGATTTCTGGTGAGAGATCACTAAGCGATCTCACTGTTAACATCTAACCTGCCCACTCAAGCTTCCATCAAGCTTGGAAAGGCCTGACGAGAAATTAGCCTAACCTGTAATATGAGGGGAACTGATAACAGAGACATGGTGAAGCTGAGCTGCACACCTGCATTAACCAGCAGCTCAGGTTTCCCTTTGATTCTGTCAATAACTGAGGTGCTTTTGTACATCTGTAAAACACCTAGTTCATTTTTTCCCTTTTTCACCCCATAAAAATTCCTATTGAATCAAAGGGTCTGGGAATTATCCCTAAGTGTGGGATACCAAATTTAAATTACAGCTCTGCAAGGAAAAACGCTCTGAGGAAGGAAAGTAAAGAAGAGAGAGAAGATATTGTTTCTATTTAAAACAAAGAAAAATCTAGCTAAAGATTTATTGACTTCACTTTTGGTTTAAGCTCTCGAAATATCTTGCTAATTAGTATGCAGTATCACTCACAGAGAAATCAGAAAATGAGAAAATCAAAGGCAGCAGAAAAGTCAGGAATTGCACTTCTCACACTACTTGTTAACAATCTTTTCCAACTCTTTGTTTCCTGCACCTTACAGAGGGCACTCAGTCATAAGACCTCAATTCTTTGTGGAGAAACCTGAGCCAGTTTGTGCCACATTGTGCCCTCAAGTGCACGAGTACAGTGTCACCAGAACTGCATGCAAGCACCTAAATGTTCTTTAGTTTATGGATAATGGAGTACATTTTTAATGAACTTCCAGTATTTGCTTTTGAAACATATGATTAAAATTACTACAGTGTTTTTGTATAGCATAAAGGTGTTTTTCTAAACTCGTCTAAGGAGTATATAATGTATTTCATTGGCTGATATAATAACTAACAACATTTTCTTATGCAATTTGCATCATTTCTGTTACACTAATAGAACGATATGAACCCATTTCTTCAGCTAATTAAGTCACATATAAGTATTCTCATGTGTTTTAGTTGAAAACTGCATTAAGTAGCAAAAATGTCAGCACATTTCAAAGAGACTGCGCTCATATCTTACTAGGATTCAGCCTGTAATCACATTTATAATTCCTTTGACCCTATGCCCCTCAGTCGAGTCAATTTACAGCACTTTTATAAAACCTTCGAAATTGTGCAGATACAAAACTGCATGCATTAGTAGGAAGAACTACAAAAAAAAAAAAAGCAAAGCTAGTAAGAACTAAAAAAACAGGAAAGGAAGGAGAAAAAAACACAAAAAACCAAAAAAACAACAAAACAACCAAAAAAAAAAAAAAAAAAAAAAAAAAAAAAAAAAAAAAAAAAAAAAAAAAAAAAAAAAAAAAAAAAAAACACAAACAAAAAAAAACCAGATAAGCCACGAAAAATGTACCCAAAACCACACAGGTCAGGAGGTCTAGAAATTAAACTATTCAAACAGATGTGCTCTGATTTCTAATTTAGTCTGTAGATTGGACCAAATGATACCATTTATTCAAACCTTCCTACTCATAACATCCTTGGAACATTATGTAACAACTACTAACAGAAAAAAAATCTTTTCTAAAATACTAATAATTTCATAATCCCACATGAAACTCTCGAACTGGTAAATGACCCTGATACATGAACAGGTAGGATTCCATTATTCCGTTGGAGAGCATTCTTGGACACTCATTCCACAGTCACAAATTGAAGCTCCTATAAAAGAAGCCGAGCAACTCCTTCCTTTCCCCCCAGAGGTCTCTATTAGCACGGCCTCCATCACAGAGCAGCTTCAGGGGTCGCTCAGATGAGCATCTCAGCTCGTTTCTTTTCTTTTTCTTGGGAGCTCTCCGGTATTTTCTCAGGTGGCTGCACAACGTGGTGTTTGCTGGGCGTTAGAGGCCGCTCTGTGAATAAAGTGGTGCCATAGTGTCACCTACTGGGAAGTTCTGCCTCTGCCTCTTTTTACAGGGCAACAAATGTTAAAAGACTAAAAGGAAAATTGGTGTGGGTTTTTTTTACCTTCTTTCTGATACTCCACATTCTAGTCCTCGATACTCCTATTAAAAGATTTTTTTTTCCTAAAAAACAGGCAATAGTTCAGAGTAGAACAATAAATATACTGGACTTTTCTTCAGACTGTCATTCAATACATATCTGGTGGGTATTTGGTCTTAACTGGCTGATTTCAACCTACACTGAGTGAGTTGCTGTTCTTTTGATTCCATGACAACATCTCAATGCAAGCTTCTCTTCCATATTTTACTGTCTTTTCCTTTATTTATTACAATGACACGCATTTCCAGCTATAAATATTTCCATGTCCTCTTAGAGACTCTAATGATTTTACAAAGGAGTTTCAAACAGATGATTCTGTCAGTACCAATGAGTTTTTGCAAGGATGGCACTGGCTGGTGCAGTGGGATCAGGGAGCATAAACTTTTGGTTTTAAATTTTTTTTAAAAATTATTTGACTCAGTACGGGTGCAATGGCACAACTGGAATTTTTCTTTTTCTTTTTCTTGTTCTTTAAATCACTTTTTGATTAGAAGCGATAGGAAAGTATCTTAACTAATTAGCTGCACTAGAGGTAGAACGACAGCTAAAACTGTTGTCTCCAATTACTTAATCACTGTTATAATGGAGGAATTTATTCTTGGCTTTGGAAACTGTTGAGGGTTTGGGGTTTTTTTGATGATGTCCTAAAGGAAACATGTTATCATTTCCTAATACCGTTTTTCCTCAAGTGGCACTCACTTACCCCAGTACCCAAAGAGAAGAATGTTTTAGTGGTTTGAGGAATGGGGAGGGAGAGAAGAGCACAAGGAACTGCTTATTGCCATTTGCAGCTGCAATCCCTGGGAGGTGACCTTGGATGGCTGCACGGTGTCCAGGCACAGCTTCCGGCCTCCTGCTTGCACAAAGTGGGGGCTCAGGACCTGTGGACGCAGCTCTACTCAGCAACCACTGAATTCTTCTCAACAAATGCTGTGATTTGTTTTGCTCTGTAAAACTTTTATAATCTGCTGTCAAACACAAAACACACCGGGGTTTGGGGGTTTTTGTGTTATTCCCAACTACAGCCACGCTTGGTATTCATTCCTACCAGCCTTTTAAAGGTCAAAAACTCAACTAGATCATTTGTAATATAATCTGTTTTGCCGACTGAAAAAGTTATAGGAATGCAAAGTATAAATAACAGCTAATCACAAAAGTTTACCCTTTAGCACACAGTGGCATTTTGCTGTTTTTAAATATTTATAGTGTGTGATTAACTCGAAATGTTAAATAGCAAACAAAGTTTCTTAAAACATTGTCCCAAAAAACCAATAAACATGAGACAAAGACAGTTTATTAGCAAAGAAACTGTCTTGCTAAGTATCATTGAATAAGAACTGAGTTTCTCCTATTCTGAAATTAATTATCTTCCATTCTGCTAACCAGACTTTTGTATTAGATGTACAATTTCCTGATTAAAATAGGAATTCTTTCAGAATAATCTTTTTCTATACTTTGAATTCACTATTTTTAAAGTATTTCAAGAGTGAATTTTTATCCTGTCACAGAAGAAGACAGAGAAGAGGGAGGGACAGTAAAACCAAACAAGGCTGTGCAAGATCTGCATGAAACAAGAACTGAACTTTCCTTATCTCAGCTTCATACTGGTATTTTTTCTTTAGAAGCATCTTGATTTCTAGGGTTAGGAAAAGCAAAATGCAGTGAGTGGGTCACTTAGTCCCTTGACTAACTTTTCGACGAGCCCGAACTATTTTAAGTATTTTTGTGATTACACAGAACTGACATTTATGGCAGACCTAAAGTAGCCACAAAACAGGCTTTCAAAAGAAAACATTGTTCATTTGCACATGAGTAGCAAGAGCTGGACCAGTGGTCTGCAAAAAGAAAACAGTGGTGAACTATCATCATCTGCACAAGACAAAAATAAGCCCAATCTCAAAGCTAAAAGTAAGTAGTGTTATTCATGCATAGTGCCCCTCCTTGATCAACCAGTGAACCAAAACCAAAGTTACATCACTTATGGTTCTGAGTTTTTTAATTTTTTATTTAATGTGCTTAAAGCTGTATTCTGTATTACTTCACCCTCCTTGGCTGCCCCAAATGACTCCTTAGGGAATTGTACTCTGTAAACAAAACAAATCTCTTTAACTTAGGGCTCCCTTACAATGTCACGAGACTTCTTGCTTGCTTTAAAATAAAAAGTGTGAGGACAGAGGGCATTTAAAGCAATCAGTGGCTGATTAAGTAATTTTGACCAAATAGTAGTAAGTGAAACGCAACTAAATCATGTGTAGCAAAATTTTTAACACATTTATTATGCACAGTATAAACTTTCCTCATCAGACACTTGAAATAAAACGATCAAATGTTTCTTTAATAGTAACATAAGAAAATATGATCACAGACTATGCGATAGCTTCACTTCATATTTTTACAAAATAGCTCATTGTGAGGCTGTAAAGAGGAGTCTGAGGCATCGTTATCTTAAAGGAGCAACGTAATGAGGCAAAGAGGAGCCTTGGTTAACTTTTATTTTCTCAGTCACAAAACTTTTATGCCCTATTCTTCAGATGCATTGGAAAAAAAACATTATTTTAATGCTTAGAATTCTGCTTCTAGCCAAGACTACCTTTTCTGCCCTGAGTTTAATATTGGGCAGTTAATTAAAGGCAGAAAATCACTATCAAGTTTTACTCCTGTCAAGAGGTATATTCATATATGCAACTGCAAGATAGCAACCTACAGAGCTGTTTCCTTACAAACAGCCCAATACTGCTGGAGTCCACAAGATGGAGCAGAACTTATCTCTAGGAGCCTTTAGCAAAAGTAGATTAAAGCCTATACTTAGCTCATCTGAATCATGGGTGAATAAGAGGCTGCTGATCTCTGAATTCTCAACAAAAATATAAGAGCTTCCGTGTGCTTTGTGTAACACAAGTTGTTAAATTCTCAGTGTCTAAGAAGCCAAGAAGACAGAATCAAACATAAAGTAGCTTATATTAGGAAAAAAAAAATATAGACCTGAAGATTTATATTGCTGCAAGACTAAGGAAACTGACCTTCAACTCTCCTATTCTTTCCTTCTTCTCCTATTTCTTAACCAAAAAAAAACCACCAAAAAAACAAAAAAAAACCCAAACAAAAAAAAAACAAAACACCACCACAAAACCCAAAGGACTTTCCTCTATACAGCACAAAAAGCTCATACGCAGCATCTCCTACCTCGTGACTAAACGAGTGACAAATCTCAAGCACACGCCGCAGTTGCTGGATGGAAAAACAGTTACAAGCCATACATCAGTAGGCTACATCAATATTTGTGGCACACAGCAAGATCAAATTTTCATAGTGGGTAATTTCAGTTCCCCTTCATGACAGATCTTTCTACCAAACACAGCCCATATACATTAATGAAGCGGCTTTACCGAGTAGCTGTGTTTCCACGTCAGTGACGAGGACAAGCCCTTTCCGCAGCAGTGCACCTGTCATACCAATCCTCCACCTTAAGTTACAACGACTTGAATCACAGGCAGAGTAATAGAGATCTCTGAAAGCTGTCACAACTTAACTGTGTAAATCTGAGATGTCAAAACACTTTTTTTTAAATTGAAAATTATGTCTGGGGACGCAGATAGCAGTAAAAACGTGTACTTTTTGTTACTTTCCTAACTTGTTCAAAGGTAAACTCTTTCTTCATCTTTCACGCCCTTTAACTCTGAACACCAAGCGAAGTGCTCAGTCCTGGCCGGGCCTGTCGTGCAGCCCTGCCTCTATGTGCAGGTGCTTCACGCTGTCTCCGGGACCGCCCAGGTTCCCGGGGCCTGCCCGGGCTCCCGTACCTGCCCCAATTCCCGGTTCCTGCCCGGGCTCCCGTACCTGCCCCAGTTCCCGGTGCCCTCCCGGTTCCCACCCCTCACCCGGGGCGGGGGCGGCTCCCTCGCCCCTGGCCGTGGTCATGTGACCCGTCCAAGATGGCTGCCGGGGAGCGCCGCGCCGCGCCCGCCGCGGGAACGGAGGAAGACTTTGAGATTATTGACAAAAAACAGCTCCCTGACGCGGCCGAGCTGAGGAACGAGGAGAAGGCGAAACCGGAGGAAGCGAGGTGGTCTGCTCCGATCTTGTCGCTGGCCAAGAAAGCCTCGGAAAACTTGGCGCTGAGCTATGGCAGCGCCCTGAAGTCCGCATCCCTGGTGGGATTGGTATCCAAGCCCGGCAGCAGTGACAGCCCAGCAAAGACAAGTACGGCTCCGCTTCTTTAGTAAACTCGCTTTTGTGGTGCGCAAATGAGTTCGCTCCCGTAAGTGCTGCTGGGTCGTGTCAGTGGTGCATGGGTGTTACTTTGAATTTCTTTTAAGATGCTGCAGTTTTGTATTGAAGTAAAATTAAACGAGCGACACAGATGTAGAACTTCAGAAATGCATTATAACCAGAAGAAACCTAAACTCTTATATTTGGAGAAATTTACTTTTGTTTTATTTGCTGCCTTTTCTCCTTCTCCTTAAAGCTCCCCTCACCAGCAGCCTGGCTGCACTGAGGGATCTCTCAAAATTCCATATCCTCCCTCGTGTGCTGCTGGTTCCGGGAAGGAATTCGCTGTAACTTTCCTGTCAGAGACTACGCAAGCAAACTGAGATATAGATTTGTTATAAGTTACTCTTTAACTACACTAAAAATGCCTTCAGTTTAACCACAACTTGCTTTGTTCAACATTGGCATTTGTGGCTCTAGCAGCCCTACAAATTTGTGAAACAGGTCTCTCAGAACTGAATTTAAAGGGCTTTAGTTGAATCATGTGAAAAATAAATCTCAGTAATATTCATAACGTGGAAAAAAAAACCCAAAACCATTCAAATGCAGCAGAAATTGGGCCTGGAGCCTTGTACACCAGAGTCTCAGACTGGTGCTTAATTGTTCTGGAGCACTGGAGCTCAGCTTTGCTCTGTTTGGTGCTGACCTTTTTGTTTTTAATGGTACTGAATATTCAAAGGGAAGTTCCATGGGGCTGAGTTGGGACAGCATGGGGAAATGTTACTGCTGATGGACTTCTTCATTTTTTGTGAAAATTCCTCAGTGTTGCATAGTCAGAGTTGAAGATTAATTATCCTGAAAAAATAGACTCTTTTCTCTTCCTGCATCTCAAAGTCTCACACCAAACTTCTTGCAGGTTTGTTTCCTGAGTGCCCATCTTGTGCACCTGGGATCGAACCTGACAAAGTGCAGAATATCCCATTGTCTCTGTTTGCCTTTGGAATAATGCTGTGAATGGGTGTAATTCAAAACAACATCCAGCATTTGGCAGGGAATAAAATATTCTCTTACCTGAAAGGAAGCTCCCACACTTAATGGAACTTTTACCATAATCTTTCAGCTTCTTCCTTGTAAAGTAAGGGAACACACCACCACCTCCCCAAATTGTTCAAAGGATTCAGATAATATGTTGATGACTTTTATGGAAAATTCTGTACGAAAAATCTGTTAATAACTTTATATGAAATGTGAACAGGCACTAGGGCTCCTGTTCTACCTGTTCAATATTATTTACATTTGACCAAGCACTATGAATTTAATTTAAAGCAGGTATTTTCAAGAAATAAGCCAAGGCCTGCAAGGCCACTTGTGGAAAACTTGGAGCTTGTTCCCTGCTGTCCTCTTTTGCCAGAGGTTTCATAACCTCTACCTGCTACTTCAGATCTGTTGATCACATGTTCTAAACACATAAACCCCATCCTAAAACCAGTGTCTGCCGCTGAGGAAATTGTGTCCTGCCTTGCAGAGAGGCCAGAAGCTTCAAATCTAAAGAAAACAAATCAAGAAAGACTTGCAGTCCCAAAGACCAAGGGATGGAGAAATGTGAGCTTTCCTTTGTGCTGCAGTGTTTTCTGACTTCAAAGTGTGCTGAATAATTACAGTAAACAAGGCATGTGGCTTCAAAAAGATGTTGAAACAAATCTCCTGAGTTGAATAAGATACAAAACTGTGTGACTGCATTCTTAAAGATTGCAGCATCATGTCTGTGATCTTTTGCACTGGGGTAACCTGGTGCCTAATCTTGGATGCTTGGCTTTGGTAGTGTGTCTAATACCTGTTTATTTTGCATGTACCAACCTGCACAGTTTTGCAAAAGATGTACTTGGCTGTGTAAATTTGCAACAGTCTAAAAAGTATTGTTCAAGGACTTATTTAACTTAATGCAAACCCATATTAAGACACTTCTTAGTTTAAAATTGTATTCATAAAGAGCATTTCATTCATGGTATTTTATTTTTTTTAAGTCTTATGGGTGATACGTGTATCTTGAGCAAGGCGTAGAGGCAGAGTATTCCTGATAAGTAAAAATTCAAATTCAAAAAACCATCAAAATGGTTAGCATTGCTTTGAAACACCCCAAAAAACTCACTGATTTTTTTGTTTGTGCAGCTTTTTTTCCTGTTCCTAATGTGTAAACTGACAATATTGAGATCAGAATTCTAAATATGATGGTGCTTTTAATCCTGAGCCTCATGTCAACACATTATATACAGTTTTGAGGCATCCATTGGCTATAGACAATATACAGTATATTCCTTCTATATATATGTATATGTATAGTATACTGTATATTGGTTATATACTATATATACTATTGTATTTAGTGCATATACAATGAACTATACAGTAGCCTGCAGAGATGACAGCATTTTGTGTGTATTGTAGTATTAAGGTCAGTGAGATTAGAATGACTCTGTTTTCCCTCTTCTGACACAAGGAGGAGTTTTGCTCATTTTTAACCCTAAATTAACATTGCGTGCACAAAAATGAAGGTGAAATTAACGCCAAAGGGACTTTTGCACGATCTTAAAAACAGTGTTAACCATCTTGAGTGTGACTAACACAAGGCTGGGGCTTCTGCCACTGCTGTTTCTGCAGACTGTGGCCATGTGTGACCCACAGGTGACAGCAAAACTGTCCAACAGCAGTGGCTTAAAACATGCTGTTTAAAACATGATTTTGGTGGCCACTGGGCTGTGGTTGGCAGCTCCTGTCAGAACCTGTAGGTGCTTTGAGGAGTGAAGGGGCTGGTCCCAGTCCTGGTCTCACTCCCTCTTTTGTCCCAAAACAGGTTCTTTGTTCCCAAAACTTGGTCTGCAAGAGGCCAAGCCATGCACGGAGTGGAGAGTTTTGATTTATTTACAGTTTTGTATGGAAAAAGGGGCCGGGTGACAAATCCACAAAGCCAGCACAACTACCAAAACGTTTCACTATTTTAGCAAACGAATGTGTTAATGTTCATTGGCTACAAATTCCCTAGTTCTCTTATTAATTACTATTCTATCTTCTATTAGCCAATGATGTCCTCACTTCCAATGCTCATTAGTCCGCATGCTCAGTCTACCTGTGCTTTTGGGTCGGTGGGTTTCTTGGGGTCGGTGGTCACAATCTGCCCCTGCCAGTATTACCTTCTACCCAGTCGGAGCTGATTGAGCACAGTTGCTGAGGCGGCTTTATGAGTTTCTTCCTAATCTTGGGGGTTCTGCCAAATGTCATAAAATCATAGATTATGCTGGGTTGGAAAGGACCCACCAGGATCATTGAGTCCAACTCCTAGCCCTTTACAGGACCATCCCCAAGAGTCACACCATGTGTCTGAAAGTGTTGTACAAATGCTTCTTGAGCTCACTCAGGCTTGGTGCTGTGACCGCTTCCATGAGGAGCCCGTTCTAGTGTCCCACCGCCCTCTGGGTGAAGAACCTTTTCCAGATCGCAACCTAAACCTCCCCTGACTCAGCTTCAGGCCGTCCTTGCGACGCATAAATTCTGCATCCTTTGAGTCCACTATCAGTGCTACATCCCTTTGTTAACCTCCTGGAGGTCTGAGGTCACTGAAGCGTGTCCAGCCCTAAACCTTAACCAGGCAATTCTCCCGACAAGTGATTCGCCCTTGTAACACCTGGGCGTCACTTAGAGCTGGCTCGTTAGCTGATGTTTGACGGGTTAAATCACCCTTCTTGTTGCTTAGGCTTGAAATTGCACAAAGATCGAAGAACATCCTTTCTTTAGGAAATCTGTACTTACTCCGCATTTTGCAACACGCCCCGGCCGGGACGAGCCCGCCCCGCGCCCCTCGCACTGCTCTAAGATGGCGGCT
>VZTA01018002.1:0-37326 GCA_013398855.1 Mohoua ochrocephala | reverse complement strand
GCAGCTTCTCACAGAAGTCACCTATTTGGCCCCACCACTACCAAAAACTGGGCCATGCAAAACCAACACACTTCCCCATCTTTCCTTCTCGTCACTGGTATAAGCTCTTTAGCTATCTTCTAAAAAGAAAATATGTATATATATATTTCATCTGGTCCCAACATTGTTTCTCCTACTCTGAGGATCAGAAACAGTACTGACCTGGTTTTGCTAGGCTTCTTTCTGGATAATTCTGGTTCCATCAGCTGCCTCACCTGCTTGTATGCCACCCCTGTGCTTGCCTTGGAGATTTTACCACTTGCATTTGTCTTTTACATACCTCGTTTGGCTGACTCTGGCATTCAACTCTGCCCCTTATATAGAACATTATATATTCTTCCTATGTTTAGGCTTATCTGTGCAATAAAATTATTACATAGGAACCTAAACTGCTTGTTACAGGGTGACAAAATAGATACTGTCACTATTTATGTTATTTTCTTGTGTTAGTATTTGGTTTCAAGGCAAGGAAATATGAAATGAGCTTTAAAGTCCCTTCCAAAGCAAGCAATTTTATGATTCTGTGATTCTGTGATTTGATGGTGTTTCCAAGAACTGAAAATGTGAGGTATTTGCAAAATGGATTTGCACCATGCAATAAACATATGAAGGTTTCCTGCAAGAAAACACTGGCTGTGGATCAGGAATTTGTGTTTCACTACCAATTTGTAGCGCTGAACAAAGGAATGTCTACTATTGCTGCTTGAAGTGGTGTATTTCAGAAATATTCATATTGTTGACAAATTAAATCATGTCTTATAATAAAGAGGAGAAAAAGATCTTTGAGGATGGATGAAGGACAAAAAAAAAAAATCTGCATGTTCTCTCTACTTACTTTGCTGGCTGGTATCTGGGGCATTCCCTGCTGACTGACTTCTTCCCAGCCATGTATTTTTAATTATCCAACAGCTCCTGAGCTAGCACAGCCATGCTGCTGATTAACGTGACTATAGACAGGGCAAGGGGACCTCACTTGAATAATTATCAGCTTTCCATGTAGTCTAGAGAGGTTTGTAATCCTTGAATTAACTTTTAGGAAAATTCAATGTCCAATGCCAGGAACACATCAGATTGTGTGTGACCTTTAGTGCTAATCAGGGAGCTGTATACTAACGAGAGGTGCTTATATTTGCTTTTTTTTCCCTACAGAATCAATAACAGCTTGTTATGTTTAAAGCACTGCTTTAAATGAGACTCTGAACAGCTGAGAAACACTGTGAATCAGATCCTGTTTATAAATTTGCCAGATATATTACAGAATTCTAGAATTCCTTGGTAATTGTAGAGCTGGGTCCACCAGAGCAGCCATAAACCTTACTGAATTTTGTAATTTTAAGTAAAGGTGAAGCAAAGAAAAGCCCCAAATATTAGGAGCACTACCTATTTTCTTGTTTTCCTTTAATTCATGTGTGTCAGTGGAAATTATCTTTTCTTCGGGTCTTTAATTCTTTAAAATCTTTAATCTTCTCTCTTGGTTTTACCTTGTTTTGAAAGGAACACAGAAAGCTTTTCTGCCGTTTTCCTAAAGGCAGTTTGATGTTTTCACAGGGACAGCCTCAGCTGCTTTTGCTTTCCCCCAGGTTGTCACAGCACAGCCGTGGAACACGAGGATGGAGTCAAGCAAAGCCTTTAGCACCTGCTGCTCAGTATCACCACAGTTCTGTCTGGCTGATTACCAGGGATCTGGAGTTCTGCCACACAAACAGGGGACTCCATGCTTCATTTGAATACTCGTTGGCTAAATTTAAGGACACAATAGCAAAAAACCAGTAAAACAACAACGCTAAATACTCAGCAATGACAAATAACGGAGCGCAAACGCACCAGGCTCACGCCTGGCTCATCCTTGTGAGGTGCTATTTCCAGCCCACACCAGGGATGGAGCCCTGGAAGACATGGCCCCACCCAGACACCACCGTGGACACCTGGAGAGGGACAAGCCACTGATGAGAAGGGTTGTTCTGGCTACTGCCCAAAGTAGGAGCAGCACTTGATTTATACCACAACTTCATTTATTCCCTGCTGTGGGCAGTGAAGACAAGGCTCCAATGCTTTCCTGCAGCAGTCAGGCCTATGGCAGCTCTTTCTGGGAAGTTTTCAGAATGTTTTCCCCAAATTTGTTTTACCATACTACATTTACACCCCTAAGTCTCCTGGTCTGCCTGTGATGTGGATCGCTCAGTCAAATATTGGTTTTGACTATTTCATTCAACCATTATCTTTTTATAAGCATTATATTTTATTTACTGTTGTTAATTGCTTCCTAAAATTATTTAGAGTGCTAATACATTTCTTTATTTTCATCTGGATTTTGCATCACTAATCTCCAAGCAATGCACCGTGTATGTCCTTCCATCTATATTCTTTTATTCTCTTTTCTTGGAGCTCTGAGGACTACAGCTGTAAAGACTGTTATGTGCACATTTGTCTCCTGCAAGGTCATAGCACCAAGATAAGGTCACTCAGACTCCTCCACAGCTGTTTGAAGGACTAATGTCAGAAAAAGCAATGCTAATTAACTTTCTTTTATTTTTCAAATAGCTGAGATACCTCTCCGTGTGGTACATTTGTGCAAGTTAGTGTGGTGTATTTGCTTCTATAATTAACAAAAGCAAGGACACAGAAGATGCTGTAGCCTGGAAACAGCAATTTTGTCATCATGCTAATGCATGGCTGGAAGGGCACAGGTAGAAAAACCAAAG
Source organism: Mohoua ochrocephala (assembly GCA_013398855.1). Classification (NCBI taxonomy): domain Eukaryota; kingdom Metazoa; phylum Chordata; class Aves; order Passeriformes; family Acanthizidae; genus Mohoua; species Mohoua ochrocephala. The sequence goes on along the minus strand of VZTA01018002.1, from coordinate 34,585 downwards.
CAATAAATAGAGTATCTTGATAGTGAAAATAATTCATTCAGTTGCCACTTAAGGCAAATTATGTAACAAACCCAGAGCCTGGAGTACTATGAACAGTTTGAAACTTGCTCTTACTGGTCACTGCAGCTTTTCAAGCTAAAGTTTCCTTTTCACATATGTCTGTTACTAATTACGCTTCTGGAAATTTATATAGAGCGAAAATGAAGCAGCTGCAAGGACAGTCAAAGAGCACAGTTGCTCTAATCCTGCCCACATTGATCTCTGTAGCATTTTGGTGTCCAGTACAGGCATTTAGGTTAGATCCATTCCACTATTTTTGCCTTTCACAATGAAGGTTTGTAGGTCCTCAAGAATAATTTGTGGGTTGTGGAGGGGTTTGTTGTGGTAGAAAACCATTCTGTTCCCCTATTAGACAGATGTTTTAAAACATGGTATCTTTTGCCTCATAGAGTTTGAGAAAAAGACATTCTGAAAACTTCTATGATGTGCCTGACAAGCAGAATCACAGAATGGTTAAGGCTGGACATGACCTCTGGAGAGTCTTGAGCAGGTCACAGAGCACCACAAGCAGCTGGGTTCTCATCTCCAAGGATGGAGGTTCCACAGCCTTTCTGGCCAAACAGGTCCTCTGCCCACTCGCCCTCACAGAACAAAAAATACATCTGCTTTATCTCCCTTTTGGGGAGGTGATTTGAGAAGACGTCAACACATCGAAACATTTGTTAAGATATGTGATTTTTTTTATTTCCTTTTTTTTTATTTCCTGAGTACTTTTTATTGGTTGATGTTATGGTCTTTCCAATTTGTGTATGGGAAAGGGAGAGTCCATATCAATTTTCATTGCTGCACTGCACACAGAATTATTAAGAGTGGTACTTGCAAGTAAAATTAGTGCAACTGATTCTTTTTTTTTTTTAATCTCCAGATAATGCACTGTGTAGGCTACTCTAGGTTTTGGTGCAGTATAAGCAATATTTTAAAAAATAGGTTTTATTCCAATCAATGTGAGAAGCAAACACATTCCAGTCAATGTGAGCAGCAAACCCCATGAACAATTCAAGGACATCACAATAATTTAGAATTTCTGTGTCACAAGTTAATTATTTAGATAGAATGTGAATATGACTGACTAATAGTCTCTGCACCAAGACATGATTTTGATTGAATGGGCTACTCTTGGCGTTCTTCCAGCATAAATTTTCCCCTTTTTATTTCTTTTGCCAAAAGTGTAGAAGCAAAACAAAGACCTGGAAAAGCTCCAAGTCCTTTGGGACACTCTAATGAATTATATGTATTTTAAAAATAGCTGGTTTTCTGTAGGAAAAATTTCAGATGGTGCATAATAGGTTAGAGCAGCAAGGGGAAGAAGCTCAAAGAACATCTGGAACACAGTGACTGGGAAAAGTCAAACTGTTAATGAACAGATAACATATAATTGATGTTTTCTAGGAGGCTTCAACACTGCCTTGGAAGGAAAAAGACATTAATATCCATTAACCAGGGAGCTGTATTTGTATTAAACTGTGCTTTTAGGATCAATGGGAGTGGCAGCCTTTAGCTCCTACTCATATTTAGCTCACATTTACAGTGTAAAAAAATAAATCTGCCGAAACTGAAAAAGACTCCCTACTCTGATTTTTTTCAAATATAACTTCTTCTTTGATGTAGAGAGATAATTGGTGCTTGGTATCAGATGGACACTTGGCTATAAAGACCTAGACAGCAATTATGAGACCCAAAGCCTACTCAGAAATAATTTTTTCTTCTGTCTTTGCCCAATAGAGCTCCTTTGCATGTATATTATAGCATCAGACATTTATTCCTAGGTTTTCCAATCATTCCCCCAAACTTCTGGTTTGGTTGGGTTTTGGTTGTTTCTAGATTTTGGGGGGTTTTAACTTTGTGTTTGTAGAACACATCACATGTGCAAGATGTCACCATGCTCCAGTTCCCGTCTTAACTGCAGTAGGAAACTATAATATTAATAATTCCCACTAATAATTCCCTGTCCAAGACTGTTGGCTGGAGTAGGGAGATTTCTGGAATTTCTCTCATGACTTTTTAACGAGGTAAATTGAATTCATTAAAATAAAGAAACTAGAAATGATGAAAATTATGAAAGCCACAGTTTTCAGTCATGTTTTGTTATTGACATTGTTCGTATTCACTTGTGAGACTGAGGTTTCTGATTTATTGGGGGAATTCTGCCTGAATTCCTGAATTACTCGCATTTTCCATGCTACGGATGTCAGGGCAGTTGGCAGGTAAGAGAGATATCCTGTAGGGAATCCAGGTCTTAATGGACTTCTGTGCACGTGTAATGAGTCTGAGAGCCTAAAGGGACTTCCAGAACAGCCAGCAGGAGCCAATGGCCTCATCCTTGATGGCTTGCATTCAATATTCCCTTTGGAACTGGGACATTTGGAGTTTTGAATCAAAGTTATTTTTCTGTGAAAAGAGAGCAGGTTCTCTCCCAATTCTGGGGGAAACAGAGTACAAGAACACTGAGAGGAAGCACAAGCGAAATAGCAGAACATCTAAGAGTGTGATTTTCCTGCATTTCAGCTCATTCACTTGCAATTACACTGGCAGATGATCCATAGATAGATATAATTCACAGCTAAACGTCTCTCACAAAATTTGTTTTAGTTTGGTTTTAAAAAGACAGGAAATCTTAAAAATTAAATTAATAATTTAAAAAAAATCAGGGCCATTCTTCCATAAGTTTCTTTGGTTGGTTGGTTTATTTATTTTTTAAAATAACATGTGTTCGTTTCTTGCTTGTTTCATGCCCGTGTCCCAAAGAACACATAACAACCATGGAGTTTCTCCTGTGCAGGAGCTAGTACAAATTCTAGGATTAAAATTATGCCACAGCAGGTGAACAGTGGATGAACACAATAAATATGTCACGGAAGACAGTGTAACTCTGAGAGAAGTTTACGAAACAAGTTTTAGTACATAATAAGGAAAAATAAATCTGGATTCATGAAAAACAGAACATGAGAAAAAAGTCTGAATCCGTTAAACTGTAGGAGACAATAGAAAAATGTCAACTAGATCAATGATACTCTGCGGGAGGAAACAACAACAAATTACTCCAGAAAAGCTGGAAAGATTATCAGTTCAGGGACATTTTTGGGGACAAAATAAAAAAGGCCTGACGGGTGAATGATCACATTCCAAATGAGCATACTGAGTGTGACAGGAGATGTGAGCAAAGAAAATAAACATGATTTTCTGTGATAACTAGGATAAAACATAATGACAGGGGTATTCCTGTTTCTACTACAGTGGACTGTAAAGAGTATTCTGCAGAAAAAGCGTTGAGATCATCACTCTGGGAACTACCAGAGAAATGAAAACACTACTGCTTTAGCAGGCTTTAACAATGTATTATATTTTTTTTTATCTTGAGAGTATTTTCAGACATAAATATTAAAAACTCATTACATTTCCAAATATACCTGACAATAAGGAAATTAAAAGAAATTTCAGCATTTACATGAAAAACTTAGTGTTTTGATAGAACAATTGGTGAGTTAATGACTAATGAATAATTAAACATCTCTGACAACATATTAATGGTCCATGACTTTGCCGTAGGCTACACTTCAGTCCTTAGATTGCAAATGATTTAGAGGTGCTGATCTAATATTATTAATTTCTTCAAACTTCTTAAGGCACAGATGTTCTTGGGAACTCTTGCTGTATAAAAACATTCTACAGTAAAATTAACAGTTGTAATTCGTGATGTGCCTGACATTCCTGAGTTTTGAGGAAAGTCTAACTTAGCAAAAAGCTGAAAGTAACTTCTCCTGTTTAATATAGTGAAGTACCAGCACAGGGTGCCCAGAGAAGCTGTGGCTGCCCCTGGATCCCTGAGAGTGTCCAAGGCCAGGCTGGATGGGGCTTGGAGAAGCCTGGGATAGTGGAAGGTGTCCCTGCCCATAGCAGGGGGTGGCACTGGGTGGGATTTAAGGTCCCTTCCAGCCCAGACCATTCTGGGATTCTGTGACTCTAATATTAATTAGACACAATCTTTTTGAAACAGTTTGTTCAAAACGTGTGTGTGTTACATCATTGTTTTACTACTCTGATTGCTGAAATTATGATTTAAATTCTAATGTCAGAACTTGCAAGACATCATCTGACAGTGGGCGTGACCAGACCAATAAAATCCCAAACAAACAAAATCCCAAATCACTCCCCTAAAATACTAATTTTCTAAATTAATAGGTAAAAGTCATTGTCTTCTGAGGACATACTTTACATCTATTCACTAGTTTAAGTTTCTTATGGTTCAGCCCTGTGTTTCATCTGAAAGTTCTATTTTTAATTCTCCAGTTCTCTGTAACTGCAGTTTAGGTTGGGTCTTCCACCATGAAGGATTAAATGAAATGTTGGTTATTAAATAGCTGCTTTATATTCTCTTTTTGATCCGAATAATCCATACCAGTTGTCAAGGATGGACACGTGAGGGAATAAAGGGCATACCTAAGAATGAATTTCCAAAGTTCTTATGATTTAAGAGCCTGATAAAATGATTGCCAAAATATTTAGGACAGTAGGTTTATATAGAAGAAGAATGTATGTAATTCTCTGTCAAAACTTGTTAGTCAGCCTGATCCTCTAATTGCACAAATAAGAAGAGGAACAAAACAGCAGAGTATTTACATTCCAATGTGTACGTATCTTAAATGATCACTTGATTTTCTGTCAGCATCCTGTGAAAATTAAAGCACAGCTGTTGTTGCATGATGAGAATTACAGACAAAAAAATATTTCCTTCAGTGGGAGCTGAAATCAGTCATTATTCGACAGAAAGAATTCATTGCCTCACTGATTTGTTCCCCTACACTTAATAGCACCCTTCTAACTTAAATCACTTCCAAGCAATAAATGTATGGATTGAATCCCAGTGAGTGCAAACTGAGTTGGTCCGTCTGAATTCAAAGCTATTTGAGTTTATGCAAACAGAGAACCAGTTTGTGCTTCATCAGTTTAGTTTATATACACAGGATGTACTTTCTTTCATCCCTAATAACCAGTTCAAGCCTTTTAAGTAATTTCTAAGTTCTCAAAGGTGGCTGATCTTTGAAATCATTTCTTAATCAGCATTCAGGCACAAGGAGGAGGCAGGCTGCATGTTCTCCAAGTGGTAATTCCCAGGGACAAAGTGGGAAAACTTTAGAGAGTGCAAAATCAGGCAAAGTTCCATGAACATATCCTGCCTATCATAGCAGGATATGAACATATCCTGCTATTCACTGGTTATAAATAGTACTGAGTGTCTCTTAGTACTATTTACAACTCTCCATATAGTGAGTGCACACAGTTTAATAACAGATAAACGGTAGAGCTTGCCCTGGGGCAGAAAACAGAATATGAAAAGAAGAGAGGAACCTGTAATTTTGGTATCGTTGCTTCTACAGTCAAAGGGCCCTGCCTCACACTTCAATCAGGGGGAAAAACAGGCCAGCTGAAGGAAGAATAATCAGGCAGAAAATGCTAGAAGGGGGAAAAATCCAATCCGAGCTTCTGTTGGCTCAGGTCTTTAAGAAGAAATTGCACAGCTCGTAAAGTTTCACATGGAATCAATTAACAAATCAAAAAGCGAAGAAAATAAAATACCACTGAAAGAAAAGGGAAAAAAAGGGATCTTCTTGGCTTTTATTCCTTTTCAGGCTTTGTGTTATGCTTTAATAAAAACCTAAGATTCAGAATTTTATAGGGTTTCTGAGAGAGGAGGACCAAGCCTTGGGAACAAATCACTAAAGTTATACAGCTGTGATAATTTCCTCCCGCTCTCAGCAATCTCTGGCGAAAATCATAGGAGGACAGACAAAATAACAATCTCCCTTACTTCTATTCTAAGTTTCCATTGATTTTTGGTCTTGTTTTCCACCAGATCCCTTTTAATGAGCTCTACCTTTTGGCTAAGCTTTTATTGGAATGCACTTTTGATATTATTGTAGACTTAATTAAATCTTTTTTAAATTATGATTTTCATGGGGAACTCACCATTTGCTCAAAAGCCTGTTGCAACCAGGTGTTTTTCCTGCCTCTTTTTGTTAAGAACTTCAGTAGGTTTTAATTAAGGATTTTGGGGAATAGGGAGGACAATAAAATTGAGGATTTAGCCTGAGCTACAGTTCTGTGAAATCAATGTGTCCTTTAAACACTCCAGCAAGGAGAGAGGATTAGGCTCAGCTTTAGTTGCAGAAGAGGTTTGCACTTCCAGTTTGGTAAGTTTTGTTTAGGCAAAAAAGAAATTGGCTGAATGGTCATTGACGGAAAATAGTTTTGATTTATATGAATAATAATGTCATACCTTCAAAAATGTTAGAATAATTTGTGCATGGAATAACATTAGATCTGTGGAAAGCAATATCCCAAGTATTTGGAGAGTGTGGGGTTTAGTTTCTTTAATTCAACATCTATAGAATGTAATCATTATTTCTCGTTCTTAGAATCAGTTTTTTCACAAACTAGAGTGTAAATTCACTGTGTTCCTCCTGCAGGTTAGGTCAATGCTGATAGATTTGTGATGTTTACAATAAAATGATGGAGATCAAATCAATCCAGAAAACGGTGAACTCGTCCACTGCTTCATGCAGCACCCAAGTGAAATGTGAGCCTTGGTCGAGTTATGTTCTCCCTCATTTTCTGTCGGTGTGGAATACATTGGAAATTGCAGAAATCCCCAGGGCAGAGCAGACAGGAGATCTTTTCTAATCCCCAAAGCCAGATTTTTTTCACTTTGCAGAGTATGCAATATACTGAATACACAAAGTATATAAATACACATCTTCTCAAATGTAAAAATTATAAACACATACATTTTATATAGTGAAACTAAATATCAATATATTAATAAAATATAAATATGCTACGTAATGAGAATAGCTACATGCATATATATCATATTTTTGTATCTAAAATATAGAGAGAAAAATTCTAAGTATACATAATACTAAAAAAACCTGAAAATACTGGGAGATGTAAGGAACATGTTAATGCATGGTGGCTAGATGCACACTGTGTGTGGAGGACATATGGCAGAGCAATAAAAAAAGAGCCAACAGACTTCTTTACTTGGTGAAATGAAAATTTCTACCTCCTATCAGAGCCAATTCTTGGGATATATTTTTGTAATTATCTTTTTTCCTTTTAAAGTCGAGCTTTTTCTGTCCTGCGGCTCTAAACCAGCACAGGGAATAGAACTTGAAATAATGACAAGGGGTTAAAAATTCAAATTTTAATATAATTTATCAGAATTATAATATTTATTAGAATATAATCTAATGTATAATGAATTATAATTTATGATTTAATAATTTTTGTTTTATTGAAGTAATGGATGGAATAATATTCCTCCCAGATATTGCTTTAGTGTGACAATTATATATTCTTTTTAATATGCTGTTCTGTACCTCTAAAATATTAGAAAGAATGGCAAAGAGATCACAGGGAAAATTGATCATGTAAATAAGGTAATGACTTGAGTAAGGCAGAAAGAGGGAGGTGTAGACTTTAATTTGGTTTAAGTGCATAAAAAGGAGTAAATGATCAGGACACGAGCGATTACCACGTACAGAGAGACGTCTGCGTGTTGTAACCACCCTGAGTAAAGACTGTGAGTTCAGACTGCTGGCATCACTTCTCTCTCTGCTCTCTGTTCCCAAGCACATCCTTTGAACTGAAGCCGGTGCCTTCTTTTGATTCGGGAGAGCTCCTGGGATTGACAGCAGCGGCAGCATCTCACTGATCTGCATCGCTCTGGAACCCCTCCATCTCAGGACACTTGGCTCCAGTGCTTCCTGCTGCCCATTCATTCATCAAAAAGGATGTGTACAACTTCAAGGAAGCTTGCATTAGTAATTAATGACAAAAATCAATGAGATTTTAGGTAGATTAAAATCTTCTAATGACAAGTCCATGTAATGACACGCTTGGATTAATCCTTAATAAAAGAGCTGTGTTTGTGTTATTGGTTTGTGGTAATGTGATCTTATTGTGCAGTTGAAAACAACTGGTAACAATGGGTCCTGTTCCACTATTAGAGAATAAATGTTGGTTTTTCAAATGGGTACTAGAAAAATATTCCAAAAAAACTAATAAATGGCATAATTATTTAAACTATGCATTTTTCCTTTTTAAAATGTATACAAGGAGACCATAATTTGTCTGCTGTTGTGGAATGAAGCTGAAACCTTCTGAATCTTTTTGAAAGCAATTATCTACAGTTGTTGCAATTTTCAGTTTTAGGAAGAGCTACACGGATGGGGATAAGGACTCACCTTCAAAATTCAAATGTCTGCATGATGCAGGAAGGGTTTTTTAGTCAAAACTGAATCTCACACTTATCAGAGGCATATTGTCCTAATAAGTAGTTCTATCCTCTTTGGTAGAGTCATGTTCTGTGTTTAAAGAAGGGTGTTCAGCCTTCCTGACAGCCCTGCAATGATCACAATACCTGCAGGAAATGAGCAAAAGTTAAAGCAAATTATTAAGGGCACCGTCCAAATGTCTCTTAAAAACTGACAGGTTTGGAGTAACAGCCTCGTCTTTTGGACGTCTGTTCCAGTGTTTGACCACACTCTTGGTGGTCTTTGTACGGTCCTGTTCAGCTGACACCATCCTGTGGCTCTGTGTGACTGATGTCCCCGTCCGTGGTGGGGAGAGGTGGGGAAGTTGGACTTGGTGATCTTTAAAGGTCACTGCCAACTGCAAGCGTTCCATTCCATTTGGATTTGGCACAACTGCCTCCAGGAAGGCAGAAAGTCAGCCAGGTCTCATGGCTCTGCTCAGTCCTGTGGGAAAATCGGGACATTTTTCCATGCTACTCTCTTAGGTTGCTGTGTTCCTGTTTGGTTTATGCTCTGGAAATCAGTAGAACCATCTGAAATTTTATGTAAAGTCAGTGTTTCTCAGTGTTTATAGAGAAGGGGCAACATTTTCAGCCCAGATTTCAGTTGCTGGGCCTCAATGAGTGATTTGAAAAGTCTCCCTCCTGGTCTTCCAGCTACCACACTGACATCTGACCCCTGAGCCCAGTGGGGTGAGAAGGGAGTGATGGCCACATGGAACTGGTGCTGTGTGAGACGTCACAAATTGCTCTGTAAAAAGACCCATTTTCTCAGATAAAATATCAATTTTATGTTCCTTTATTTTGTTTTTATTGTGGTCTAAATCACAGGCAATTAAATAGCCCTGGATCTCTCATACTTGAAAGATACACAATAAAGAAATTCATATTATTAAGATCCTCAGTTTTCAACCTGTCAGTTGAAAGGAGAAAGGGGAAAACTGCAGCTACGGGTCTTGTACATAGATGTGCTGTTTTTGAAAATCCTCAGAATGTTTTGTCACTCATAATTGCAACAAAAGAGACATAGGAAGGAAATTGTATCCTAGCTATAGATTTCAGCCTCTGAGTTAGAAATATTCCAGCTAGGTGTTACTGTGGTTCTCAGCTTAATTGTTTTCTCCCTCAGAAATAAGTTTTAAATTATAATTGTGTTTGGTTTGCCAAGCAGTGTCAGTTCTACAATGTGTATACAGGTGAATATTGGCCTTGAGGTATCTGCACTTAGTGAATTCGATTAAATCTCTGATTTTTAGCTCCTTTCTCATTCACAAACATCTTAATTCAGGTAAATTCCTTCCCTTTAATCCCATCTCTACCAAATTCCTCAAAATGGCATTTTTGAAGAGTGTCTACATTGAGTGACAGGAGTAAGAACTGTTCACATTTTACATACTAAAACTGTGAGAATTGCTACCCTTTCATCATTCCTTAGGTCTGTTGAGCAACACGAAGAATAATATGGCAGCTGTTAGGCCACTACTGAAAAGAAGTTTCTGTGAAAAAAACTCATCCAAGAGTTTTTTAAAGAGCTGTGCAACTCACATTGCATTGTTTTGGTGTTCCCTTATCAGACAGTGCCACTGCCAATCAATCATACTATAGAGAGTCCATAAGGGAGGTCATGAAGGTGTCTGGTATGAATCCATCCTCCAGGGGTACTGAGAAATATGTATCTTTAAACACCCTTTTTAGGTGTCTTTTTCCTGTACATTGTACCCCACTGTGCACATCTTGGCAGGCATTTATGATGATACCTAGAACCTGCACATAGATGCAATGGAATTATTACGTGGGCAGAAATAATTGTATCGGGATTGCTTTTCCTGCTTTCCTGCAAAAGGCAGCAGCATCCACCACCAGGTCAAGGACATGTTAGTCTTTGGTTGCAGGTATCTTTATCTGAATGAACATGGTGTAAAGGTTTTTGAGTAGAGAGGGTACTTATTTGTTTCTGTGGTAATGAATTTAGAAAACACAACACTTCACTTTAAGAAAAAGTACTTTTTGGGGTTTTGAAATAAACCTTGACATCTACTTTATTTCAAAATTTTACTTTTATAAACTCTAAGATTAAACTTTATTTGCAGTGAAACTGATTTGGACGTATGTGGAAGAGCAGGTTTCTTTAAAAAAGGGACAATGGAAAATCTTGTAGGTCCCAAAGGCACCTAAACAGCTCATGGAACAACACAAGAGTGAGAGCAAAGCAGGAAGTGTTCCTAGGAACAGGTTCTCTGTCGTGCTGTTTCTGATAAAGCTAACACTGTCAGCACTGAAAGCTATATTTTGGTTGCATCCCTCCCCACCACCACTGTGCTTACGTCTTAAAAAATGTGATTTACATCAGAAACGTCTAAACCATCGTCTTGAAACTGCTTGTCAAAGAAATCTGACAACACCTTATGGGCTTTTATTAAATCAACAAATTTTGTGGGAAGTAAAACTAGTGTTTCATTACAAGTTCTTTCTGACAGTGATTTACAAGGTCTCTAGATTTTTAAGTAGTCTGTCTTCTTGTCATGGTTTTAAACCTAGCTGGAAATTAAGCACCACACAGCCACTCAACCCTCCTTCTCTCCCTCCTTGCCCTGGTGGAATGGGGAGGAGAATCAAAGGAAAACTTGTATGTTAAGAAGAGTTTAATAATCGAAAGTAAAGTAAAATACAGTGATAATGGTAAATAGTAATAATAATAACAACAACAATAATGATAATGATAATAAAAAGTGAAAAACAAGTGATGCACAATACCATTGCTCACCACCTGCTGACCGATGCCAGACCCCCCTTCCTGAACCCAGACTGGCCCTTCCAGACAACTCCCCCAGTTTATAGACTGGACACGACGTTCCATGGGGTGGAATATCCCTTTGGCCAATTTGGGTCACCTGTCTCAGCTGTGCTCCCTCCCAGTTTCCTTTGTGAACCTCCCAGTGGCAGAACAGGAGACAAAAAAGTCCTTGACTTGAGATAAACGTGACTTAGCAAAAACTGTGTTATCAACACCATTCTCATTGTGAATCCAACACACAACACTGGAACAGCTACTGAGAAGAAATTACCTCCATCCCAGCTGAATCCAGGACACTTCTACAGAAACATGAGCACATCAGTGCTTCACTGATTGACTGATTCTTCCTGGAGCTCTCAGTAATTACAATAATTCCCAACAAGCTTTAGACCTTCCACCAGACCACTCTTGAAGAAAAGCCCTTCAACTGGACTTTTATAGAATCATGGAATCGTTAAGGTTGGAAAAAGTCTTTAAGATTATCAAGACCAACCATCGACCCATGATCAGCACTAAACCATGTCCTCAAGTGCCATATCCACACCTTTTCTGAATATTTCTGGGGATGGTGTCGTCACCACTGCCCTGGGCCATCTGTTTCAATGCTTTGCAACCCTTTCTGTGAAATACTTTTCCTAACATCCAATCTAAATCTCCCCTGACACAGCTTGAAGCCGTTTCCTCTCCTCCTGTCCCTTATTCCCTGGGAGCAGAGCCTGACCCCCCCCGGCTGCCCCCTCCTGTCAGGGCGTTGTGCAGAGCCACAAGGTCCCCCCTGAGCCTCCTTTTCTCCAGGCTGAGCCCCTTTCCCAGCTCCCTCAGCAGCTCCTGATGCTCCAGCCCCTTCTCCAGCCCCATTCCCCTTCCTGGACACACTCCAGCCTCTCAGCGTCTTCCTTGTCATGAGGTGCCAAAACTGAACATGGAATTTGAGGTGCAAATCACTGGGACATGCACAAGCATGGGACTGACAGAATTCTGTGTGTTGCTGGTTGAACAATATTTTTAGAAGTTTTATAAATGCCCTGAGAACAAAGCTGCACTGACCGGGGTGTGCTGGAGCTCACTGGCTCCTATTACTGCTCCCGAGCACAACCTGTCACAGGGACACCTGTGAAAGCAGGGCCATAGCCACTCATACTGGGACAGATTTGAACACACTTTGCATCTCAAAATTTGAAACCAAATGATTCATTAGTGGTGAATCTATGGCATATGGCTTTAGACATATATGTGTAACAATTCCATGTAAAATGACTGCATGCAAAGCTCTGAAGTAAAAATGCCATCCTAAGACCAACGTCTCTATTCAATTTAATTCTAAAGGCAAAACTTTTCCCTTAAAAATTTTGTCTGACTTCTCAAAGTTGGTGCCACTAAATCCATTTATTTCTTATGCACTGGATAGCTTTGCTTTTTAAAGTCATATGTGAGAGGTCAGACAACCTACTTATCTCATTTACGCTTACACACATACAAGAAAAAGAAAAATTATACTCTTTCTTCCTGGCAGTAGAATTTAAAAACTGTTTTAAAAGCCAGAAATACATCTTTTAACACTACCTATACTTGTTTTTTTCCTTCCGTGTCAAAAATTCATAGGCTGGAGGAGTGAATTAATGGAGGGTTTTTTTACATATTACATTCAAGATAGTGTTCATCAAAGCTTGTAAGAGAAAGATCCACCCCTCACTAATCATTATAAGATTTTATGCATGTCATATCTAACCTAAATCTTGCACCTTCTTCACTCTTTGTTACCATTCAGCATCCCAGATACCTCAGATCTTATTTATTCCATCATTTTAAAGCACTGATACGTCTTATCTATATGGAGATTGTTTGCCTTTGATCAATCCTTATCTGAAGCAACTACTTTCAGATTTCTTCTAATAAGAGGACACTTTTACAGTATATTAAATTGTAGAAGGATAAATACAGCAGCCAGGAAGCACCCGGGGATTACCTATTTCAGTTCAGTTTGCCTAAAACACATGGAGTTTGTTAAAAACTTCACGCGCAGCAGCTCTGCCTCCTTGGTGCCCTGTTGGTCACGTTACTGAGTCACCTTGGCCTTGCTTTGGCCACTCCTCATTTTCCTCGGAGCTACTTTGGAACAGCCACAGTGGAAAGAAATGGATGAGCTGGGTTTGTTGCTTACTCAGATTTTAGCCAGATTCTGAAAGACTTGGTTTTCATTCTCCAGCTGTTCTGTAGTTGCACCAAATCCATATAAAACCCCCAGTACGTGGCAATTTTTTTATGATGGAATGTTACTTTACTTATTTTTACATGAAGGTATTGGTTATGAAAAGCTACCTAAAAATCAGAGGCTCAAAGCCAAGGCGTTGCTCCTGAAAGTGGATTCAACTGTCCTGAAATTGTTATTCCTATATTAGTGGGGTTATTAGTAGTATAATTAATTATGAATGGCCAGAAATCTTCAGTGACTTTGCTCTACGCATTTGACAGAGAATGCTAAAGAGATGAAAGAAAACTTCCTACAACAGCAATTAGCCCAAACTTGTCAATGCTGACTTGCAGGAAAACAGCTTAAGCTCATACAAATGAGTTGATCAGCACAATTTCACCACCAGGCTGCAGGTTTTCCCGGGACGCTGAAGAAAGGGAAACAAACAAATACAAATCTTTCAGTCCAAACTGATACTGAAAGGCAATTTGGTTTTCTTTTCAAAATATCTCAGGCTGCACCATATATGAAGTTACGTGTTCAGAATCACTTTGGCTGCTGTACCCAGAAGGTCAGTGAAGCAGAAGCCCAGCTCTGACAAAAATCATGCTGGAAATAAGACATGGAAGATTAGGTTTGAAAGAAGAAGGGGTACAAACCAAGAAGGAATTAGAATTACAGGGCAGTATTGCAGATGTTTATTGTCTTTTTTAAAGGCACGGGTATTCTTTTTTATTATTATAATTTTTAAATTACTTCTCTGATAGAACTTACATGGAGCTGTAAAGGAATTCAGTTCTTATTGGCCTTTAACCAGGTTTTACCTCTCCTTTTCTGCCACAAGATCAACCTTACAGAACACACAAGCTTCCATTATTCAGTTCTTACAGCCATTTATAGAGAACTACTGCATGATTGGATTTTTCCTCCATAAATATATATATTTGTCTCGAAACTCATAAGGAGGATTTAACACCTGAGCAGTATTTTCAAGTAAATAGTCCTTTGAGAGCAATGGTGGGGGAAAGGATCCTCACATTTGACTAATATGAAATATGAAAAGTGAGCCTGCATTTGATGGATTTCTAAGGGGTAAAAAGCACAGACCTCTCCTGTGTCACAGTGAAATGTTACAGCAATAGAGCTGAATGAGTTTGTGATAAGGAGATAATGTAATAATCCTTGCAGAGCGTGCTCAGCTCTGTCCAGAAGAGTAAGTAGCAAGGTGATAAGATCCCAGGCTGAAGAATTGGCTTGTAAACGACGACCTAAGAGAGTGCTGGAGGTTGTGGATCCAAACCACCTGGCTCCTTAGAAACGTGCTTCACTGAGCTTACTGTAAGGATGCAACTCTAAGTACGTGAACACGTAAATTTGACTTTCAAATGTGGAGAATTTTAAAAATAAGGAAGTTTAATTACAAGGCATAAACTTAAATTATGTGTGGCATTAACAATACAACCAGAAGAGCTGGTCTGAAGCCCCTTGCTGGATGTTTAGGACTTTTCACATGGCCTAAGGGTTCTACCAACTAATGAAAATTCAACATTCATTTAGATCACAGTACAAAGGGATGGATGTGTTTCAGAAATAAATTTTCATTTAAAGTTCTGTCTGTCTTTTTTGCTGACATTTTATTTCTGATCTCGCTTCATGTTTTAGCCAATATTTGACAACATCAAACAGATCCTTTTGCTCCTATCTGTATCGTGGCCATTATTATGTAAAATCGTCTGTACTTTTGCCCTCAGAAAATGTTCTTTAACATTATTATTTTTCTTTTGAATTCTACTCTTAAAGAAAAAAAATCAGAGACCAGATAAGATACTTGAACAATTACCTTTCCTACTGCGTCTTTGAAGCCTTAGTTATTACTTGAATTTTTTTCCTTGTAAATCTACCTTCTGCTTGCCAATGGATCTAGTGAATAGAACATCAAAGTACATTTTATCATTCCCAAGGTGGCTGCTGCTTGGATTAATAGAGGTTTGCACGTGTAAACTTTTGTATGATGTTTTACGCCGGAACTAATATAAGCACAGTCCTTTTTCAGAAATAGAACTTATTTTCTGGAATGTTATGGCCTCTGAGCTGCTAGATATTTTGAAAACACCACACAAACATGAAATTGTCTTGATGTACTAAAGAGAAATTCACCTTCCTCTTAATACGGTGTATCTACTGTCTGCAGATCAATTTATTTTTAATAGATTTCATAGTTTTAATAGTCTTAACCCAGACTATCAGGTTTGACTGTGCCCATATACATCAGGAAAATGTTTTAAAGGTCACAAGGACATGGTCAGTTGCTTTGTACTTTTTTTTTTTTTTAATGTGAGATGTTAAATGTTTCGGAGTGATGCCTTGCAGTTTGAAGTGGCTGTGTATTGTGTTTTATTCTGCTTTAGGCTAGAGATTCCCATTCGAGTCAGGAGATGGAGCATTTCCTGTGCATTCCTGGGAGCAGGCAGGAAACCAAGGGTGTCACTCTTATGGAGGGCAAGGATCTGCAGCTGGCTATGGGGTTATCACTGCCTGTTCCATATCAGGGTCTGGTCCTCAAACCCACATTCATTGTGGCCTTGTGTCATCAAAGGCTCAGTTGAGGGAATTCTTATTAACATTAAATTAAAAAGAATCCTGCCCTTCTTGTCCAGTGTACCTTGATGAGAGTTCATCACAGCTGTGATTTCTTGGAGAGCCAGGTAGCACTAAATCTTGATTTGATACTTGTGGCCTACTGAAAGATATAAATAATTTTCTTCTTAAACATTGGTTGTGGGCTGCCCTTTATATTCCTGGGCCCTCTTGTTCAATTATGAGCTACAAAACATGCAAAACTTTGTCTTTTCTGTCTGTTCAGTGCTTTAGAACTAAATTATGATGTAGAATAATAAAAATGCAATGGCAACCTGTGTCATAGTAGGCACAACACTTCAATTTGCACCTTATGCCTAGGCTAGAAATTAAAACTAAGCTAAACTAAGACTTCAATGCAAAACAAGTCGGTTGGATATTCACTTTTATTTAACATCAGGAAGATGCTCTCTTCTAAATTAAGATTTTGTTTCTAAACAGTAAACTTTGCAGACCTGTATAAAAGGGAGCTTATGCACTCTGTGGTATGATTATTTACAAGCTGCCTAAGCAGTTTAAAGTGGTTTTCCACCCTTGTGTGGGGTATTGTATCTTAAAACTGATTTGTATTGACTCTAACGAAAGACCTACCAGAAGTCAATGTAATATAATACAAACAACATATCCCAAAATCAGGGGGTTTGGTTAATGGCCCTTCCTGAATACGACCATTTCTCTTGACAGACATATTCAGAATATACACAGTGAAAAAGTAGAATTGATATTTATAGGCAGAAAAAAATTCAAAGACGCAAATTTAGCATTTAAACAGAGATGCTTCCAAAAGTGCACAGTTCTGGAGAATCGAACACAGAGTGATGCTGGGGAGAGATTTAAGAAACTGTTGGGCTGTTTCTATGAATCTCCAGGGAAATTTTCAGTTGTGCCTCCAACTAGCAATAGAAGTCGTTGTCTTGACATGTTTAAAATTTTTGGAGATACCTCATATTGATAAATTGCACATCCAAAGACTGACTGTATTCTTTTCTCCAGATCTCCTTTCAGTTCTGGCTCACAGCACCAGCTTTGGATTTCTTGCTTGGGGTGCATTTGATCTGATGATATGCAAGTCATTTCAGCTGAAACCTGACTCTGTCAATTGAAGAAAATCTCAGTTAAATTTGACCCTACCAACTGATGATTCAATGTCCTCAGATTACGACCGCTGTAATAGTTGAGTAACTCGTTCACTAAATGAACCATTTTAAATGAAACATTTTACTTTTGCTATTACTTTAATGCATCTTTTTATACCTAGCCAGGGTTATATATTACTAATTGCTTGACCCAACACTGCCAACTGTATTATTATATACTGGAAGCATATAGCTTTCCTTAATTCTTTCCAATTATTTGTAATATATGATATGTGATGAAAATCACTAAAAGGCAAATCTCAATGAAAATGTTAAGATAGTAATTTGGATAATTCTGAAATTAATCTCTGGAGGCATTTTTCTGCCTAAGATATCTCCTAAAACCACCTTCAAGGCAGCCCGGACAGGAATAGAATAAAATGATAGAACAAGAGCAAAATCGCTATTCATATCATCAACCTAATAACAGAATCACAGAGTAATTGAGGTTGGAAGGGGCGTCTGGAGATTGCCTACACCCTGCTCAGAGCAGAGTCAGCTGGATTCCATTGTCCAGAACTTCACCTACTCAGGGTTTAAGTATCTCCATGAAACACATTTGATGATGCCTTTTGTCGCAATGTCTTGCATCTCACAGGGGACACTTCACAACATCTTTTTTCTTGTTACGCTTTTCGGTCACCCTCAGCGTTGTCCAGCTGTGCTCTGAGTATCTCCAAGGATGGATTTTTCCCAACCTGCCTCAGCAATCTGTTCCAGTGCTTTAACCACCTTCATGGTTGTGCTGGTTTGAAAACAAACCACTGAGAGACTCCAAGTCAGAAACACAATTTAATAGAGAAAATAAATAAATGAATGAAGTAGTACAAAAAAGAACCCACTGACAGAGTCAGAATACAACCTGGCACCCTGTCAGTCAGGCTGTTGGGAGCAGCCCAGATGAAGTGGTCCTGTTGAAGTGGTGATCCTGAAGAAAAGTCTGGTCTTCACCTGAAGATCCAGTGGTAGCTCCTGTCCTCTGGGAATCCAGCAGGTCAGGACTGCCTGTGGTGTTCCAAAGCTCAGCTTCTATCCAGGATGGAATGCTTGGTTCCTCCCCCTGGGCGGAGCAGCTCACCATGGGATAATGTGTGAGACTGGATGGGCCATGAACAGAAGATTCCCCCTGGAGGGAGGATGGGTCATGGGAGAGATAAAGAACCCTGCCCCACCTGGTTCCAACAGCTGGCCCATGAACAGGAGATAGTCCGGAGGGAGGAGGCAAGGAACACCACCCCACCTGGTTCCACCAGCTCATGGAGATGGTAACAGAACACACTGCAGCCCAGGACAATAGTAAGGGGGAATTTTTTCATAGGAGCCATGCTCCAGTCCCTCTGCCACCTTTGGAGCCTCTCCTGGAACTCTCTCCAGAATGTCCATGTGTCTCTTGTGCTGGGAACCCCTGAACTGGACCCACGACTCCAGGAGTGACCTCACCTGTGCTGAGTAGAGCAGAAGGATCCTTTCTGATGGCAACTCTCCTCCCGCTGCAGCCCAGGGTCACATCAGCCCTCTTGGCTGCACGCTGCTGGATCACTGAGACTTTGCATTTGTAATGCTTTAAAATGACTAATTCTTACAAATTTTTTAAGAGCCATATCCAACACTGCAGGTCATATGAAACAGACATAACCTTAGCATAAAATTCACTGCTCTCCCAGTTTATTAAGAACTTGAATGTGCTGGAATCACTGGATCTTCTTTTTTATTAGTGTTTGTGTTCACCAACTAATTTCTTTTCTGAGATTTACACACAATATTGACTCATTGATGTAAGTCAATGTAATCTATTTTTCTTTCAAAGGTAAAAAGCAGGGATTAATTTGGTTAACAGAACTGCCTATTTTGTCTTTGATTCTATATTATGCTTTTTGCTAACTTTTTAAAGCAGTCTAATTACCAGGATACAGATAAGTAATTAAAAATTCATTGATCCCTTTCCCCAAATGTTGCCTCTCTGCCTCTTTGAACAAAAGCAAGCTATTTGCAGTCAGTATGAACAATTATGTGACAGTTCTACAATACTTCACATATAGGTTAGTAGGATTTCTATCTTTCTGGAAAGTTTCAGGAGCAGATGGGTTTAAGGCCTCCACGAGGCTCTCAGTGACTCGGGTTCAGCCCTGTCAAGTCCCATCAAACTGCCCAGCAGACACAAATCGCCACATCAGCTCCCCTGGAGCCACCCCTCTCGGAGGGAACCTGCGGCTGTCCTGCAGCGTCCCTGGCCACAGGGCTCGGCCACTGCTGACAGGAGCTGGCTGCTGCTCTTGCTGTGCTGTCCTTCCCCAGTGGGGAAGGGGCTCGCAGAGTGTCAGCTGGGGAGGCGCCGCAGCCAAAGGAGGAGGGAAGGGTCCTCGTGTGGGTTCCAGCAAGATGGTTCATTGTGGAGGGGCCAGGGACGAAGACACTGGGAAAGCTGAACATCTGGGTTTAGAACGGGAACAGGGCAACCCATCAGGGAAGGGCAAATGGGCACAGGGAAACTTGAGGGACAACCGGGGAACAAATCGGGACTGGGGAAGGAGGGACTGGGTAGGGAGGAACCAATGGGGTGTCGGAGTGAACAGAACTTTGGAGAACATAATGAATATTTACCAGGGGACATACACATTGAACGGAGAACATCCATAATAAACAGGGAACACAAACACCAGGGGGAATCACACACAGGTGTTCTCAGCAGATGGCTGGCAGCTCCTCCCTGGGCCTTCGCCACCAGTTCAGGGCAGTGGTCCGATGCCCACGAGGGTGCTGCAGCCCTCCAGAGGGCTGAGCCACCGCCACAACTAATGCTGTGGCATTAGCAGGAACTGAGGTCACTCTTGGTAAAATTATTTTTATTAACGCTGTGAGTCTTCCACAGTATTTCTCAGGTATGTCCATGTAGCATTTCTGACTCTGCTTATTTATGAAAATATTTCCATGGTGTGTGTTAAACTAGCGTTGTTCCTAATTTGTGTTTTACACCGCAACCCAAAAAAAATTAGGACATTTTTAGTAAGACTTCAGAAATATATGGGGTTTCCCATCTCAGGCACAATATGAATATATTCCATCACCTCTGTAGAAAAAGCTGTGCATATCTAACAGAATTTTACGGTTTCACATGGTCTAAGGCTCAAAAAATGCCAGAAGCAGTCCTTTCCATTTTGTTCCCTCAATTAATATTGTTTTCATTCCAAAAACTCTTTAAGAGAAATTTGAAAGCAAATACCTTGCTCACACATCGTTTAAGCATTGAAAGGTGTATTTTAAAACACTTTTTTTGAAGTGACTGCTCCATTCTCAAATTCGTCATCATTATCTACAAAAGGCAAAATTCCTTGAATTGCCACACATGATTTTCTAACATGTTTTGGCTGTACAGAGATGAACATAGGTAATTTTTTTTTCAGTTTCTTGTGGCTAAAAATATTTACAGAGACAAAAAGGAATTATCTTTGGACTCTTAGAGGCTCTTGCCAGAAATCACAAGTGCAGAAACGTCTGAAAATGAAAAATTATGGCTTGGAAGAGGGAGCTAAATTGTTTTCAAGACTGAAAAATAATTATTTAAAACAAACAAACAAAAACCAAAAACAAACCTCCAAAAAACTAAACCCTAAAGCTCTGTTTCACATTTGTAAAAAAACCCCAAAGATAGCTTTGTTTTATATCATTTCTTCTTCCTTATGAAGTTGTTTGAAAAATTAATATATGTAGGAAAAGTTTTTTGCTCCTGATCAAAGCAGGGAAACATAGTTCATGCAGTACAAAAATTCATGTATGGGATGACACTAAATACGATTTTAAAATGGTGTTTAGCAGTTTTGAGACTCTCTGTGCATTTTGTGTGAAATACAAATATTTTGTGTACACCCTGAAATAATTTTTACAAAATAGCCTGCCTTAATAAGAGCTTATTTTTAAAAAATGTGTCTCCCAGCACATCCTTGTAGCTAAAATCCTAAAATCCTTACTGCTGACGTTTTATAACAGCAAGGCACTGGAAAAGTGATGGAATGTTCCTGCAGAAGGAGCATGGGACACACTGCACGATGGGGTAAGGAGCATTATACAACCCCTAGACTGAAGGATGTTCATCTCTCTACATCTTCCTTCATGGTTTTGGCATATTCTGTCTTTCCTATCTGTTTTCCAATTAGTCCTATATGATGATGGTATATTATTTTTAAGAAATCAGTATTCTGATTAAAAAAAGAAATGAAAGTGTGAGGCCTTAGTAAGAGGCTACATTTTAATCTTATTTTAGTAGCATCATGTGTGAGTGTTCTCCACTGGTTTTTAGCACCCAGAAGTCCATCGCAGCATCTTCTTTTCAAATAGACTTTTGTTTTGGTGACAGGGTTGCTGTGGAGGTTAAGGTATAAAAAATCTCCAAAACATTTCCTGTCTGTACTGAAACTCTGATTCTTGTAAATGAGTGAGATTTTAGGGGATGCACCAGCAATCTGATCACAGTGGCTTTGTGTAATTACACTTTATTATCGTTAGTGCACACGTGGGTCAGTTGAGCTCACTCGCTGGTGCTGTCTTTCTCTGATGAAACACTTGAAATTCCAGTCAGTGAGACCTTGTTTGGTCTGTATGCAGCACTGAGGTAACCTACAGTGTCAAGTTGTTCGGGGCATTTTTTAGACGAGTATTCTGCTGGAGTGTCCAATGTCAGAGCACAAAAATCACATATCGAATTTTAAAATCCCTTACTATCTCAAAAGGCAATAAATTTAACTTTGTGAAGGGATAATTACCTGCTTGGCTTACAGAAGTTTTCCATATTCTTACTGTCTTCTTCCAGCAAGTGAGTGGGTCCCTCTTCAATGGATCATTTTGCTGTTTGGCTGGTTTCTCACAGAAACTCAGCAGCAACACGTATCTTTGATTTACAAAATATCCTTTGATTTACAAAATATCCTTTGATTTACAAGATTTCTGCTTTCAAGCTGTCGGTAATTAATCCGTCAGGTCAGTAAAAATCCGTGTAGAGGCAAGATTTATTTCATACCCAGGGAAACGAGCCTTGCTTGGCTCCCTGAATTCCCAGCCAGTGCTAGAAAGAAAGTGATTTCTCTTTCTTGGTTCCTAACAACATTTCAGGAACTGGAAATGAAAATTGCTGGTGGGAGCCTTGCACTGCTGTTACTGGAGCAGACCTATTTTCATGTGTTTCTGAAACTTCTTCTACCCTTTTTTCAATTGCTCGCGTCTTGATCCTATTTTAAATTTTTTTACTAAAACTGTCTTGGTGTGATTTTTTAATAAGTTTCCACCCCCAAATTCCTTTCCCAATGTTACCAAAACCAAGGCTACTGAGAAGTAAACTGTTCCCCATTATTTAAATTTCTGTTGATGTTATTCTTAATGACTTTGGAGGATGTGGTTAAAATCTGACGGTGGAGTCGCACTTGTGATGCCTTTGTGCCTCTTAACATCTGTACAAAATTTGTCACAGTTTAGGTTTCATTCTTAACAGGATTAAACAGAAAAACTACCTCTCTTGCAACGTGCCTTTTTTCACTTTTAACAAGGACAAATGGTTAAAGAAGTTGGCTGATGTGAATGCAGGTGAAATGGTGAAACAGGAGGAGAAGAGACGAGCAAAGGAAAGGTAAAGTTAGGTCAAGAAAACAACAGGAAGGAGAAGCTGGTCCAGGAGTTGGTTGGCTGGGGACAGGCAAAGACATTTAATGTTTTTTAATGAAGATCCAAAAGCAAAAGGTAACGAGGACTTGAGATTCTGGCAGGCAGAGTATAAAGGGCAGAAATGTTTTAATTTGGGAGGATAACTTTTGATTTTGCAGCATGGCTATTGAACATTTAACTTGGGATTTGTTTGCATGCTGAGAATGTCTTTTGTGATTCGAGAAAATCTGATCTTTCTTTTCATTTGTCCAGTACCAAGGAGAAAAAAAACAAGAATCCAGAGGAAAAAGCATTGATACAATAATGGCAAAAATATGAAACTATTAAAATTAATGGGAACTTTCTTTGAAAAAGTATTTCATTCTATTCTCAGTAATAAATTACTGCAAACTCTCCAAATTCAAAAAAAACCCTCTCAGTAAAGTATTTTTACAGAATTACTTTGATTAACTCTTATGAGAATCCCCTTGGGCTTAGGTTTTACTGGGTTATTAGAGAAAATGTGGAAGTTTGCATTCACATGGATTTATTTGCTCTTGAATATGCTTAACTAAGTTTGGAGGAGGACAGATTTTTTGATACCTTCTGGATAAATATTGAGATGCATAAAATGCATATCAGAAAGGCCATTTATGGTCTGTATCATTCTTTCTCATACTGGAAACGTAGGCTAAATATTTTCAATCTACAAAATTCCTCCTTTTTTTTTAAGCTTTAGCCATTCATCACAGCATGTGGATATGATGAACACACCAAATGTGCAATATGTTCAGCTCATCTGAGGGAAATTTTATTTTTTCAGCATGAAACTGAAGTCAATTTACAGTTCTGAGAATTCTGAGAAGTAAATTATTATACAAAATCATGTGTTACTACACTAAAATGTAAAGCCTTGAAAACATGAAGCAGTGCAAGAAAAGCCAGGGTTAGTGTGAGCAATCTTTTCCTACAATACACAGAAATGATTAAAGAGCAGTTAAATTAACAACAGCAACTCTCAGAGGATTTCCAGTTTTGCCTGCATGGTACATAGATGCAGGGAGGAGCTCACCAGTGCTGGACATCTCCGTCCTCTCTCATCATCACTCTTTAGACAGCTGTTCTTCTGTCTCCCTCGCAATGCTCTTTCATGTCAAAACCTAAATTTTAACTAAACTTCCAGGTGTTTATGATGAGTCGTTGCTTTAAAAGGTGAGGTAATTCTTTGACGACAGCTTAGAAACGGACACAGCTCTGAGATCTTGGTGGGGAGGGTTTTATTTACTGTGTATGAGAAACTCCAAGAGCAGGAGCAAGTCCCTTTGACCCCGAGACTTTGCCTCAACAGAGCGTGTTTCCATTGGGGTGAGTAGCAGGGGGTGGAACGAGGTGAGCTTTGAAGTCCCTTCCAACCCAAACCATCCCGTGATGCTCTGACTCTGCGAATGTGCTGGTGACAGAAGATGGGTTTTCTATCTTAACAACAAGGTGTCTGATCCAAGTGAATTATCAGTGACACATTTCCACTCGGCTCAGTCCTCTGTGAGCCAGGACACCAGCACTGGTGTCACCAAAGAAGCTGTGCAGACATCACAGGACGCCGTGAACACGTTGTGTAGGGACATCCCTGTGCACCTGAACTGAGGCTGCCTCTAGGCAGCGACGTGGATGTAGAAACAAAAATGCATCTGGATTTGTGCCCAACACAGGTAAACAGCAAAATAACTCTGGTCACCTCAGGGTAGCGCTTAAGCTGTCAAAATAATTATGTATCGCAAAAAGTCATAGAATCACAGAAAGGTTTGAGTTGGAAAGGAGTTTAAAGATCGTCTCTTTCCACCCAGTCAACAATTTTAAACAAATCGAGCCTTCTTGTAGTGCTCCAGCAGCAGGCATGGAATTTGATATGGATTTGAGGTAGCAATATATCCTTGAGGGCTCAAGAGGCCAGAATTTCATCCATCTTGGCCAGTTTTTCAACCCCCTGGCCAAAAAAAGGGAATCCAGAATGCCTTTCCTCTTTTCACTCGTGCATTACTCTGCCCTAGTTCCCAGAGATTTTTACAGCAAGAGCATAATCTGTGAGGTCTTCTGCTCGACCCAGCTGTGTCTCACATGGGCCTACAGTGCACTGCTCCTTTTTTCTGCTCCCTTGAAACCCCTGCAGCCTCAGAAGTTGGAGTTCATGGAATCGCTGCAGAGGCATCACACAGGAGCCTCACTGGGGGCTGAGGGAGCGAAAAGTCTCTTGATTATTTTTTCTGAGTGATGGCAGAGAGGAACACAGGCCTTTTTCCTAAAGCAGAGACCTGGGGTGAGAAGGGAAATCTCGGCAAAATAGAGAAAAAGTTTCATCCCTGGATGAAAGACTGGGAATAAACTAAGGAAAAGTTCCATCACACGAGCCAGGTTACCTTGTAGTTATTTCCTACCTCGTTATTTTTTATTTTGACATGAAGCTCTGCCTTGGAGTCCTGTTGCAATAGGTTCACTCATAAGGTGTGTAACAAGAGCCCTTTTTGATAAGTTTCAGAGCTCAGAACTTTCTCATCCAGAAGTTTAGGGTGCTTTGTGTCCTGCAGGATGTTGGAGCAGATGACGTGTGTCACTTTGCTATGCCAAGCACCCACTTTCTAGATTTGATTTGCAGGTAAATGGAGAAGGAAAGTTTTTGAAGGGAAAATTAAATAGATTTTTATCAGCAATGCGTCATAAATTGCTAATTAGGGATATTTTTTATAGTATGATTAATTAACAATGCAAATAAGGAAATTAACCCAGCTGAAGCGTAGATGAGTGAACCAGTTGCAAAACTGTATATATTGAGTTTTCTTGATTGAATTTTCTTCCACTGGAGTTAAATCCATTTTTGGAGCTGATGCAAAAGCAGTGTACCACTTATATCCTGAAAATAAGACTTAAATGTGCACAGGAGCCTTTCTTGGTATTTTGATATGACATTTTCCTCTCCTTATGCAATATTGTACAATGTCTGGTTATTTGAAGGACATCTACTTACTCATTAAAAAAAAAAAAGGAAAATTATCAAAATAAAATTCAGCAACTGAGAAAGCTGAAACTCTTTGAGGATATAAACCCCATTCATTCAGTTTGAAAACAGATGTAACACGTTTATGAGCACAAACTACCGACATTCAGGAATTGTGAAATTGGTTGCTCAGTCATGTGAGGTCACGCTGTGCTGAACTCCCGACTGTTTCACGGATTCCTTCAGCAACACAATAAGCCAGTACAGAAACATTGAAAGCCAAACTGTAGAAACTTCGATACAGAGAAAGTAACAGAAAATTATGCCACTAAAGTTCATGTGATGTGAAGGATATTGAAAGTACCAAATGTTTTGGAGTAGTATGTTTTGGTGTTATTGTGGATGCATTATCTACAATTTCTATAGGGAAATCTTCTTGTTCCTCTTCTGGAAGATGCCACAATTTTTTTTTTTTTTTTTTCAAATGATCCCTTCCTCAAGCTACAGAGATGAGTTAGAATATTTCACGTAGCATTTATCAAATTTATTTTACATCCATGATAATGGAGTCCAAGCAAGAAACCCCTTGTGTTCTGTCACCTCAAACCAACAACAAAAGACTTAGGGTTCCTGAAAGGAGTTTCTTATAGAATTAGAAATGCCAAAAAGCAAATTAAAGGATTTGTCCCCCTTCAGTCCTTGAACCAGAGTCCCTGCTGTGCTTTGTGTTCTCTCCTGCTGAGATCCCGCAGAAGCTGGACAGGTAATTCATCCCGTTACAATCACCTTCTCCTGCCAGTAGAAGAAGTGCTCATTAACTGGAAGCGATAATAGCAATTTGGGAGGACTCTCCACCATTAAAAAAAAAATTATTTTATTTATATTCTTTCCATCTTATTGCCAAGGAAAGAAACATGCACAAAATGTGGTAAGATGGAGCACTTAAGTGACATTCAGTATTATTTAAAGGAAGATCTATGCAATAACTACACAGTTCATCAAGCAGATGAACATGAATAGTAGTTCCAATGGTTTAAGTTGGCATATAACTAACAAAAGGTGTCAAAAACAGCTGAGTTAAGAAAGAAATAAAGCAAACATCATTCTAAGCTGGAATTACAGTGCCTGTGGAATTCTTAAATTGTTCATCTGTGAACAAAATATTGAAGATGCCATAAAAGAAAAAAAAAAGAAAAACCTTCCATATTCATTAGAAAGTAAAACAACACCGAAGCTGAAACGAACAACAAAAAAGTACCGTTTGCAATGGATGGGGGTGGGAGCTTTTATTATTAAAAATTACAGTGTTTGTACTGTGTAAATGTTAAACTCTTCTTGAATAAAACTTAACTTTTTATGTCATCCTGCTCTGGGAAAAGCTTATTTTGCAAACATGCCCCAGAAGCTGGAAGAAACTGATGCCTTATGTGGCCACCTAAAACACAGAGACCAGACAAGAATTAAGAGAATAAAAGGAGGTATTTATTTGAAGGCCTTCAAAGGCTCACCCTGGGCAGTCCAGAGGCTCCACCCCAGATGGACCCCGGGTCACCGGTTCTTCACGCTTTGATAAGTTTGGTTCATTTGCATATCAGGGTTAATTCTCCAATTATAACCTCAGTTTCATGATGGAATTACCCCAAGTTTGCCCCCCTGGAGAGGCTTTGAGTTGACACATTTGGGGCCCGGTGTCCTTGGAGTGGAACCTGCAGAGGTTTGTTGTGTGTGAGCAGCAGGAGAGAACAGCAGCTCCCAGGGCACAAGGAACTGCAGAGTCACACACCAGGCAGGGCAGGGTTTGGAAAATACAAAAGTTAAAACCTAAGGCATCAGAACCTCTTTATGCCTTTTTCATAGTTTTCAGTTCTTTAGAATAAATACAGTCATAAAATCATCGTGGAATCATAGAAAGGCCTGAATTGGACCAGACATTAAAGATCATCTAGTTCCACCCACCTGACATGGGCAGGGACATTTTCCACTGGACCAGGAATAAAAAAAATCTGTGATAGCTTGAGGAAATGCTGATTTTTCACTGGACTGAATTCAGGTTTTGCAGTGTATGGATTTCTGCGCCGTGATTTTTTTTACTTCCATGTTGTGCTTGTGGAATAAAGATTCTTTACCATTTTGGCTAAGTTTAAGAGTGTGAGTAATAATTCTGCTTTTCTGTTTGGCTTAAATTTTTAGCAGGAAATGCAGGTGCAGATGTGAATTAACCCATAAAATGTATATTTGATGACTTTGTAGATGAGATTTCAAAAGGCAAAGCAATTCTCAGACATTGTGAACATATAGGAAAGGTGATTAAAATATGACTTCCTTACTGCTTTATGAGGCATTTCTGTCTTGTACACTATAAATGCAGCATAAAAAATTCCAAAATCTGTCTTTTGGGGTTCAGTAAGTGAATACCTGAATAAAGACAGGCACTGCAGAGTGTTTCAGTAACACGAGCGGGCATTTCATTTCTAGACCATTGTCCTCCCTCATGATAAGATGCATAATAAACGCCATGGAATCAGAGAATTTTGGGGATTGGAAGGGACCTTAAAGCTCAGCCAGTTCCACTCCCTGCCAATGGGCAGGAACACCTTCCACTAGAACAAGTTGCTCCAAGCCCTGTCCAACCTGGTCTTGAACAATTCCAGGGATTCTGACTCTATGAATTGAGGGTAAAATTACCTGTGCATTCCCCATCCAAGAGCAATCAGTAATTTTTGGTGCTATGCTGCTGAATTCATGAAATGTCTTCAGAAAACATTTGTATTTTCCCTGCTTTAAAGTAGTAAGATAGGAAATGCAAGATGCAAGTCAAAATCTAATGTCAGCAAAAATATTTTTATCTTTAAGGACCCTCACTGCTGAAGCACGTAAAAACAGAACACAGGTGTATCTGTGGCATTAAAGAATAGGAATTCTACCAGAATGGGATATTAGGATGGTCTTAATTCCATGGCACTTGGATAAAGCATTAAAAAGCATCAACAGGAGGATGACACCTCTCACAACTGCAGATGTAAAAGTTTGTACCCCTCAGACCTTGCAGAATTAAATTACACAGACAATTCCAAGCCCAGTAAGGTATGTATGTTGATGCATTGAAAACAGCCCAGGGAATTTAGATATTTCCCGTTCATTTTGGCTGCTAAATACACATCTGCTACACAAATCTCTTTGAAAATCTCATAGTTCTTTTTCAAAGATGTGAAGATATCTATTTAATGCTGTTGAAAAACTAAAACTAATTCAATAGCTTAAAGAGACTATAAAGAAGAAACATGAAAAAGAATGCTCTAAGAATGTGACTTTAAAAACTATTCTATTATAGATGATAATTTGATCTTTTCATACAGATATTTGAAGTATTTTTTGTATCTTTTTAAAGTTGTTCTTTAAATGGAATAAGTTGGTGTTTGATTATTGCAGAACTTTTTGCTTTTAATGAAAAGAATGATTTTAAAAATTGAAGCACTTATCTGACTTGCAGTTTATTGATTTTTTAAAATTTATTATTTCTGCTAATTGTATTGTATTTCATAGAACCATAGAAAGATTTGGGTTGGAAGAAATCTCAAAGCCCATTCTATCCCACCCCTGCCATGGGCAGGGACACCTTCCACTAGCCCAGGTTGTTCCAAGCCCCGTCCAGCCTGGCCTTGGACACTGCCAGGGATCCAGGGGCAGCCACAGCTGCTCTGGGCACCCTGTGCCAGGGCCTCAGCACCAAACATTGCAAAAAAAGTCTTTCTTATCTGCAATCTAAATGTACGCTATTTCTGTTTAAAAGTGTTGCCTTTTTTCCTGTTCCTGCAAGCCCTAATGAAAAGCCACTCTCCATCTTTCTTGTAGGTGTCTTTTAAGCACTGACAGGCTGCAATGAGCTCTCCCAGGAGCCTTCCCTCCTTCAGGCAGAACCACCCCAACTCTTTCAGGCTTTCTTCACCGAAGAGGCGTCCCAGTCCTCTGACCGACTTTTGTGGAACACTTTCAAGAGATCCATGTCTTTCTGTGCCCTCAGGACTGGACGCAGCAGTGCAGGTGGGGCCTCACCAGAGCAGAGGGATAGGAGCACCTCCGTCCACCTGCTGGTCCCCCTCCCTTTCACGCAGCTCAGGACAAGGTTGACCTTCCGGGCTGCGACTGGACATTGCTGCCTCACGTCCAGCCTTTTAACCACAGGCACCCTCAAGTCCTTCCCTCCCAGGCTGCTCTCAATTCTTTTATCACCCAGCCTGTGTTGATACCAGGGGTTGCCCCAGCCCAGGTGTAGAACCTTGTTCTTGACCCTATTGAACTGCAGGAGTTTTGCACAAGCCCACTCCTCAAGCCCATCCAGCTCCCTCTGGACGGCATTCCTTTCCCAAGCTGCAGGAGCAGCTTGCTGTCACCTGCAAAGCTGCTGAAGGTGCCTCCAATCCTACACTCATTTCTTAAATGAATTTATTGAGATATGAAAATACAAATGAAAAGGGACAAAGATTTTTCAAAAATGCTTTCACTCATAAGTGAGTGCATTTTGTCCCTTATTACTGCTTTGCTTTTCAGTCAAGGAGGAGAAAATGTGACTCTTAATCGATAATTAGTCAAGTTAGTGGTACTTGCTTGTTAAGTAATGAACTCCTGAACTGCACCAGGAGTACAGTTGTCCCTTTCCTTCTGTCAAGCTTAGCCTAGCATTGAATTGTTCATTATAATTTCCCATCCTTTGAAGTAGCTCAATCACTCCTGCAAAATCCTTTGCATTTGTCTCCATTTTGAGAAAATGCGTTCTTGAAAAACTTCTCATTGCTGATGTAACAATTACAACCTCTCTTTGTTTTGTTTTGTTTCCACTTGTAAATGGCTAAATACCTTATGCTCATCTTAGGACTGGTTTTTCTTTATATTTATTGCTTTCTTTTTGAAGATGAAGTGCTGCGTGCCACATTCAAAAATACTTTTTTTGCTGCGTGTGTTGGTACTTGGAAATAAAGCCAGAGCACTGCATGGCAACGCACCTTATGCAGAAGGTGGTGGTTCAGTTGGAGGTCAGTGGTGAGCGCTGCAGGAGCACACGGGTGCAGTCTTTAGGAGTGTCTGATGGCAGCTCCCACTCTCATACAAACAGAAAACATCTGCATGCTCATGGTAATGGCAGCCTCTGTCTCCACACAATTTTTCGTGGTTTAATAGCATGTTTATCACTAAATCTCAGGTTCTCAAGTTCTAAGCTAAAGGACAAAATGAATTTAAATTGTAGTTATGCAAATAGAGGACATGGCAAGTGCAGCATTTCAGGGAGTTGGTGGACAGGACACTCTGTTGCTATCTGAAATGCTACACATGCGCTTTGCTCTTTACAATGTTTTGCCTTGCTAGGGTGAGGAATATGGAGAAAGTATGTTTTTGACAGAGGTATTTACCCGTTTCAGGATAGAAACATGTACAGGCAAAACTCTTCTTTCCTTTGGTAATTGAGTAATTTGAGATAGTGAAGTTCCTTTTCTTCTCCTGCTAGTAGGCTCTACTTTTGTCCTTCTGCTCCTAAATGCTCCTCAGAGGAGGGAACTCTTCTCCCTTCAGGTCTCCTCCTTGCAAGCAGCGACCTAACCAGTGTTGTACATCTGCTCTCTCCTCCTCTGGCTCAAAGATCCTTGATTTTGCTTTTGTAAATTTGCATACCTTCCCAGCTGGAATGAAGATATTGCGTGACCCCAGGGCAGCCCAGACTCTGCTGATTGTGGCTTCTGAGAAAACCTGACATGGCAGAAAACCGAGGGTACTTTGGTACCATGCCCGTAATGCAGGGCGATGTTCAAGTCATAACTGATTGGAGACAAGGTTTGTTGTCTCTGGCTGTATTTTTAAAGAAGTAGTAAAATTAGGATATGGTGTCAGAGTCGAGATTCAAGGCCATAAGAGTTCCTGGAAATAGCCCAGTATGGAGACAGGCAACTTGTGGACTTTATCATAAACTTTGAGAACAGCTTAAAGCCTCATTGAAGACTGGGTTCTTGGAGACAGGCACATGGGATTAGCCATTTAACAAGAACTGGGAAGCCTCAGACTCACAAAGCCATTTGCTGGTACACTGCCAAGCTCAAATTCTCCTCATTATCTTCTTTTCTTCCTCTATGATTTGTAGCTCTAAATCACCTTTGAGTTGGGATTTTTTAATTTTCTTTACTAGGCTAACGCAGGCAAATTTTAGGCCGCCTCCCTTTATCAGCACATTCTGATAATTTGAGGGTATAACGGTTTTTAACATTCAATCATTTTGTTTTTCACATCAACCTTTTTGCTTTTTGCTGCACCTTGTTGTGAGGTGTCATTTCACCGCTCTGTTTTCACCCAGCTTTGACCATTACTGCAGATGTAGAATCATGGAATCGTTGAGGTTGGAAAAGACCTTTAAGGTCACCAAGTCCAAGTGCCAGCCCAGCACCACCATCTTCACCACTGACCATGTCCTCAAGTGCCACATCCATACATTTTTTAATGCTTCCCGGGATGGCGACTCCGCCACTGTAAATTCCAAACATCTCAGTGCATTTAGGTTATAATAGGTTCCCTGTTATATTCTTATTTTAATCATTCACCTGTTCAATGCATTCCATAGCATTAACCAGTTTTCTTGATTTCTCCATCATTCTTACTGATTTGGACAGTTTGACCAATGTATCCTTTTCTTAGTACCCAGGTTCTCAAGATTTATCAAATGATTGACCATCACCCTTGCTTTGGGAGATCGATGGTTAATAAATTTCCAACTGCAACTTTTAGGCCTCACCACTGTTCATGTTTATAGAGCTGCCAGCAGTTTCAATAAATACCTCAGGGACAAAAATGGGCTGAGGTGAAGTCCAAAATGTGATGGAATAAAACAGAACATAATGTAGAATCGAATATACTGTAACATTAAAATAAATAAGTGTAGTCAATTTTCACAATACCACGAAGCATATTGTGGTAAGCGCTGTAAATGCAGGTCTGTGAATGCCTCCTCTATCCTTTTCCAAAGGAACCACCAGCACAGCTTGGAATGCAACAGGAGTTCAACTCAGAACTGTCCCTCATGAAATGTAGCTTGTCTTCTAAAAAACAACCATGCCATTTGAAAATGCATTTCAAAAACCTTCACAGAAAAGCACAAAGGCATTTAATTATCTCTTCTCTTCATAATTTAATCTTGGAACGTAATGAGAATTCATGATTCGGGAGTTTTTATACTAAAGGACTATTCAAGGGAAAACCCTGCAAGAAATGACGGTGTGTATAAATCCTACCCTGACTCTGTCTGCAGCTCAATCTTGTTTATCACATCTCCTTGAAACTTTAGAGTGGCTTTACGTCTAAATCTAACATCTTGCTAAATCCTGTCTCAATGTCTTAGTCTTTATGACTTAGTCTTATATTCCAAGCTTATCACTTAATCTTTGTTTGATCTTTGTTTTTAGAAGTGCAGTAGAGATCCCAGTCCTCACACAGTCATGAAAATAACTCATGTTTTATTCTCTTCCTTATGTCTCCATCAGTAGAAACCTGGCAGCAGCACAAAGTTGTTGGTTAAGTGGTGGAGTTTGGAATTCAAAGTGTGCTCCTTTCCCCAGCAGTATGTTTCCCTGCCACTTGGCCTAGCGCTTACATAAAAGTGGTTAGCTTGTTGAATGTGTGTTCTGGTTTGGAAATGGACTCAGTGATGGTCAGAAACACAGAAGACTTTGGATTTTTATGCTCTGCCTGCTTTTTATTATACCCCTGTCTCAGGCAATGTGAACTTATGGGCCACTTCATATTTGTCTCTAGCAGATTTCAGACACATTCCTACAGAATTCCATCTCCTTGTCTTTTCTACAGAGGATGAAGTAACCTATGGATTACAATAGTTATAGTTTACTTTATTAGGTAGAACAGGTGGTTTTCTACTTACCTAAGAGCCAGTAAGGTTTTCCTGAGCGATACAAATCAAAGTATAACTTATGTTTGTGATGCATAAGTGTTACTTTTAATTTATGGGGCAGGAGAAGTTCTGAATTTGATCCCTTTGTGCACAAGCAACATGCCCTTACCAGAATGTAATGGAACACATTTTGTTCTGGTCTGTGTTGAACCATGTCTGACTAAGCAGGTGGTGTCAGAAGACCTAATGAAGTCACCTGTGAACACTCTGTATAATATTGTCTGTGTGCCAAACACATCCTGTTATACCATGGATCCTTAGTTAACTGTATGTGACAACACACACAGTGCAGTTAAATCTTAGCAAGATTTCACAGCTAATCAACAACGCATCAGAGGAAGAAAACTGACCTGCAAATGCTTGATTACATTAAATTTTATTAAAAAACTACAAAGTGTTAAAGTAACCCTCATGTCTTGAGGAAGAATATTTCAAATATTTTAAAAAGGTAAAACATTATGCGATTTATCATAAAATTTACTTCAGCCCAGCACATCTCACTGAGATTAATTTTTTTATTGTTTCTTTTTTCCTACTTCCCTAATTTTTGCTACTTGAGTGCTCTAGTCCTTTTCAGAACAAAGGGTCCTGTGATGTACTTACCACTTTTCAGCACAATCTTTAAAGTAAGGTGAATTGAAAACTCCATTCTGAAATATAGGCAGAATCCAGTAGCTGCTGCTTCTAAGCTGTCTGTAGTGATTGTCAGTCTGCTCAGACTTGAAATTCAGAAATGCAAAATTGTTAAAGAGATAGAAGGACACAAAAAGAGGAGTTTTGGATAAACTTCTTTTGGGGGAGTCTCTTGACTGAAAGTCGTTTGATGAATCCAAGAAGTCATTATTTTTTTCATTACGTTATATTAATCATAAGAACATCAATTGCAGAATAATTGGT
>VZTA01018000.1:4700-22897 GCA_013398855.1 Mohoua ochrocephala | reverse complement strand
GAGCCCGCACCGAGCCCGCCCCGAGCCCCGGCTGCGGCCACCCCAGCGCCCAGCGGGTAAGGACAAACCGGGATCGGGAAACGCCGGGATGCGGGAAGCTCCGGGGGGATGCTCGGGGCTGCGCGCGGGGTGGGCGCCGCGCGTCCTCAGCGCGGGTTTGGGGTCCCGAAGGTGCTCGGTGACCCCCCAAAAAGCTGCCGGTTTTTGCCGGCCGGACCCCGGGAGGGGGGAGCTGGGGCATGTGATGGGATTTTGGCTGTTACGTCACGGCTTCGTGTCCCTGCGTGTGACAAAATCCCGCGGCGGCAGTGCGGGGGCACGGGGAGCGCAGCCCGGGTGGGGACATCGGGGTGACAGCGCAACTTTGGGGGCCCGAAAGCTCCCCGGGGGAGCGGCGATCGCTCCCCCAGCTCCTCGCTCCTTCCCTGTCGCCTCCTGGGGGGGTGGATTCTCCCTCCGGAAGAACATCCTGGGCCGGAAAAATCCGTCGGGAAAACGCACCTGGGCTTGGGATGCGACGCCGGGAAGCGCCGGGCCCCGGCGGCGAGCGGTGAGTGGCGGGTGCGGGATCCGCATCCTCCCGCAGCCGCTCCCGGGGATCGATTCCCTTCGGGAACAGGGGGGAAAGTGCTGAATCATTGGGACTCCCGGCTCCACGGGCGCTCCCGCTGCTCCCGTGGCCGGGAAAAGCTCGGGAAGGGGCTGAGGAGGCCGTGGCGGAGGTGGGAGCGCCGGGGCCTGGGAGAGAGGGATCGTTGGGATGGAGCGGGGATGGAGCGGGGTTCCTCCCTTTTCCATGGCCTCAGGTGCTCCGTGGAGGGCAGGGAGAAGGGAAGCAGCGCATTCCACCCCGGGGAGGCCTCTGGGAATGGCGCTGAGAGGGGTTTTTGGGTGGGAAAACGGAGATTTTTGTCCAGAAAAAATCCCATCCCTGCTAAAACTGGGAATGGCCGGTGCTCGTCGCTTGGATGGGTTCTGCTCTTCCCTTTGGAACGCTGCCTGGGGGGTTCCTTCCTCAAGGTCAGGTCCTTGGGACGGCTCTGGAGCACTCCCCAAAGTCACCCCGGGGTGTTCCCGGCTGGGTCCTGGCAGAGGGGCAGCGCCGAGGGCCCGGGGGGGGGGAAATGCGGGAATTGCCGGAAAAGCTGGAATTCTGCCGTGCCCAGCAGAGGCCCGGCTGCTTTAAGATGGATCCTGTGGCGCTGTGGTGTTTCCGGGGTGCTCCTGGCAGCTGCCGAGGACAAAAGCAGGAATCCTGTGACTTTTCCAGGGATGCTGACTCCTTTCTTTCCGCCCGTGCTCCTGGAAAACCTCCCCCTCTTTGGCAGGCGCCGAGGGCTGCTTTGTTCCCGGAAAACTTCGTTTTCTCTCCTGAAAAAAGAAAATCCCTCAAATTTGGCGTTTTCTGATGGATTTCTGTTTGAATTTTGCCGTTTCTCAGCTCCGGGCTGGGCCTTTGCTGCTTTTCCCATTTTTTTTTCTCTGTGTGTGTGTGTGGTTGTAACGTGAATCCAACATAAATAATGCATGGAAAACCACTCGGCTGACAGGGAGAAGTTGTTGGGTTGGAAAAGCGACTTTGTTTACCGGAGTTGGGACCTAGGCCTGGCTTTGCGTTAATTCTGGGTTTAACAAAGCTCCGTCCTCATCCTCATCCCCGAGGGATTTGATTTAAAACCCGGCCCAACGCAATCATCCCTTCTCCCGGCTGGTGATTAAATGGGGAATAGCCCGAGTTTTCCGAATTAATTGACGAGGATTCATTCTCCTCGCATTTTCTCCGGGGTTTTCAGGGATAAAATCCCCCTAAATCCGCTGGGAAACTCCGCCACGAAGGGTCCCTGAACGAAAAATGGGTGAAAATATGGAATATTAACGGGAAAAAATGAGGATTTTTTTTCCCTCTCCTTGCTCCTGGGAGGCGGTTGGGATCCTCTGAGCAGGATACTCACGGGATGCTCCTGGGTGGAGAGGGGTTGTGCCCTCAGGGACGAGCAGGGAAGGAATTGGGATCAGCTGGGAACTCCAAAGCGGGTCAGGATCCACCTGGGAACGGGAATGGGAAGCTGGGAATGCCATCCCAGGAAGCTCTTGGAGAGTCCTCAGATTGGGAAGAAAGGTTTGGACACGGGCAGGAGGAAAAGGGGGAAAAAAGGGATTTAAGGAACTTTCGCTTCCCACTGGAGCCGTTCTTAATCCCGATGCTCCATCCCAGGTGGGATGACCTTGGAATGAGGAATTCTCCATAGGGATCAGGGCCCTGGCCGGGATGGGATCCTCCCTCTGTCCCTGCCGCCTGCTCAGCCCCACCGAGGAAAAACGGGGAAGTTCTGGGGTGCTCCAAGGAAATATTCCCTGGATAAACACCAGTTTTATCCAGAAATGGAGAAATCAGCAGGAACGGGGCGGTCCTGGGATGTTCCAAGGAAATATTCCCTGGATAAACACCAGTTTTATCCAGAAATGGAGAAATCAGCAGGAACGGGGCGGTCCTGGGATGTTCCAAGGAAATATTCCCTGGATAAACACCAGTTTTATCCAGAAATGGAGAAATCAGCAGGAACGGGGCGGTCCTGGGATGTTCCAAGGAAATATTCCCTGGATAAACAGCAGTGGAGCTCACCTGGGCAGGTGGAGCTTGGAAAGGGAACTCAGAGCTTTGGAATTTGTTGGCTCCATCGGGAGCTTTGGAATTTGTCGGCTCCACCCCGCCCTCGGCGCCCTCAGCGCGGGAGGAGCCCCCAAGGGAAAAGTTTGGGATTTGTTTGAGAAATCTGGGAATAAGGAACAGTTCCAGGACGCTCCCGAGGCTCTGATTTTATCTGGGAGCGCTCGGCAGGAATTTCTGGATTTGTTTTCCATGTGGGAGTGGATTTTCCGTGGGGTTGTGATTTACTCGTCTGGGCAGCACCAACCTCCCAAATCTCACCAGAACTTCACTGACAGGGAAAAAAAAAACTCTGGAAGTTCAGGCAGAATTCCTTCTCTTTTTTGGTTTCTGGGAGCTGTGGAATTCCGGGGTTTTCACACTTTTTTAGGTGGAATAAAAGCAGCCGAATTGGGAGGATTTGAACCCATTTATTGGAATTTAAACCCCAAAACCTGCGAGGAGACTCCTAAAAAAACCCAAGGAAAAAAAAACCCCTCTGGCACTTCCCTTCATTCCTCAGCTTTCGTTTGCCCTTCCCAAGACATTCCCAAAACCCAGCAGGATCCATCCAGGGCTTGGATTCCTTTACAATCCTTGTCAAATCTCGTCAGGGAGGTCTGGATTTCTTCCTGCCCTGGAGGGAATTCCTTTCCAACCTCATTTCCCTCATTTCCCACGTTGTTGGATGACTTCTGCTCCATCTTTTCCATTTCCTCCCCCTCTTCAATCCTTCCCAGGCTATCCGGGATAATTATTGCGNATTGCGTAATTCCAGGGATTCCGGCTCGGGATGAACTTGCTGGAAGTTGAAATGTTCCATAATCCACCCCCCCGCCTCCCTTTTCCTTTTTTTCCCTTTAATCCCGAGCTGAAAGAAACCGGGCTGGGTTATTAGGGATTAAAAAAGAGGAGGATTTATCCCTCGGCTTATCGGGATCACCATTCCCACTTAATGAGATCGGAGGAGTGGGATTATCCACGGGACAAACAGGGATGAGTTGGGCCGGGCAGAAATTCCCAAGGAGGCTCCTCCTTAGGGTTCCTCGGGATCTCATCCCGTTATTTTGGGATCCGGCCCCGTTATCCTCGGGGATGCTGCTGGGATGGAGCATCCCAAGGGCACGGGGAAGAGGGAATAACGGAGATTTTAATTCCAAAGGAGAATTTGGGAATTTTTTCCCGGCCTTCCTCTGTCTCTGAGCCTAAGCAGGGGGTTGGTGCATTCCCGGCTTCCTGGAGGAGCATCCGAAGGGAAGAGGGAGCTTTGCACAATCTGGGCTTGGGAAGAGCGGATAAATCCCTGTCCTGGATTCCTGAATTCTCCTTTCCCACCTCTGGAAGCAAACCTGGATCCTCGTGGGGAGCGGGAAAACGGGAGCACAACCCCCGGGGTTGGCGCAAGGTGAAGCCGGAGGTTCGTTGGAATTCCTGGCAGGTTTTCCGCCTCCTTGGCAGAGGAGTTTTGCTCCTTTTCCCAGGGACAGTCGGAATCCGATCCCGTGGCTCTGTCAGCCCGAATCCCGAATTCCTCCTGAAATCTCCTGGCACGGACAGGCCGGGCTGGCAGCTCCAGCGAGAGCTGGGAGGGCGGGAAGGTTCTCCTTGGATCTGTGGAAAATGCACCGAAATTCCCTTTTTTTTTTTTTTTCCCATCAGAATTGTTCCCTTTTCCTGGTTATCCCAAGGACCCCCGGGTTAAAAGAGCCGCAGGATCCTGGAATAATTCGGGTTGGAAAATGAAAGCTCGTCCCGTTCCATGGGCAGGGACACCTCCCCCTATCCCAGGCTGCTCCAAGCTGGCCTTGGGCACTTCCAGGGATGCAGAGCAGCCACGAATTCCCTGGAAATCCTGGGAATGCCGAGCACGGGAATGTCCGTGGGTGGGAAAAGGATCCTCTTGGATCCGGCCGCTCTCCAGTGTGCTGAAACCCCTCCCGGGGATTTGGGAACTCCGCGTTATTCCCCGAGTTCCCATCTCCTTATTCCCCCTCGAATCCAGGATAAAAAGGGGAAAACCGGGATACATTGGGACAACGGGATGCAGGGAATGTGGGAATTCCCCCTTTTCCATCTTCAGAGGGGTTTTTAAGCTGGAGTTTGGATTCCCCCCTTTTTCCATCTTCAGAGGGGTTTTTAAGCTGGAGCTTGGATGCCGGGTGGTCTCCGCAATTCGGGACAGGATTTAAGCCCCACCTCGGGGTAAAGCCCGGCTCAGCTGGGCCGAGCTTAGGGCTGATCCCGCTCCCCACGGCGGTGACCTCCCGAGGTAATTCCAGCTGGAATTGTTTGGGGATCCGGCTGCCCCTGGGGTTTTGGGGAGCAGGAACAAAATCCGCTCCCTCTTTGCGCGGCTTCGGGGATTTTTCCTCTGGACAAAGCTCCGCTGCCCATCCTTGTGGGAGCAGCTTTTATTGGATATTCCCAGTATTTTTTATTGGATATTCCCAGCAGTTTTTGGTGGATACTTAAAGCAGGGTTTTTTGGATATTCCCAGCAGGTTTTGGTGGATATTCCCAGGGGGCAGGAAAAGAATCCAGCATTCCCTTTTCCCCTTCCCAATCCCACAGGCCCTTCCCAATCCCACAGGCTCTTCCCGGTCCCACAGGCTCTTCCCAATCCCACAGACTTTTCCTGGCCCCACAGGCTCTTCCCAATCCCACAGGCCCTTCCCGGCCCGACAGGCCCTTCCCAATCCCACAGGCTCTTCCCGGCCCCACAGGCTCTTCCCTCGGGTTTCATTTGCCCTTCCCAAAACATTCCCTTGGATTTTAAACCCAGCAGGATCCATCCAGGATCCATGCATTCCCTTATGATTTTTGCCAAATCTCCTCAGGGAGGTCTGGATTTCTTCCTGCCCCGGAGGGAATTCCTTTCCAACCTCATTTCCCTCATTTCCCACGTTGTTGGATGACTCCTGCTCCATCTTTTCCATTCCCCCCCCTCTTCCCGAAGCCCCTTCCATCCTTTCCCTCGGCTGTCCAGGGTGGTGGCACCGACAGCCACTCGGGATTTGAGGACACAGCCCCGTTTGTGAGGGCGGGGATCGCTCCCGATCCCGCTCCGTGCGGGATAAAGGCCCCTCTGTGAGCCCGGCCGGGCGCCGATGGAGTGCGGGGCCCCGGAGAAGCTCCCGTCCCTGCTGTCCCCTCGGTGCTGTCACATTCCTGAAATCTGGCTTCGACATTCCCGGCAGACCCGGCCACAAAGGCTCCTTGTTGGGATCTCCTTGGGATGGGGTTGAGGCGATCCCAGCTGGGAGCGGGAGGAGGGGAGGGACAGGACGGGGCTTTGTGCCACCCGCACGTGCCAGGGCGCTCGGGGACCTCCTCCGGTGGCACTTCTGACGGGCTGGGGACCTTGGGAATGGTCAGCCTGGAGAAGGGAATGTTGGGGGGGGAATATCGGGATCGGATTTGTGTGGGGATATCGGGATCGGATTTGTGTGGGGATATCGGGATCTGAGTTGTGTGGAGACCTTGGGATTTGGTTTGGTTTGGTTTGTGTGGGGATATCGGGATCTGATTTGTAGGGATATCAGGATTTGATTTATGTGGAGGCCTTGGGATTTGGTTTGGTTTGGTTTGTGTGAGGATATCGGGATTTGATTTGTAGGGAAACCTCAGGATTTGATTTGTGTGGGGATATTGGGATCGGATTTGTGTGGGGATATCGGGATCGGATTTGTGTGGGGATATCGGGATCGGATTTGTGTGGGGATATCGGGATCTGATTTGTAGGGAAACCTCGGGATTTGATTTGCGTGGACACCTCAGGATCTGAAAGGATTACAAGGAAGGAAAAGGGAATCTGCGGCAGGAATTGGGATGGCGGCCCAAGGAGATGGATTCAGGCTGAAAAAAGGGAGATTTGGGAGGGATATTGGGAAGAATTCTTCCTTTTGAGCGTGGGGAGGGATTGGGGTGGAATTCCCAGAGAATCCCACCCCTGGAAGTGTCCCAGGCCAGGCTGGAGCCACCTGGGATAGGGGAAGGTGCCTCTGTGGTGGCACTCGGGGGGGATCTTTAATCTCCTTCCCGATCCAAACCATTCCATGATTCCGTGATTCTGCCTCAAATCCACTCCATGAACTGATAATCCCATTTCCTTCCTCCCCTATATCCAGAAAATTCGAATTCCGATATAATTAGAACCCAAAATTCCGGTCAAAACTC
Organism: Mohoua ochrocephala; assembly: GCA_013398855.1. Taxonomy (NCBI): domain Eukaryota; kingdom Metazoa; phylum Chordata; class Aves; order Passeriformes; family Acanthizidae; genus Mohoua; species Mohoua ochrocephala. The sequence goes on along the minus strand of VZTA01018000.1, from coordinate 16,075 downwards.
CGCCCTCCTCCCTTTATTCCCAGAAAAGCTGGAATTCGGGCCAATTCATCCAGAAAAAGCTGGAATTCGAGTGAATCCATCCAGGTATTTTTTTTCACATCCAACACAAAAACCGCACATTTTTAAGGACAGATTTTCCCCAAAAGTCCTCCAAAATCGGACTTTGCGCATCCCGGGCTGTCATTCCCTCCCGACAGCTCTGGGATCCAGCTGCCGGGGCCCCGCAGGGATTTATTCCCGGCCATTCCAGCAGCTGGGATCAGGCCTGGGGATTTTTGGTTGACCTCGTCTGAATGCGCCGACCCCGGTGACAGCTGCGAGGCTGAGCTGGCCCCGGCCCAGGACAGCAGGCTGCTCCCGAAGGTTTGATTCCAGGGATTCCGGCTCCTTTGTCTCCCTTTCCCAGCCTTTGTGGGGTTGGGATGGAGGTGGGAATGATTTCCCGGGGACTGAGCTGTGGAGAATTTGGGGTTTCCTAAATGTTCCTGGCAGGATCGTGACCCGAATCCCGGATTTGGGATGGAGGTGGGAAAGGATTCCCGTGAGGGATCTGAGCTTCGTAAATATTTCAGGCAGGATTTTGACCCGAGTCCCAGATTTGGGATGGAGGTGGGAATGGACACTTCCCGGGAATTCCCATCCATGGATGGTTCTCAGAATTCCTCTTCCAAAGCGAATCGAGGTGAAAAACAGGGATAAAACACCCCAGGGAGCAAAACAAACCCTCTTTTCCCGAGGGAAAAGCGGTTCCTGCCCCATTGTCTGGTGGGAAGGGGGTTGGAACAGCTGGGATCGATCCCGAGCAGCTGCCGGGATGCGGGAGGGCAGATGGCACAATTATCTCTGGAATGGGATGGGATGGGCAGCGAGGGGCTGCGGGAGGCTTTGGGATCCACCTCCCTGGAAACCTGAGCCAGGAGAGGCTGCGGAGGGACCTTGGGAAGATTTGGGATCCTTTTCCCACTAAACCTGAGCCGGGAGAGACTGAAGAAGGGCTTCGGGAAGATTTGGGATCCCTTTCCCTGCAAACCTGAGCCAGGAGAGGCTGCAGAGGGGCTTTGGGAAGATTTGGGATCCCTTTCCCTGCAAACCTGAGCCGGGAGAAGCTGTGGAGGGGCTTTGGGAAGATTTGGGATCCTTTTCCCACTAAACCTGAGCTGGGAGAAGCCACTGAGGTGCTTTGGGAGACTTTGGGATCCCCTTCCCACTAAACCTGAGCTGGGAGAGGCTCTGGAGGTGCCATTCCCAGGAGATCCCCCAGCCCTGGCCCTGTGCAGGTGGATGTGCCAGTCTGGGATGTGCCAGTCTGGGATGTGCCAATCCCAAATCGTGCCAATCCCAAATCGTGCCAATCCCAAATTGTGCCAATCCCAAATTGTGCCAATCCCAAATCGTGCCAATCCCGAATTGTGCCACCTCGGAGCCATCCCTGCCACCCTCCTGCTATTTCTGCTCCCGATCTGTGCCACAGCCCGAGTTGTCCTCGAGATCGGGCTCCAGAAGCCATAAAAAACCTGGGATTTGGGATCTGGGCTGCTCAGGGATAATTTTAGCCCCGATGGAGGAGAGGGAACAGCGGGAATGGTGCCCTGGGATGGAGCTGAGCCCTCTGATCCAGCGGCGTGGGATTCATCCCGAAATCTCATCTTTTTGGGGGAAAAGGATCCAAAGGGTCCCGCCCGGCCCCCCTTGGAGCCAGGGGAGGGATGTGGGATGTGGTTTTTAAGCAGGGAAAGATGAAATGGGAATGCTGGAAGCAGAGGAGCGGGAAGTTCAAGGTGCCCCGAAGTGTTAATTGAGATTTCTGAAGTGTTAATTGGGATTTCCAGAGGTTTTTTGGGATTCAGCCTCGAGCCTTTATTGGGAGGACAAAAGGAATTTTATTCCCCCCTCCTTCTTCCCTTTATTCCCATTTTTCTTCCCTTTATTCCCGTTTTTCTTCCCTTTATTCCCCCTCCCTCTTCCTGTTATTCCCCCCAGGGGAAATTCCTGGGGACATCTCCAGGGTCAGGAGAAATTTCCGGGAACATCTCCACTCTCCGGAGTCAGGGAAGGTCCTGGGGACATCTCCAGAGTCAGAGAAGATCCTGGGGACATCTCCAGGGTCAGGGAAGGTCCTGGGGACATCTCCAGAGCCAGGAAAGGTCCTGGGGGCACCACCAGGAGATGCCACGGGGCCACTGCAGCTCCAAACCCGGAGAATTGGGAAGCTGAGGCCTCTCCGGGCAGGATTCCCTGACTCTGGGCACTGGGAAATCCCAAAATCCCTGTAAAGAACCAGTCCAGCACCGGGATAAAGTGACCCGGGGGGGTCTGGGAGGTGCCTTGGTGGCCACCCTTGGCAATGCTGCCGTTCCCTCCTCCTCCTCCTCTCCCTCGGGAATCATGGAAAGGCTCCGGGGCGGGAGCAGATCCACTCCAACATCCCGTTTTTCCTTTGATATCCTGCTGGAACATCCCAGGAGCTGCTTTAGGCATCCTGAGTAAATTAAAACCCGCTCGGCCTCACTCAGATCTCGTCTCCAAGAAGCTGGAGCGTGTTTTAATTCCGGCGGATCCAGGGAAAACCGGGAGAAGGAACGAATCCGTCGGCAGGGATGGGGTTTGATGGATTCCAATCCCGAGCTTTGCTCCTCTCGCTGTCCCATCCTTCTCCCTCCCGGCTCCGTTCCAATTTCCCAGCGGCTGGAAATCTCTGTGCCGTGCCCGACGGGCATCGGCCAATCCCAGAAAATCCGGGATCAGCCGGGCTGGAATTATCCCGGCGGCTCCCGAGGGTTAATGAGACTCAAAGTGGAACCGAGAGGGGTTTGAGGTGGGGGAGGGAGGATTCGGAGGGTCCTGGAATAAGAGGGAGCTGGGATGGGATTCAGGGAAGCGCCAAAACCTCGGGAGCGGCTCCTGGAAGCTCCAAATTCCTGGAATGGCCACAAAAGTGGGAATTTTGGTGGTGGAGGTGGGAACGTTCCCCTTGGCACGGCGTTAATTCCAGAGTGGGATGTGGGGAGCTGGAAAACAGGGAATGCTGCCGTGTTTGCTCCCAAACATCAGGGCTGGGATAAATCCGAGCCGGGAAAAAGGTGAATCCTTGGAGGGCACCTCGGGAAGCAGGAAAATGGGAATTCCTGCTCCAAAAGGTGTCCCTGGGGCTCGGAGCCGGCACCGGGGCACCTCCTCCTCCTCCTTCCTTCCCTACTCCCAACCGTTTCGTGGGGGAAATGGGAATTGCATATTAATGAGATGTTAATGAAGCCGCGGACGGGATCGGGCCATTCCTCATTTGAAGCTACAAAGCGGAGCTTTGTTTTTAAATCGGGTTTATCGCTCCTGGGCCCGCCTGATTAGTCCTAATCTCCCGCTGCCCTTGGCTGGGAAATTCCCGCTTTTATTCCCTGGGAAGCGTCTCCCGAAGTTCCTGCACCGCCCTTCGGGGAAATCCCTGTTCCCTTCAGCGCCTTCCAACAAAGATTCCCCGTGACCCCTCTCCCGTTATTCCTCCGCACTTTTCCTGCTGTAAAACGGAGCTGCCATCGTTGGAGGGAGGGGGAAAACTGAACTATTCCAAGCTGGAATTTCGGTGGGATACTCAGCAATTCCCGGCTGGGAATTCTCAGTGGTTTGGGGGGGTGTCTGCTCCGCTCTGCTTCCCGCAGGATCGGGAAACAAAAGGAAGCTGCATCTGGGAACAAAACGGCGTCACCCCCTCCCTGGTGACAGCGGGGACGCGGGGACAGGCCCGGGCTGGCACTCGGGCACGGGGAGGGCACAGAGTGGGCAGTGTCCGGTGCCACGGCTCCATTGTTCCCGCGGGAAAAGGCAGGAGAAGGGAGAAAGTTGGGATTATTGATAAGGGTTGGGGAGGCTCGGCCTTTCTCCGGGATGGAGGGGTTGGGATGAGCCTGGGCTGGGTCTGCGGGGTGGACAGGGAGAGGGAAAGGGGGATTTTTTGGGATGTGGAGGGCTCAGGGCGTCCTTCAGAGATGTGGAAAATCCTAGAGGGAAACGGGGATTTTTTGGGATGTGGAGGGCTCAGGGCGTCCTTCAGAGATGTGGAAAATCCTAGAGGGAAACGGGGATTTTTTTGGGATGTGGAGGGCTCAGGGATGTGGGAAATCTTTGAGTTTGGGATAAACAGAGGGAGAACTTCAGCCTGAGCTTTGGAGGGGGGAAAAATGGGGCAGGCAACAGGAGGCAGCTCCCTGGGCTTGGAATAAGCTGTGAGGAGGTGGAGATTTCCCGCAAATCCTGGGATTTGAGACACTTTGGGTTCGGGATAGAGAGAGGGAAAACCTGAACCTGGGCTCTGGAGGGGGCGGTGTCAACTCCTCCCTCATCAGAGCCATTCCCACCTTTCCATTCCGTTGGGATTCATCCCTGCTAATCCCGAGGAGATGGAAAAGTGCTCTCCTGACTCCCGGAGTTGTAAAGGAGATTTTTCCCTGCCGGAGAAGTTGGTGTAATCTGGGAATAATCCGATTGCACCTCCTGCTCCGTGTGCCCCGGGATTGTGGGATCGGTGAGGCTGTGGGATGGGGTCGTTCCAGGGGAGTGGAAAGCTCAGGGGAGGAGGTTGGGAGCTCCCCGCAGCCTCCGGGAATTCGGAGCTGGAGGAGGTGGGATTGTAGGATCCACACTGGTGTGGGATTGGGGCCATTCCAGGGAAGTTGGAAGCTCAGGGGAGGAGGTTCGGAGCCCCCCCCAGCCTCTGGGAATTCGGAGCTGGAGCTGATGGAGCAGAATTCCCTCGGGAATTGGGAATTAGCGCCGTCCTCCTCCCAGGAACGAGGCAATTCCACGACTATTTAACGCCAGGCTTTGCCTGCTCCGCTTTCCCAAACTTTCCTCCCGCTCTGACTCCAGAGGCTCTGGAAAAGCTGGACCAGAGGAGTGGGAAAGGGGCTGGGAGCAGGGTTGGGATCACCCAGGATCCCTCCAGGAAGACTTTCCTCCCAATTAGACCCAACAACAGCAACAACAAAAGGAATCTTTTCCCTATTTAATAATAAATCGGGAGCGTTTTCCCGATGGGAACAGCCAGGAAGGGCCTTTTTCCTTTTTCCTTCCAGAGGGCCGGCTCCGAGCTCTCCCTCATTCCTCAGGAATAATTTTCCGGCTGGGAAGCAGATTCCTCCCCTTTCCCGCATGGATTGGCATCGCCATGGCCACCAGTGAGGGATGAGATACCGAGGGATGCAGGAGAGCAGCAGGGAAAGGATTGGGAAAGTCGGAAAATCCCAAAAAAGGGGTCTGGCATCCTGCAGGGATGCTCGGGATCAGCTCTGAGCTGTTTGTGGGATTCCCTGACGCCCTGAAGGGGTTTGGAGCCTGGATCCTGTGGGATTCATCCCTCCTGCACAGAAATTCCGGGTTTTTCCCCATCAAAAAAAGCGCTCGTGCTTGGAAAAAGGGAGAGAAACCCTTCCCGAAGCCACGTGAAGGAGATTCCCGATTTTCCACATGGCTCAGCCAGGGCGGGACACACCCTGCATTCCCACATTATCCGGGAAAGGCGGGGAAAAGCTTGGAATGGTTTTTTTTGGGCCAGGCCGTGCCCAGATCCTGAGGCTGAGCTGTGCCAGGGGTGGGATCCTTCCCCCTCCCCTGAATTTTTCCGGGAAAATCTCGGGATTTTATCGAAGTTGGATTCCAGCTCCAATTCCGACGTGCGGAATTCGAGGGATTTGGTGATCCAGCCCTCGTTCCCCATCCCTGCTCCTTGTTTTCCCTCAGCTCCGGGGTTTTAATGGATTTTCATGCTTTTCCCATTGAATATTCCCAGCAGGAATCTCTGGCGGATGGGAGATGAGGTGGGAGTTGTTAAATATTGAAATTTCCCTTCCCTTTGTGTTTTTTTTTCCTTGGCTTTAAACTCCGCGATTTTCCTGCGGATTTTCCCTCCCGCTTCCAGCGGTGTCAGCAAGGGGAGGTTTGCGTTTCCAAGGATTTGCAGGACGTGGATTTCACCTTTTTTCCAAGGATTTTGGAAAAGTTTGGCAGCTCAGGGAATAAAAAATCCTCATTTCATTCCTCCCTGGCTCAATCCATTCCCCCATCCTTTGACCTTTTCCAAGGAATCCCTAAATTCCAACCTGGCCTTTTTAATTCCCCAAAATCCCTTTTATTTTTGATGGAATTTTTTTAAACCACGGCATCCCTGGGCTCCCTCCCCAGCTGGGTTCGTGCCAACTTCATTATCCCGGAGCCAAAAGCTTCTCCCAATTAATGAATTTCTTCCCATTCCGGAGGCAGCTCCGGAGGCAGATGGAGAGGTGGTGACACCGGGAGTTGATGACGGAGTGACAATGGGTGACAATTCCAGGGAGAGCGACGGGAAAAGTTGGGACAAATGCCAGGGATTGGTGAGAAAAAGCAGGGAATGGTGAGAGATAGCAGGGAATGGCGAGAAAAACCAGGGAATGGTGGGAAACAGCAGGGAATGGCGAGAAAAACCAGGGAATGGTGGGAAACAGCAGGGAATGGTGTCGCCCTCCTCATTCCCAGCTCCGGGGAATGAATAAATTCGGGATTTCATCCCGTCCCTGTGGAAAAGCTCCATCTGTCCTTGAGGGCTGTCACAATTCCTGGGAGAGGAAGTGGGAATAGGATCACCAGATCCCAAATGGTGGGATACACCTGGAGCATCGATTTTAGGTCCCCAGCTGGGTTTTTTTGGGAATAAACTTCCCTGGAAGTGCCCAAGGCTGGGTTGGACGGGGCTTGGAGCAACCTGGGATGGTGGAAAATGTCCCTGCCCATGGCAGGGGTGGAGCTGGGTGGGATTTGAGCTCCCTCTCCATCGGAATCTTCCGGAATTCTCCTTTAGGATGTTGGATGCGTGGTGGGGACGCCATGGGATTGATTTGATTTTAACGGGATAACGGAGAAATTCCATGGATCAAAGTCTCCTGGATAAATTCTGTCCCGGTTTTCATTGGAGGAATTGACGTCTCTGGCAAAGCCATTCCCAGCTGGATTTGGGATGAGCCGAGAACGAGCAGGGAGGGGTTTTCCTTTGGAAAACTGCCTCAAACCTGGAATTCCGTGACTTGTTTGGCTCTTGGTGGAAAGCCATCCCAAGGCCCATTCCACGACCGCGGAATATCCGGCAAAAGGAGATTTTCCGTGGGGGTTTGTGACTCTCCAAACATTCCCATCCTTGGAGAGGCTCTGGTTGCTCCAGGCCCAGCTCCGGGATCTCCTCCGGAGTTGTTCCCGGCAGCAGGAGCGGAGGTGGGAGCTGCAAAGCTTTTCCAGAGGCTCCGGCTCCATCCTGGGGCTGATTTTCCACCTGATTAACTCGTGGCTGATCCCAGGGCCAGATGCCACCAGGGAAGGGTGGCCCAGGGACACTCCGGGGCCAGGAGCCACCAGTGTCCCCCTGTGCCACCACCTCCAGGGGTTTTCCGGGAGCAGCGTGGGATGGATGGCCCTGGGAAGGAGGTGGCACAAAGGCCCGGTGTCACCTCCGGCTGTCCTGAGCTGCTGGGGGGGGTTGGGATGGGATTTGCTGGGATGGGATTTGCTGGGATGGGATTTGCTGGGATGGGATTTGCTGCTCCGTCAGGAACGGGAAAAGGTGCCCGGACTGTCCTTGAGTCACCACCCCACAGGTTTTTTGGGAGTCAACGGGCAGGAAATGAGTGGCCTCTCTCCCCCCATCCTGCGGGTATCGTATCCTGTTGAACATTCCTTTTCCTCTTGGGAAGCAGTTCTTCTTCCTCTTTCCCTGTTCTTCTTCCTCTTTCCCCATTCTTCCTTCTCCTTCCCCGTTCTTCTTCCTCTTTCCCCGTTCTTCCTTCTCCTTCCCCATCCTTCCTTCCCTTTCCCTGTTCTTCCTTCTCTTTCCCCATCCTTCTTCCTCTTTCCCCGTTCTTCCTTCTCCTTCCCCGTTCTTCCCTCTCTTTCCCCGTTCTTCCTTCTCTTTCCCCTCCCTCAAGGACACCCCAAGCTCTGAGCCGTGCTCATCTTCCAGCACTCGGGACAAACAGGCCCTGCTAAGCCTGGCTTGTTCCTTCCCTTCCAAAAGTCCCTCTACACCACTTCTGGAGCCCCTTTAGACCCTGGAAGGGGCTCCGAGCTCCTTCCCTTCTCCAGCTGAACATTCCCAGTTGGATTCCATTCCACAGAATCCCATCCATGGGTTGGTTTTAAATCCCTGATTCCCGTTATCCCAACCCACCGGGATTTTCTTCCTCCTGGCGGCTCTGTGCTCCTCAATCAGCTTTAATGAAGCGACAAACGGAGCTGCCGGAATGTTCCCTGCGAGCAGCAATTCCCGAAGTTTTACTGCTCCTCCTGCAGCCGTAAATCGGGATAAATTGGGATAAATTGGGATAAAAGTCCAACCGCTGCTGCTGGGAGCATCCCGCTGGTCCTAACGAGCTGATGAAACCCAATCCCTCCCTCGCTGCGGCAGCTCCAGCCGGGAGAATTCCCCTTTCCCGGCGGGAGCAGCCGGGACAATGCGGGGCTGTGTTCTCCAGGACCCACCTACATGCGCAGGAATTGTTCCCGTGGATTGTTCCCAGGGATTGTTCCCAGGGATTGTTCCCGCTGCCCACATCTGCTCTGGACAAAGGGGCCCTGGAGGAGCCTGGAGGAGCCTGGAGGAGCCTGGCATTTTCCAGGGCATGAATTCCCTGTGTGATTTTCCTTGCTCCCGCTCGGCGCTGCTCCGTGCAATCCTATGGATGGTCCTGGATCGTCCGGCTCGGGCATTCCCGCAGAATTCCTCCCGTGGGTTCAGTCCAGAGATTCTGTGTCGCTTTTACAGCTCCAAAGTTGTCTGGAATTTAATTTCTTCCTGAAATTCCCGGATTTTTGCAGTCCCAGTGCAGCGGAGCTTACAGGGATTACAGGGAGAAGCTGCCCTTGGATTCCTGGAAGTGTCCAAGGCCGGGCTGGAGCAACCTGGGATAGTGGGAAGTGTCCCTGCCTTTGGGATGAGCTTTAAATTCCCCTCCCTTCCCAAACCATTCCATGATTTGCCATCAGAGTTTGGGCTCAGCCCTTTTAAATCCCTGTATTTACAGATATCCCGCGGGAATTTGCGCCAGGAGTTTCCTCCTGCACTCACAGCCATTCCCCATCCCCAGATCCGAGGAAAACAACAAATTCCCCACTTTCAAGGCCTGAACTTCCCATAAATCCACCTTTTTATTCGATCCCATGGGCTCCGTTTGTATCCCACCGCTCCCGGAATTTTCTCTTGGTCCCTGGGCACTCGCTCCAGGATCGGAGCCCGAACAACCCCATAAATCCTTCCGGCGGGACAATCCTGGGGTCAGGAGAGCTGTTCCCACGTGTTCCCCAAAGCCTGGACATCGTTCCTGGCCCGATTCCCACCCCACACAAACATTTTCGGGGCGGAAACGCCGCGGTCCCAAAGTTTCCAAAGGGAAAACGCCGGGATTGGCTCAGCGATGTGATTTTTGGTTGGTGTTTTTTGTTCCAGCTGAGGATCCCTCTGGCCGTGCCACCCCAGGGGACACCCCAAGGTCACCCCAAGGGACACCCCCAGATCCTGAGACCACCCGGGGAAGCTCCAAGATGATCCCGAGGAGAGCCCAGGTCGCCTGCGCCGGAATCGCCTTCGCCCTCTGCCTCCAGCACCTCGTCAGCGCCATCGAGGTCCCCCTGGATTGTAAGTTTGGGGTTTATCCCCTCCAGTTCCTCTCCAAAAATTCCACCATGGGATGGGGAGGAGGTGGGACGAAGGTGGGAACAGCCCAGGTGGGTTTTCTCCTCCACGTTTGGGTTTTCTCCTCCACGTTTGGGTTTTCTCCTCCACGTTTGGGTTTTCTCCTCCACGTTTGGGTTTTCTCCTCCACGTTTGGGTTTTCTTCTCCACATTTGGGTTTTCTCCTCCACATTTGGGTTTTCTCCTCCACCTTTGGAAGGAAAAGGGTTTTTTGTGTAGGATTTGCGAGGCCTTTGGAAAAACTGCCTGGATTTGATTTACGGCCGTGCTGGGAACGGCTTTGCTCCTGAATTAACCTCCTGTCTTTTTCCCTCTACGCTTTCCCTTTGGGAATTACAGCAAATATCCAGAGTGAACGTAAGTGTTCCCTGCCCTCCGTGTGGCCGTGTCCTTGTCCCCAAAACCGCACCAGGGGTCCCCTGAGCGGGGGCTGGTGGTGGCTGTGGTGGCACTTGGGGGACGTGGCCCCTTTGGAGCCCTGGAAGGGCTGGAGCAGCTCGGGAAGAGCTCCCGGCTCTCTGTGCTGTCCCTGGAGCAGGGTCCGGGCTGTGTTTGCCAGGGAAAAGTTGTTCCTGCGGGGAATTCGGTCTGGAGAAGGGCAGGATTCCCCTCCTGGCCCCTGTGCCAGGCTCGGCCCCACATCCCGATGTGTTGGGAGCATCCCTGGATCTCGGGGGATGAGGGAACAGCCGTGGAGCTTCATCCCAGGGGCTGGGATCTGCAGTTCGGGGATCAGGGCCGGGTCCTGTTCCAGCCATGGGGCTCCTGTGTCCCTTTTCCCATCCCCTCATTCCCAAACAGCGGATCCTGGGGGTGTATTCCAACCATGGGGTTCCTTTTCCCATCCCTGCATTCCCAAACACCGGATCCTACTCCAACCCCGGGGTTCCTGTGTCCCTTTTCCCATCCCCTCATTCCCAAACACCAGATCCTGCTCCAACCCCGGGGTTCCTGTGTCCCTTTTCCCATCCCCTCATTCCCAAACCCTGGATCCTACTCCAGCCATAGGGTTCCAGTGTCCCTTTTCCCATCCCCACCCTCCTAAATTCCAGGTCTGGGCTCCTTTGGGGCCATCCTGGGGGGGTTGGAGCGTCTTCCTTGCACCAGGAATGTCTCGAGATCCCTTCCGAGCTGCAGATCCGGGATGAATTCCCACTGGATTCACCCTGTGGGGTAACTGGGAAATTCCCTAATGAGACCAAGATATGGAGAGGGAATTGGGGTTTTTTGGTACCTAAAGGGAGTCTGGACACTGCAATGCTCCAAGAGCTGACGAGTTCAGGGAATTCATGGGAATTTCCTCAGGATTCAAACCCCAAATCGCACACCCAGCCGGGAGGAGGAGCCGAGATCCCAGCAGGAATTGCTGCGGGATGGCACAGAGGGATCCACCCCGGTTCCTCACGGGATTCCCTTTCCTTGCAGTGCCCCAGCCCCCCACGATCACCAAGCAATCCATCAAGGATTACATCGTGGATCCCAGGGATAACATCTTCATCGAATGCGAAGCCAAAGGCAACCCCGTTCCCACGTGAGTGCATTCCCAGCCCTCATCCCGCTGTCCCCCGGAGCGCCAGAGCTGCTCCAGCTGTGCCACCCTCCCATCCCATCCCATCCCATCCCATCCCATCCCATCCCATCCCATCCCATCCCATCCCAATCCCATCCCATCCCA
>VZTA01017998.1:110476-126356 GCA_013398855.1 Mohoua ochrocephala | reverse complement strand
CAGCGACCCGCGTGGGCCCGCGGGGCGAGCGGCTCTGCGGGGCGCGCAGCTCTGCGGGGCGGGGGAGAGGGAGCCGTCCCGGGCCATGGTGCTGCGTGCCGGGACCGCGCGGATTCCCCCGATCCCGCTCGGCCATCCGCGCTGCCGCGCTAACGAAAACACCGCGGGGGCTTCGGCGGGGAGCGGCCCTCCTCGCCCCCNCCAACGGAGGAGGGCTGGGACCCGCTCTGCTCTCCGCTCGGTGTCCCCCGGGGCGCGGCTGCGGGACTCCATCGCGCCCTAGCACCGACCCCCGCGGTGCCGTGACCGGGGGTGGGATTTAAGGCCCGGTGCGAGAACCGGCGCCTCACGGACGCCTAGAAGAAGCCGCTGCTGTCTCCACGCAGGAGAAGTGCCTCGGGAGTCGGCAGGGTTGGGGGCTGCCGGGATCCCCCCGGGACGGTCCCTGGAAAATGCCTCGGCTCTCAGCAGAGCAGCGTCTGAGGGGGCAGAGAGTCCTGCCATGGCAGAAGTCCCCGGGGAAGGGGGTCTCGGGACCAGACCACTGCGACTCTGCGGCCGCAGCTGAGGGCCCCCGACCTTGGCATGTCCTGGACCACGGTTTGGACTGATGTTGTGCTTTCTGCACATGGAAGGGTAAAACGACAGCGAAGAGAAAAGAAACGTGGCGCAGCAGAAATCTGGGTTTGGAGTTTTCCAAGGACAGTTGTTACCTGGCCTCGCTGAAGAGAGGAGATCACGAACCCGGGCCAACATTTTGTCCTTTTATGTCTGATGCGTAACGTTAGGACGTGAAGGGTTGCCCTCCCACCCTACAACGCTCACACTCGTCCTGCAACGTCCGAGACCGCGCAGGGCTTGGCCTAACACCTGTCACCCAACACACCTGGAGCGGCCGGAGCAGAGCGCCTCGCTTCCCCAGGTACTGGCCTGCGCTGCTCCTAGGGCTGTCTCCTCTCCCCGTATTTCAGGGGGTTGGAGGGGCACAGGGTTGCAGGGAGCATCCAAAGACCTGCACCACCTTTACAGTTCTCTGCGTTTTCTCGTATTTCTGTAAAACACATCGACACCAAACACGGGAGAGGGGGAGCGCTGCTACAAATTGTACCAATTCAATCCGGTTTGGGAGCATTTGGGGGAAGGGGGGGGAGGGGGGAGGGAAAGTGCGCCGCAGGGTGTTACTGATTTGGAAATAGCCGGTGTTCCTCTGCAGCACTACAGTTTCTTTTTCCTCCGATGTTTCAAATTCAAAGCAGAGGAGATCTATCAGCGATCCTGGCCCAGTGTGTTACCAGAGAAAAAAGTCGCCTCTGAGATGGGGATGCTAATTAGACTGAAGCAATTTAAAAGGTGTTAGGTGGGCAGTCCTGTGAAGTTGAGAGCACTTTGGTAGCATACTCTAATATCCTCAGTGATCTTTAGAGAGCTGTGCACGGAAAGCCATCAGAAAAAGAGGTTTGAAAGAGGAGAGCAGGGATTGGAGGCATCCCATCAGCACTGATCCACACGGAGGAAGTGCGCTGTCCCCCCAGACGATGATCTCGCAGCTAAAGATGAACACGGGGAGATGCTGACCGTCCTGTCAGCGCTCCGTCCCCCTGCCCAGTCTGGTCAGCACAGAGAGAAGCCAGAGCCGAGGTGGCGCAGCTGACAAAAGCAGCGGGTTTTATTTTTGAGAGCGTGCGAGGAGGGCAGGAAATGCTGAGAGACTTCTCTTTTTCAGCCAATATTCATAACTCTTTTTCTTTCCCCTCACCTACCACTAACTTCTGTCTCAGATGTGCTGCCAGTTGCCAGGCGTCCTTGTCAGTGTATTCCCAGCGGTCTTTCTCCGGTGTATTCCGCAGAGAGAGTCACTGCCAGCACCATGACCGGGTGAAATGCTTTTCTAAAAGACCTGCACGGAGCTTTTCTGTCTGGCACCCAGAGGGCTGCTCCCCTTGCTGGCCCCTAGGACTTTTCTTCTCCAGTCTGAAGCCGTACTGACTGGGGGCTGCCTGGTTTTGGATATAAACCTGTGTTGAAGCAGAAGGCTAATCTAGTTTATCACAGCATGAATAGCCCAAACCTGTTTTGTCAGCCTAGTGTGGAAGGTCTCAGGGCTGCAATGAACATTTTGGTCTCCTCTCTCGGTCACTTTCACTGATATCGAGTGAGGTTATTTTGATAGTTAAAAAGACAGGGTTTTAAAAGTCAACTTTGCAGAACCATCTGCCTGGCCAAATGCTTACATGCACAGCTGAAAATGAGCCAGGATCCAAGGGAGGCCAAGCCACACCAGATGCTGGCTTATACCTCTTCCTGAGAGCTCTGTGAGAAGCCCCACCGCATCCTCTGAGATTACTGCAGTGATGTGGTGGAGCTAGGGCCTGGCCTCCCGGGAGCACGGCAGGATGCTCGGGCCATCAGAGGGCCGAGCAGCTCGGGCTTCCCCGGCCTCTGCATAACGGCCGCTCGCTCAAAGCCGGGGCGAGAGTGTGACGTAAGGCACCATCTGCAGCAGAGCTGGAGCCCTGCGGCCCGTGGGGCACCCCGGCAGCTCCTCGGGAGGAAATGTGCTCGTTGGGATGGAGTGGTGGCGGTGGGATGCGGGCTGCTTGTGTGACCAGAACGCACGGCGGAGGAAAGAGACGCCCTGAGGTGCTCTGGGGTGTTTGTGGATGCAGAGCGGCCGGGCCAGGGGAAGAGGGGAGAAGGGCCAAGTTGCTGATCCCTTTGCTAGCCAGAAGGTGCCATGGAGTGCTTAGGGAATGCAGAGATCTGGGCAGAGCACAGAGCAGGAGCTGAATCTTCGCAGCTGTGTGTCAGGGACCTCCTGAAATAGCACCCTTGAAGTCCACCCTTTGTCACCACGCTCGGACTTTGACAATGGCCCTGGGTGCCTGGCGAGTGAGATGTCCAGAGGGGCAGGTTGTCACCTCACTTCTGCATCAAGCACAACAGAGATTGTGCCTAAGGGCCGCTGCGATCGGCAAAGCAGCTTGCTCAGTTGTAAGCCTGGCTTCCCGCAGTCTAAATGCATCCTCCCATGGACGTTTTAAGAGGAGGGGCCCATTATAGCTGTGTTGCAAAGTAAACAAACCAAGAATTAGTTGGGTTTGGGTTTTTTTATGGGGGCTCTAGCTGGAAATAGTCGACTCCACTACACAATGCTTGCTTTTCCAGTCTCTCTTGAGAAATTTAAGAACAAAAATTTCACCTCAAATTCGTCCTGTGCTGTAACTTTTGTGTTTGCTGCTATTAAAACATTGAAAAAGGTCAAATTGATTCCTTTGCTTTTGAGAATTGCTGGGAGAAGAGGTAGATTGCAAGACAGGAATTTAAATCATTGAATAGTCTGCTTCCAAAAATTGCCCACCAAGAAGAAAATACAGTGTATTAAGTGAGCCCATTGCAAGACATAAAAGTGTTCAGAAAGTGCAAGCAGAAGGCAGGATGTTAAAGAATCTAAGGCTTTCTTGGGGCTCAAAAGCAGACACATTCAGCGTATTAGCTGTTACCTTTCCTAGATTAGGTTTCCTGTTATTAAACTGATACCCCTCTACTGATTGTAAAAAAAGGATGGTGGGTCACAGCCTACAAACACATAATTAACTCCAATCAAATAAATGGAGAAGATCAGAAACTGGGTAGCATCAGAGTCAAACATGGTCCAGAATCTTTCCAGATCGGGTGTTTAATGCCTACAGAATCACAGTACAGTGTTCTCCTGATCCTCCTTAGTTAACCAGAGGTTGATTGTTAAGTAAGCACATCTCTTTGTTGACATGCTGCCACACACACAAATAGATGCCACTGTAAATCCCAGCTGCCAAAGGATTTTTCATCCTAACCTATTTTGCTTCCAAAGAGATTTCAAATTTCCACTTGAGTATTTACCACCAGCCTCATATCAGCTGCTTTAGATAGGTGTTTTAACCATCACCTTTCAGTGGCTTGAAGAAAGGTTTCCATCCATGGTTTCAGGAACCATGCCTGTAGATGCAAGAACGTGTAAATATGCATTTGATCATGCCGGTCACCAGGGCCTTTGTGCATCAACTGCTAGATGTCCACAGCAGATATTCAAAGAAGAAGTACATGAAAGAGGGATGGAAATATTTTTACATTTTCAACCCCCAGGGCACACTGCTACAGTCCAGGAAGTTTCTCATTCACAACAGCCCTGGGTAGAAGCCCCATTAGACACACGGTCTGGGGATGGTTTGGGCTGCATGGGGGGGATGCACACCCTGGGGTGCTGGATTCATCACTAAAATGGGTTTTGTGATAAGGAACTGGGGCAGCAAAGACTTCCTAACAGCATTTTGCTAGATTTTCATAATGTGGGCTAGAAGCAACCAGGATGTTCTTCTCACTACTGCGGACAATCGAATGTCCCTTAGACAGGAGGCTGTCCTGTGCAACAGCTCCCTGAACTGGCCCGTGAGCACAGATTCTGCTGGAAGGGGCGATATGGGACCATGTGGCTGGGGACCAGGACCAGGAAGGTGGTGCAGGGATGCCTGGGAGGGGATGTCTGACGTCAGCGATGTGTGCAGGGCTGTGGCAGAGCAGCTCACAGGGGCAGCCGGGGGATTTCCCGCACAGCACCTGCAGCCGGGCTCACTCAGATGCCAGGAAGGAGCAAATGACGGCCGGGCATGCACAAAGGTCACGTATCGTGGTTGTGATGCTCAAGCTCACCATCACCACATCATCCCCAGACTCAGCTAGAATGGTCTCTGACAAAGGGGAAATGGCCAAATTATGACAGTGGGGCATTGCATCATCACTGGGGTGACTCCACAGTGTCTGGTCAGTGCCAGCCTGGCAGCCTTTTCCACTGCAACTCTACCTCTGCTCAGCACCAGCACGATTCTGAGGACCATTCTTCTGTTTTGCATTCTGCCAGGATACTCACAGCCTAGGCCAGACCCCTCCTCCTCGCTGGTCATCTCCCGCCCCTGTTGAAATCTGCTGCTTGCCCGTCAGGCCGTTCTGTTGCACAGCCCTGCTTGGCAGGGCACTGCTCTGCCTACCACCAGGCTCAGAAAAATATCTGTTACTCAATGATAAAGAAAAAAAAAAAAGGAAAAGAGGCATTTTTTATTTGTACTTTATCAGTGACTTGACTTTAACAGGATGGGGAAGGCTTCTTGCCTTTTCATGTCAAGAATTAACTCCCTCATTTTGCTTCTCCAGCATTTCTCTCACCTGTTACAAAGCTATTAGCCTCTCATACATTGCCATGCAATAAAACAAAGCATTTTCTCCCCCTGGAAATGCCTCTGGGTACTATTTGAATCCACAGTGCCTCGAAGAACGTCCAAAGTGGCAGCAGCAGCTTCCAGAGGGCCCAAATCCTGCTCTGTCCTGGCATCTCTCATCCCTTCACCTTCTGGGTGCTCCATCCCTCCCATGGTACACAGAGCAGCCGTTCCCCCACACCACACACGCGAGCATGGGAACGACACGTGCGTGGAATTCCACACTGAATTTCCCCGTGGAACCCGACCCACGAAGGGCCCGCAAGGCGATGGTGGATGCAGGGTGTGCAGGGTGTGAGTCACTCCCGTTGGTCCTGCTACACACAGCAACAGGTCAGGGTGTTTACAGTCCTTGCATTCCTTTGAGAATAATTACGACATGAGATTGTTTTTCTCCCCTCCTTAGGTATTTTTGGTGTAATTTCTCTTTCTTTATTTGCATTCACTCTGATTCTGCAGGGGTGGGGGCTGTGTTTGGAGCAGATGACAAAGAGCTCTGCTCTTTCTCATCACACTGTAAATGGTCATTAGCTGGGGACTTTAAGAACAATGCAGAAATCTATTTCATTAACGCTAGATTCTGCTTACCTCCAATTATACAGCTCTATGAAAATTACCAAGTGTGAAATATAAAAATGTTGTCTTGTAATTGAAACCTTTTTTTAGGCAAATTTTGAAATCAATAAGAAGAAAATTAAAAAGGAGTGGTTTGATAACGCTTAACCTGTTTGCTCAATATATAACTATAACTACCATGAAAAGCCATTTGCTTCATGATATGTTCTGCAGGAAAGAATACTGAGCAGATCTGGAGAGGCACTTTAGACAAGGGCGTGATATAACAGGACAAGGGGGAATGGCTTCCCGCTGCCGGAGGGCAGGGTTGGATGGGATATTAGGAAGAAATTCCTGTTTGCTGGTGAGGCCCTGGCACAGGGTGCCCAGAGAAGCTGTGGCTGCCCCATCCCTCGAAGTTTTCAAGGCCTTGTTGGACGGGGCTTGGAGCAGCCTGGTGTAATGGAAGGTGTCCTTGCCTGTGGCAGGGTGTGGAACTGGATGGTTCTTAAGGTCACTCCCAACCAAAACTGTTGTGTGATTCCACAATGCTCCCTGGAGAGTGCTGTATCACTGCCCACTCAGCAGCACAAACTGGAAGAAAAGACTCAATTCCACCACCTCTCTTTCTCAGTCTCAGAGATTTGTATGAACTGTGTCTCCAAGGATGAAACAGTGTCCAAAAAATGCCCAGGTGTGTTCCTCTCCACATGGCGTAAGAGAGACTGTGAAGATAAATGCTCGTATTTAGCGTCACTAAAGCGGAACAAAACATTCTTTAGGGGAATTTCCTCACTGCTTTTACAGCTTTGCTCTGATATTTACTTCACTCATTAGTGCTGCTATTTTAGTTCTGTCTCTATTTCTTGCCCTGTGGGGTATGCATTATTTTGAGTATTGGAACCACTTTGGGGGGAGTTTTTCAGAAGTTTTGCAGCAAGGCACATGGGATGTCATTAAACACTTGTTTCTCGAAGGACAATGCCAGTTGCCCAGCTGGAAGACCCCTCTGGAAACTCCGAGTGTGACAAAGATCTTGCTTTTTGATAGGGCTGCCTTTGTCTCTTTCCTTTCCTGCCTCTAGGAGTTTCCAAAGAAATCACCCACAGAAACCACAGTCCAACTGCACCCACACCCCAGGACAGGTGACGCTTGTCACCGTGGTGAAGGAAGATGTTCTGCTCTGGTCAGGAGGGCTGCGAGCCCAGCTGGGTCTGTGCAGAGCAGCTTGGCACCAGTGATTAGCGGGTGCTTTCCCATCTCTCTGTCTCACTGTCTGGTCCAGCAGAGAGGACAACAGGCAAGCTACCAGAGTGACACTCTTCAAAAGTAGGTCTGTCTCAGCCTGAGAGAGGAAGTATGGTTGTACCGGATGGACAGGGAGGGAAATTACAAGAAGAAAAATGGATTCAGTCTGGAAAAATAGTCTCTAGCATGGAAGAGGGTGTTGGTGGGCATTTGGGTGGAGGGCAGGGTTATATGGTGCGCTAAGATCTGCCAGGTCTATATGTTTGGGGCAAAAAGACTCCAGGATGAACAAGACGATGAGCAAGGCAAAGATCAGAAACCCTCCACTGCTGTTACTTCACCCTTTTGTCTCAAATCTGGACACACATTTTGCTAAAAGCCCTGCCACTTTGGTTCCTGTGAGGCTCCTCAGGCTGCCAGCTCTGGCAGGACTGCAGAGGAAAAGATTCAAGTGGCAGCTTCTGGGCATGCAAAGCTCACAGCAAGTAAGGGGGCTCCATGTTAAAAGGAAAAACTGACTTTTGCTAATGACATTGAAATCCTGTGACTGGTGACTAGACAGTTCTGACTGCTGAGGGTTCTTTCTCCTGCCTTACCTGCAGGAGTGACACTTAGGCATGGCAGGAGTTTCGATGACTGCCATGACTGGGGAGTTCAGGAAGGAGCACAGGCATCCTAGAGGACAGAGCGAGCCCAGCCTGTGTGTGCCTGTCCCCCGCATCAGTCAGCCCCCAGACTGCCACTGCCTGTCTCCAGGTGAGGGGAACAGACCCGCTTTGTGCGCTGTCATTGCCTCAACAGCAAGGATATTATGTGCTCCAGAGAGATGGAATACAAGGGGGACAGCTTGGCTCCCCTTTCCTCCCGACCCTCCTCAAATCCACACTGACTAACAAAGGTCATCAGTACCACAGGAGCCAGAGGTCTCGGCCACAGCCTGGCTGCCTGGCACTCGGGCAGCCGTGCAAGTTCACTGATAAAGACACCTTGCAAACACGCTCCTTCTCCTGCTCCTAATTTTGTGGGTTGGTTTTTTTTCCCAGAAGAATACCACTAGCAGGCTTTCTCCACCCATTCAAGCATTCTTAAGAAGCATTCATGGTGAGATAGCAGACCTGAAATGCAGATCCTTGTCCTGTACAGGTAAGCCACCCGGCTCTCATACTAATTAATTATATGAACACGGTGAATCCTGCCTTGCAGCTGGATGAAATTCAATCTAACAACTTCATTTTCTCCGGTTCAATACCGGTGTTTTAAAATATAAAAGTCTAACTGTATACTGCAGTCTTTAATCCAACCTTCAGGATGGAGGCCTGAAATTTTAAAACCACACAGAAAAAAAAATAAGGACTTTTCCACTTGCTGTATTTGCTATCTGAATATTGCAAATGATTTTAAAAACAGAGTTGTACATGTATATCAGATATCATTTGAAGTAATGAGTGTATTTTTCTAATTTTCCCAATGCCAACCTAACAACCCATTTCCAATATCATGCATAATAATTAATTTGTTTTCTGTATAGTAATAAGATTAACAACTTCACATTTACACGGGGTACTGAGTTATGTTCAAATAAAATAAGTTCTAATGAGAAAAATTGGAAGTGGCAGCAAATCAATGTTCCACTCAGCAATCCAAGTTTATGTGTGTTTGTCTATCTTTCCTGCATGATTTTTGTCAAAGTTCCACTGTAAACAAGATAATTTCTTTCATGTTGGGTTAGCCTGGGTAAATATGTTTAATGAACAACAAATACATTGTAAACATTGAAATAAATCTAAATACCTCAGAAAACATCCTGGAAGCTATAGGGTGATTCAACAGACAGTATGCTAAATAGGAGGCTGCACTGTGCGAACTCCCCACGGAGAGAAAGCTGACACCATGCACGGCATGATTTCAAACTAATTCTTAAATGCTTTATTTTAAAAGATCTGCCCATAGAACATGCATCTGTGAAAGTAGCTTCTTTTTGTCAATCAGACTGGGAAATTTCTTTTCAGTGAAATATTGAAACAGTAGCCAAAACCTGTGAATTCTACCCAAGCAGGACAAAGACTAGAGACATTTGTAGTTTTTTTCCTAGAAATGGATATTCACGGAAGAGACAGTGCTCCAATACTCTGCAGGGGCTGTCTGAACCCAAACCTCCAGAATTTGCCCTAACAGCCCTTTTTCCAGGACTCCCACTCAAGCCCACCCCTCCCCAGACACTTCAGCAACAAGGTGAGGGACACACTGCTGCAAAACACAGCAACGAGTCCCTTTCCCTGGGTATGATGTACCAGCCCTGAGGGCACCTGCCAGTGCCCAAGGTCTCTGCTGCCTCTCACAGCCAAGGAAGCTGAGCTCTGCCCACTGCAATATGGGTCAGCAGGTGCCTGTAAATCTCCTGCACAAAGGAAGCCCCCTACCATCAGGCAAAGCCTGGATCTCTTCCCAGGGCAGGTGGGGCAAAGTGAGGCCAGCCCTTGTGCCAGAGCATCCCCAGCACAGCTCCGAGGCTGGTCCAGCCCGAGCTGCCAGATGGAGAGCGGTGAAAACGAAGCAGCTATTAATAACTTGTTTGTATGGTTTCCGGTACACTTGTTTCCTTGCCTAATTTTAGGTGACTCAAGGTTCACTGCCCAACTGCATGGCCATCACTTCCCACAAGATCTTCAGTTGCTGACACCTTCACCAGATTGTAAGAGTTTGGGCCGAAATTTTCCACATCATGTATGTGACTCAGACTATGGTTTGCCTTTTGGGGTTTCTGTTTGCTCGTCTGTTTGTTTTAGAAAAGGCTTTGATTAAAAGTAGTCATTTCTCAATGATATAACAATCACAGAATCATAGAATATCCTAAGTTGGAAGGGACCTACAAGGTTCATCAAAGTCCAACTCCTGACAATCACTGGTGGAGTTCTAAGACAACATTTTTTCACGGTAAGTTTGTTTCAGAACACTGCTTTGACCATTTTTGCCATGAGAACTTCACATTTTTGGGCTCGGGGACTCCTCCAGGTGACACATCTACCTTTCCCCACAGAAAGCTGAACATGCTTGAGGACACTGTGACCTGGTGTTTCCTGTATGATCTGTGGACGTTACACAGCTGGCTGTTCAAACTGCCAAATTCCCACATATCGAGCAGCACCTTGTCTTCCTCCCACCTCCTGCTTCTCCCCAGCTTATGAAGTGTGTTGGCTTCATAAGGTCAGTCAGGAGTGTGTTTCAGCCTGGTCTGAAAGGGGAACCCTTTAGCCTGGGCTTTGGCCTCCCAGGGAAGGAAGCAAGGTTCAGTGGCCAAGAGAATTTAGATCCTTCCCTGAACATGGGACTGTCATACTCTGAGCACACAGTGAAGCCTGTCTGCCCACTGACAAGCAACCAGTCTCTCTCTCTCCACCACAGCAACAGCCTAAGACGTTTTCAGATACATTTCTTGTCTACTACGTGTGGGAAATTCACCTAAACAGACCCACTATTTGCTTCTTCCACCTTCTCCTAGAATCCCAGAATCATTTAGGTTGAAAAAGACCCTTAATAGCACCAAGGAGAGAAAACTCCCTTCACCTTGCTCCAGCACTGCCATATGAAACCCTGCCACTTGTGCTCTTCTTGACCATCCTGCTCCTATTGCATGCAATACCTGGACAGGCTTGGTCACCTCGAAGACATCAGCAATTTTTGCTAATTCCATTGCTGAAATAAGCAGCAGCTCAACTGGATGCTCAACAGGAGGTTGACCTAGTTATCTACTACTTATGTTTGCAACGGAATTAGCTAAAATTGCGATGTGTAAATATAGCTCTGCATACATCATCATGACCATGACGTTCTTGTACTGGCAGAGGCCTTTACCACCCTGCTTCCCATCAGCCCAGGAGTGGTGGCAGCCCTGTGCCCCCAATACCTCCCGCCAGAGGTATTGGGGTACCAGCAGCCATCACAGGCTGGCTTTCCTAGCAGAGAGCTCTGCCTCCCCAGCGATATGCTGCCCTGAGCCTGCTTTGCCTAGGCTTAATATGTCCTTTCACAGGAGACATGGTGTTCTGCTCCTGCAGGGTCCCCAGGGATGTGCTTCTCCAGTCTCTATAACAGACCAGCTACCCCACGGCAGACACAAGTGGACACCGCACAGAGCAGCTCTCACGTGGATGCATCACCACCTCAGAAGGCTCCTCTCTGCCCAGCAAACACACTTGCATGCCAGCTTGTTCATAATCACCGTAGGCACTGTGAACCCAGAGATCTTTGGTGACAAGGGCCAGAAACTGTGCCCAAATAGTGGTGTCTAGACATGCCACCATGGGCTGTCCCTCCCACAGCTCTGCGGTGATGGGCAGGAGTTCTCCTAGAAGACATCTGCACAGCCTAAGGCAGGAGGAATGAAGCCAGGCTGAGGCTAACTGGACACTGCTAACGACACAATTCCTTTTCCATTTGTCCTCCAGAAGGGACAAGTGAAGGAAGAGGCAGTGGGCTGCGTGGTGGTCTCGTGGCCAGTGTTGCTGTGTGTGTCCTAACAGCTGCTGGCGCTGGCGGTGCACCAGCTGTCACACTCGCACGTCGCACAGCTCAGCTGGGGCTGCTCTCTGTGGTTTTGCCCCTGCGCTGGCTGCACTCTGTGTTACCCTTCCTTACTGCAAGCCTTGCATGAGACACCTGGGCCTGGCCCTGTCCGCAGCCAGCTGCCCCTGAAGGCCATTCAGACCAACCACGGCTTCACAAATGCCATGGGGAACAGTGGCCAAGCTCTTCAGGCTGCTGCAGGGGTCAGTCCCCACATTCCATGGGCTGTGACACACCAGGGGCAAGGGAGTTTGTCCAGGTGTCTCTGTCTGAGCTGTTCCACCTGGGGCTGCAGACCACATGGCCCCGGGGGTTGTCAGGCCTGAACATCCACAGCCCAGCGCCATGGTATCAGGAGAAAGCAGAACCTGAGAGCTCACTTCGCTTTCCTGAACTCCCAGCATCACTCTCCTGCTCTACCCATCCTTGGAACAAGAGGAGCAGCCTCTGGTGGGATCTTCTTCCCATACACAAACACTGCAAAGGCCGCCAAGAAGCAGCACAGTGCTGGGAGCGGGTTCTGGAGTTGCATGGATTGGGGCATGTCGCTTACATCACCGGCCTGAGCAGAGCGTGTTTCACTCCCCAGGTGCTGCCTGATCAGGTCTTGGTGTTCTGAAGGACCCCCAACTTGCAGCCCCTACATCACCACCCCTCTGATTACTGCCAGCTCTTGGCAGAGGCTGTGGCACCCACCAAGGGTGGGAGGGCTGGTCAGGGTCCATCCTCCCACAGCCGCAGCTCCTGGCCTAGCCAGGGCCCAATGCCAAACTGAGGGCTGATGTAGGGTTCAGGAAACAGAAGAGGGGTTCACCTTGCTGCAGAAGCAGCTATGGGGTAAGCTGGAAAACTAGCTGGGCTGGATTTAACTGGAAATTCTCATGCACCACAGGAAGGTCACCCGGACTACAAAAAGTAAACTTACACCTACCAGGAGTGAGACCTCTGGGGATTCGTTCCTGCAGATGGATTGATGGTATTTGTCCCAGATTTGTGACAGAACGGGGTAAAATCTCTGCTGATGTTCTTCCCAAAGTGAGAGCAATGTGAACAGTTGTGAATCCCTGGAAGAGAGGCAGTGAAAGAGCTTGGTGAATCACCTGAGGGTGAGAAACAAAGCTGAGACACAGCCAGAGTGACCTTGGGGCTGGCAGCACAGACCCTCTCCCAACACGGGGCACACAGCAAGGGGAAGAGGGGAGAATCGGGTGCAGGGATCCTCTGTGGTGAGGCTCCACAGACACCTCATGAACTGCTGCGGGAGGACGGAGCAATGGGCAGTGCCATGGAAGCAGAGGGGCTGCACTGCCTCTGTGTCACCTCCCCAGTCCCATCCCGCCACGGCCCGACGGGGATCAGGGGAAGGCACGCAGGGAGGAGCCACACAGCGTGTAAAGGGCTGGGAACCTCGTGGGCCCAGGCTGCATGGGCTGCCCGAGTTGTCCAAGAGGTGGAAAGCGCTATCTATAAGCCCCTTCTTGGAGAGAAGAAATTTGACAGAGGGAGCTGCTCGGTGCAGCAGACGCACCTAGAGCATGACCCAGCATCTGGAGCATTTCAAGCCAAGGTTAAGTCAGTGTGAAGCAGAAATCTGTTCCATGGGCACCCAGCAGGAACAGTCCATTTCCCACCAAAGGCCGTGGTTGCCACATGTCTCAGGTTGGCTGTGCACACCTCCCCACATCTCACAGCAGGGAGCCATGCTCCAAGGCTTCCTGGAAAATTTGTTCTGCAAGCACTTAAAATTTCATCATTTGAGACAGAAAACTTGTGGGAAAAGCAATGTTAGACGAGACCAAAATCTTGGTGGTAAAATAACCAGACAGGAATATCCTGCAGCTGTGTTTGCTAGTGAGGGTGTTTACCAGCCTGATGTCATCACTCCTTCCCATTGCCTCAAACCCTCCCCTCCCAGTAAATGGAGAGACAGGGACCATGTCTCCAGCTGGCACAGACTGACTCCGCTCCAGGTCTGTGTTAATACCCTTGTTTACAAATGGCCTGACACACTCTTAATGCTAACAAGTAAATAGAAGCCTGTGGTTCGATTTACTATGCAATTACACTTGCAAAATAAGAAGGAAAAATAAGCTTGTATTAAGCACTGATACGCACATTTTATTCAAGCACAAGTGGCATATGACAATGTGGATTTGCCCTTTGAGATGTCAGAGTTTAATGAAGTAGGAGAAATCCTGCAGAGAGTAGCACAGGACTTAGATTTCTCCTTATGAGGATTAACTTCATGCCCCTGTTTAGAAAAACAAACACTTTCTGCAGTAAATGAAAGTTGTCCTCCAGCTCAGAATAGCCTTCTACCATCACTGCCAGATTACTTTGTCCTCTGCTGGCCTGCTCCTGATAATGCCCATATTTGTAGCTGGACCTGCAACCCCTTGGGTCACAAGGCCCCGAGGTCCTGGCAGTGACAGACCTCTGCATGCATAAGGTCCAGACTGCCTTTCTTTCTCAGACAAAATAATATACGCTCATATCTCTGTCTTTTCCTGGTGAAGAAGACCTGCAGCCTTGTGGAGTGCACTGGAGGGTGGCCTGTGGTTGCATAGTGGATCGCTGTATCTCATGCTCGCAGCGAAAGGCTGTCCTGCCTGCTGTTTCCTGGACAAAATGTGCAAGACAGTGATTCTGCCACAGCCTCGGGGCACTGCTTAAGCATCACCGAAACTACTCGGCTTTGGTTCGTTTCCCAGCAGAGACTCATTTAGATACTTCATACGAGACTGTCTTTAGCAGCAGAGCAGAGGTGCTGGATGCAGATCATCCTCCTCCGCTCTCGATGCCCTCGAGGGCAGGTACCCCCAAAGGCACAGTATCTGCTCAAAGGACTCTGTAGCTGGATGCAGCCCGGTGAGCCCCACAGACCTGATGGAAGTCATCCAGCTGGAAAACTGGGTGCTGCATTTCCCAGTCAGACTGACGTTGAGGCCGGAAGCTGAGCAGAGGAAGAGAAACATTCATTCTGGGGGAAAAAGTGAGTTTCCTGGGACAGCTCTTCTTCAGGCTTCCGTGAGACTTCCCTTGGAAGTCCCTGCTCAACACTTAATTTCAGAAATTAAGGGTTCAGAAATTCCTACAGAAAGTGACAAATGCTCCATCACCTCCCCAATAAACAGGTGAGCTATGGCAGGTGATATGCACCTGGGAGTGGCGAACATCCCATACTGAAGGTGCTTGTCTGTCAGCACAAGAGGCCACAGCAGACTTTCCACTGACCATGACAGATGCTATGTGGGGACTGCAGACAATCTCAGAGCCCCTGCAGTGGCCCTGTGGCCAGCCCTTGCAGCAGTTGCATGCCTTGTCACCAGCCATTTGGTTGCAAAGGTGGGAATTTGGTAGCATAATAAATGGTCACATCATAAAGCAGTCTTAAAAGTCTTCTACTATATTATTGTGACTGTGTCTTGAACCCTGATTCCAAATTTACTCCTGAACCATCTCCAGGAGCAAATTCCGTGCTGAAAACCAAGCCTAACTGCCAACATATACATTCATGCTAGTGAACTTTTAGTAAGAACATTATCAAATCAGCAATTTCTCCAATAACTAATGGAACAAAGTCTGAAGATCTATTCCCTACAACCCCATCTGCCTCACTCACCCTTATACTCACTGTATTAAATCCAGTTTTCTCCATCACATCTCTGGCTTTCCGTGCAACCTCCTCTTCCCTTCGACTTCCATGTCCCCAGCAGCGACCATTTCACAGCTCCTGTTTCCCCATCACCTTTCAACAGCACCACCAACCCTCCTGCAGCCCTGCTAACAGCACTATGCAAGAAGCAGCATGTGGTCTGGCTGGTCCCAGGCCACCTCCAAGCCAGGAGGCCACAGAGACCCTTGATGACCCCATTCTGGACCCTTGTGCCCAGTGAGGACATGAACCTGCCTCTCTCTTCTCTGTATAGATGTTGTTTCTCATGAAAACATTGAGTATTGGGTTTGCATGGCCAAACTTTGGTAATGGGGGGCTACAGGGGTGGTTTTTGTGAGGAGCTGCTAGAAGCTTCTGCTGTGCCCAGCAGAGCCAATCCCTGGCAGATGCAAGGACAAATGTGCCACTGGTCAATGCTGGGATAATCAGAAATGGTGATAACACCTCCGTGATGAAGGAGAAGGAGGAGGAGGAGGAGAAGGAGAAGGAGAAGGAGAAGGAGAAGGAGAAGGAGAAGGAGAAGGAGAAGGAGAAGGAGAAGGAGAAGGAGAAGGAGAAGGAGAAGGAGGAAGAAGAGGGGAGGGGGGGG
>VZTA01017998.1:73332-101385 GCA_013398855.1 Mohoua ochrocephala | reverse complement strand
CGGCCTCCGGTTGCGGCGCGCCCCGGTCCCCCCGCCAGCCCCGGGCGCAAGCCGCGGTCCCCGGCGGCCCAGCAGTTCCCCAGGACGGGTCGGTACCCGCGCGGGTCCGGGCGCTCGCTCCGCGTACTCCCTCGGCCGCCACCCGCGCTCGGGGGGTGCATCCCTTCCCCCGACATCTCCGTTCTTGATGTGTTCCCACTCGCCAGACCACATCCAGCCCTAGGATCCAAGCAAAAGCAAAGTCTCTGTTACTCTTAAACGTGTTTCATAAAATGGCTGTGGGAAGAAAAAAATCTTCTGAAAGGCTTGAAGTAAACTTGAAATGTTTTGTTGTTTTCCAGGGTTCGGGTGTGGAAGAGATATTCCTGTGATCTTCTGAAGGTATAGCTGCCACTAGAAAAACGCTGACCTCTTCTCCAAAGCTTTTCCTCTCTCTTTGCACTTCATTTAAAGAAAGTCCAGAACAGCTGTGTGTCCTCAAACAGCAAATGGGACAAGGATGGGGTTTGCATCTGAGCATTTAGCCAGAAATGAGTGTTAGATCATGGAAAATGAGGGCAGAGGCTGCTCCCAACCCACCTCCTGACACTTTTCAATGTTCCACTGCGAGGGCTTCTCCGCTCCAGATGGGGCAGCCACAGGTGACTGACGGCTGCGCGTCTCACCCGGAGCAGCGGATGAGGGTTGTGCCTTTCTCACCTGCTCTGAGAACTGCGTGGTTGCCCCTGTGAGGCACAGCCAGGCTGGAATCACATTGGGTACAGAAACAGAGCAGGGGAAGAAAAAGTCTCCTGACACTGACTTCTGATAATAAATGTATCTTTGGGTAGGTTTTTTATAAATACATTTAGGTTTGACATTTTCATACCTTCCAGATGTAATTTTCATTTCAGTCATGAGCTTCATAATGATAATTTTCTCATGGAATCCAGGCAGTGCAGGGTGCAAAAGCAGCTACAGCAGCTGAAATGAAAGATTTCATTCACATGCTCTGGAACATTTAAGTTCTTTGTCAATTTCATACTGTCTGTGCCTTTGCAGTGTCTCAGCAGTCTGAAGCACCAGGCAGTTTATGTATCACAAATGCAACTACATTTAAAGCTGACAAAAAGTCTGGCTCCTGCTGTCCCGATGTCTGACCCTCTGTTCTGATAGACAGTATGGTAATTTTCTTGAAAGAGCTTTCCTTTTCATTTTGTTGTTCCTATCTGTAACAGCCTGACAATAGGGTTGTGTTTTGTCTTTGCCTTCCAAGGCAGCAGAGAGCGTGTTTGCTGCTCTATTCTCAATGCAGCCTTTATCAGAAAGGGCTGATTCGGCTGCAGAGATCAAGCAGAGAATGAGATAAATAAGGAAATATTTGGAATTCACTGATGATTTGTGATGGGAACAGTACACTTGTCTGCAAAGTCACATGCAATGGAAGAAGTAATCTCTGTATTTTAGTTTTCGTTTGAAATTTTTAAGAAATCTCAGTGTTTGAAGTTAAGCACAATGAGCTCTGGAAGCTGTTAGAAGCTGAGAAAGTAAAAGCAGCAGAGGTGCTGGAGTTAAGCAGCAGAAAGGAGGGGTTGACAGCGAGAGTCAGGGTAGGTGAACAGGAATGACATGGGAAGGACTGCCCTGAGCTTCTTACTGCAAAGTTCCTTCTGCACATGAGTGAGACCTGAGCATCCCCAAACCCCCTTTGGGATTTTGGCTGAGGTGTTCTGATTAACTTGTTTGTTATTTCTTGTTTGTTGGCCTTGCTCTTCCCCTCTGTTCGAGCTGCCAGTGGCACCTCCCTTCTGACTGCCTGGTGCTGCTGCCCCTCCTGCTGCTGCATCATGTGTGGGACGTCAGGTTTCTAACGGGCCAGATGAAAAATGCTGGCAAGCAGGGTTTGAAAATTATCCCTACCACTGACACCTGCAGCCATTTGCAGTTTTGTTTGGAAATGGTTAAAAGAAACTCAGATGTCTGTGATTTTTTAATTTTAATGTTGTTAGCCCTTTACTTGAACTGTCCTTACTGAGGGGCTGCCTGAGAGGCAGTCAGGTGCTTTTGAGGAAGGTTGTGCTCTGGGTTCAGGTAGGAGTGGGATTCCTCTTGATAAAGGGATGGAGTTCTACCGTTGCCAGGGGTTTGAAGTTTGGGGGGTTTTTTTAAAAGTAAGGTAATCTAGTTCCAAAGTAGGATGTGTCGGTGTGTTGTTGCTCCCTGCAGCCTATCAAATCAGGCAGTCTTTGCAGGACTAATATTTTTATGTGTCTTTCACACTCAGATGTGAGCAGTGTCTTTATGATAGTCCAGCTGGAACCGAGATAGATGTGGCACTCAGAGGTGAGCACAGCTGAGAGAGCAGTGACCCTAGGGGTCTTTTCCAGCTGGAACCTTTCTGTGATTCTGTGGAAAAGAATGTTTGCCCATAGTCTAAACTTTTCAGTGGCAAAAGGAAATCTGAAGTTGCAGTCAGGTCTTTCTCTGATTTATCTATATGAACTCAGTGAGAGACTGCCTCCGCTTGACAGTCTGAAAAATAAAGCAAGACTTTGTCAAGCTCCTCTTCCCTTTCCTAGAGGCTGTGTTTGTGTCTGCTTTGATGTCAGATACCTGACATGCCTGTTTCTCTTTCCTGAAGAGAAGAGGCGTGGCTGTGGACTGAGTGTGAGAATGGTGACCAGCATGTCTTCAGATTGTGTTGTGATGCTGATGTTGGGTATTTCTTGTTTCTCAGTGGCCTGGTGTACATGCTGAGCAAGAGGAAGAGCCCTTCATTATCCCAGTCACGTGTGGACCTGAGAGGAGGAGGAGCTGTTGTTTGACCTCCTGAGAAGGATAGATCAAAGTGAGTGTAGTGCTTGCTGCCTGTTTGCGCTGTTGCCTGCACTGTGAAGTGTCCATGACTCAGCTCCCTGGACGCTTGCAAGGCTTCTGTGTTGTTCAGCCGCAAGTTTTTAGCAGTGGTCACTGCTCATGTGTGTGACTTTATCCACTGGGTGACAGAAGGGAAGGAAGGAGTTCTTGGATTCGGTTGGCTTTTGGAGTATCACTAAAAACGCAGCATCTTCAGGAGAATTTGTTAATTTCCTACATTACTGAAGGTCTGTTCTCACCCCTCATAACCACATGTTAATATTGGGAATGTGCTCTGTTCTCGCTGTGTGGGTAGGAACAGGCTGCAACCTGTTTGAAGCAGGGACCCTGTGTGAAGTTGAGAAAAATGTTGAAGTTTGGGGCCTTCATTTGGTCTGTCAGGTGTTTTTCTAACTACAGGCATTCGGGTGCCATTGTTTTACTTTTTCTTCCTTTCTACAGCATCTAAACCTAGGTAGTGGTGTAAAATAGGTTTATTGTGTCTGTTACCACCTCGTTCTGTCATATATTTAGCATACTAGGTGTTATGTTTACTTAGGAACCTAGGTGAGAGAGGAGAGCCTTCATAATAAGAAAATTGGGGTTCTTTAAACATCATCATCACACAAATTACTTCTGTACAAAGCTCACAAATCTGAATTTTTGTACATATGTGCGACTAAGTGGATTTAAACAGTGTTATGCCGCTCTTCTTCCACAGCCAAAAAGCTGAGCTCCATCTGGCAGTTTTGGTGTCTAAAAAAATCCTGATGACTTCCATGGGAGTAACTGTAACGCAGAAATACAGACAGACTTTTGGAGGAAGCGTTCTGTTTCCTGTACTCCATGCATCACATGGTCATGTACACAAAGCGAGGTAGTCTCTCAAGGAGGCAGGGTGACTTTAGAACGTCCCTGTGTTACCTGTCTCTCCAGGGAGCAGGCTGTGAGCTCTGAACACACTCACCCTTGGGCTGGGATCGCAGGATAGCTGCGTCGGGAAGGAGCCTCTGGCAATTTCAGCCCTGACTTGAAGCAGGGTGACCTGGAGCCACTTGCTGAGGGCTGTGTCCAGCTGGGGTTTGAAGGTCCTCAAGAATGGAGGCTCCACAGCCTTTCTGGGCAACAGAGTTACATTTAAGTGGAATTCCCTCTATTTTGTTATTTTGTGTCCATTCTCTTTCAAGTTCTTGCTGGGCACTGCTGTGGTTGTTCTGTCTTGTTTACTCCCAGTGCCCCAGGTGTTTGTGGGCATGGATGAATCCCCCTGAGCTTTCCCTTCCGGTGGAGTAGCAGTCCCAGCCTGGCCTTCTACAGTAGATGCTCCAATCCCTTAATGGTTTTCGTGGCCCTTTGCTGCACTTGCTCCAGTACTGGAGAGCCCAAGGTGTACACAGCACCCCAGGTGTGGCCCGTGAGCACCCAGATGACCTCCCTCATGTGGGAGTGGAGAGCTCAGTAAATGCTACTTTCAGAAGCCAAAGTAGTTGAGCTGAAGTAGTAGTTATGGTTAGTGCAAATGCATCCTTAAGTATCTTTTGCCTTTCCACATCTGAGCACAGATAGCTGTTAAATCTGCTCAGTTTGATGTTCTGTGTGCAGAGCTCTATGACTCACCTGAGCAATTTCAAGAAGACCAAAGGTATCATGTGAAGGTTTATTTTGGACATATCACCATTCTGACATAGCCATTTGATTTTTTTGTAGACACAGACTCCTCACTTTTCAGAATGCTCACCGGGTACGATGGTCCTGAGAATACTGATGTGTACGAAGATGAACTTTACCCCGAGGAGTCCTCCAGTGAGCAGAGTGTTGATAGCGAGGTGGAGTTTCATCTCTATAGCCAAATCCACTATGCCCAGGATCTTGGAGAGATCAGCACCCTGGAAATGGATGAAGAAGCTGATGCTGCGGAAGTCACGGGTCATAGTTCAGGTCTACCTGAGAAACAGGATGAAGATGAGAAACTCACTGAATTCACTGATGGTGGTACTCAGCTTTCGGATGAGCCCGAGGTCATCGTCCTGTCCGATACACCAGATGAAGACAGCATCTACAAAAGCAAGGCAAAGAGGTCAAGATGCTCTTCAGCTCAAGGTAAAACACGCATCCACCTGGTATCTTCCACACCAAATCACACCAAAGCTGCTGGATGTAGTGCCCTGTGTCCCCCTGAACCAGATGTGGGCACGCCGAGGCAGAGAAACAGCACGAGTGGGAGGCCCACCCCAGTCTGTTCTGCTGGACCTCAAGCCATCCACGACGTATTGGTAATAGACAGCAGCTCGGAGGAGGAGAGCTTGATCTCTGACAGTGATAACGTCGAAAGCTGGATGCTTTTGGGAGCTGGTGCTGATGACAGGGATGGAGACATCATGTTGAACCTTGAGGGCTGTGCCACTCCTGTCAGCGAAGGTTAGTGCTTTTTATTGGCTCGTTTGTTCTTGTTTGGGGGCAACAATTTGTCTGCAATGACACTGATGTTAGTACTTGAAAGATGAACAGAAAGCAAACGAGAGTGCATGGCAATGGATGCAAAGCTGTGGTAAATGAAATGGCCATTTTTTGTGCCATTTCAATACCTTTATTTCAGCAGCATGACATATGGAAGGAAAAACAGCATTTTTCCTGTAGAAATTTAAAAGTAATATCTGAGTGATTTGTACTGTGAACTTTTCAACCTTGCCATGTGTTTTGTATTCCTGAGAGCGTATAAGAAGTTGCTGAGTGCCAGACAAGAGACCTTTCAACTCAGGACAGAGATGACCTGCAACAGGAAGGAGGCAAGGGGCGGAGGGGGAGACCTGAGCATTTCCCCTGCCTGCATTCAGCAGGTGACTGCCCCCTCATGACTCCTGACA
Source organism: Mohoua ochrocephala (assembly GCA_013398855.1). Classification (NCBI taxonomy): domain Eukaryota; kingdom Metazoa; phylum Chordata; class Aves; order Passeriformes; family Acanthizidae; genus Mohoua; species Mohoua ochrocephala. The sequence goes on along the minus strand of VZTA01017998.1, from coordinate 95,686 downwards.
GTTAGGGCTGTTGTTCTAAAGTCGACTGACTCTTCTCATGTGCATTCTGCACTGAAGAATTCAGAGAGGTTTCTCCCCAACCACTAAAGCTAAAGTCTAACATTTTAGTGTTTTGAAAAACATTCTTCCACATTACAGCAAAGAAAGTCCATAAACGTGGTGGTTAGTGGGACAGAGCTGAGGCAGGTGTTTGTGATAACCATTGTGAGTAATATACACTGTGTCACCATCAGCTGAAAACTCTGCTAGATGATCAGCCAGGATTTTTTCCTGCTCACTGGTTTCCTGGAGCACAAAGGCCCTTACTGGGAACAGCATCCCCCTGCCAGACTGAGGGAAACCATGACCCAGACAAAGGCTGGAGAAAGAAAATAAAGAAGGGAAGTTTGTAAATAAAGTAAAATAGAGCATACTTTAAAAGAAGTTAAAAAACAATGTATGCCATAACTTTATTTGGTGCACGTGTAGGTGAGGAGGTTTTGGGTGAAATGGAGCACTCTGTGATGCTGATCTGCAGGCTGACACCAGTGGAGTTTTTTGTCAGAGTGTCTATAAACAGTGCTGCCGTTCATGTGCTGCTGTTCACATGCTGCTGCTGCGCTGTTTGAGAGGGAAGAGCTGAGGAGTAGTCTTTGCCCTCTTCTTTGATGAAACACGTATTTCAGGACCATTAATGTTTGATAACCTTCTGCTGGAGCTGTGTGTGTTTTTGCATAGCTAAGCACAGTCTGTGGCTGAACAGACTTTTATGTAAAGCATTCTGTCACTGCTTCAGAAGCCCTGGTAAGCACACCATGTTTGGAATTCATGTAGGTTTTTCCTCCTTATAGATCTTTTTAGTTTCTAAGAATTGCCTTGCAGGTGTGCCAGTGCTGACTGAGGGGGCTGTTAAAAATCAACATGGGAGTTTGGTACCAGGGGACAGTTTTTGCTAAGTTATGTCACATTTTTGTGACAAACATTGTAATGTTTCTGGTTCATAGACCCATTCATGAATGTTGACAATAAGCAAGCCACATACAGAGCAGTCAACAGGGGTAGAATTTCCCTGCCCTGTATGAAGGGGTCACACTGTTCAGAACTAAAATTGTTTCACAGAGTGTAGGCAATATAAACAGTTCTTGAGATGTTTTAGTGGGAAGCCAAAGACAGTCATACGAGGTCATAAGTACACCTCCTATTTTCCTACTCTGGTTTTATTCTCAACAGTAGGCCAGAACCTTCTCTAAACCCCTTCAGATTCTTGTGGATGGAATTCAAGTAGCTCTGGTGAGCAAAAGTTTGGTTCAGCTGCTCCTTTGCTAATACACACTGTGATTGCCATGCAAAGACACAGGCTTAGAATAAATTGTGTTGTAGGGTTATTTATTACATGTGCGTGCAATAAAAAACCAAACCAGCATCAAAATAGCTGTAGGGAAGAGAAGCCGTAAATCTTCCTAATGTACAGTAACTGTAGTTTGTTTATTGAGAGCTTGCAGCTCTCATCCTGTAGACTGTAATATGTAACTTGTCTAACAGAAGGTGTCCTTGCCCATGGCAGGGGGTTGGAGTAAGGTGATCTTTAAGGCCCCTTGGAACTAGAACCGTTCTGGGATTTTGGGATTCTATAAATGGCTGCTGAAACACGAATATAAAAATTTTCAGTTCAAAGAAATGTATTTTAAAAGTATGTGTATTGGCAAATTATCCTCTCAGAGATATTCTCTGTTAGTTCATTTAAAATATTTTGAGGCATGCACAGTTCTGTTTTCAGGGTTTCTAGAGAATGAGAGAGGTGCTTTGGTGACGACACTGTGTGTAAACTATGATTTTAGGGCCTGCGGTGTCAGTGGGGATGATCATAGCGTGTAAGAACTCATGAAGCCTTGCCTTTCCCTTCTCCCCTGGAACTGCCTGTGACCGTGCATGGGACAGACCTCCTGTGGCAGTGTTGTGGTGTGTCTAGTGTCCGGTTTGCTTCCTGTGAGAAAGGGAACTGAAACGTGAACAGTCCTCTGACCGTGAGAGCAGCCGGTTGTGTCAGTCATTTGATGAGTCTGTTTTCATGTCTCAGTCCCTGAAGAGAGATGCTGAGCTTCCACGGCATCAGAAACAGCCCCTTCAGGAAGGGAACCGAGCATATCTCCTTATTCTGTTCACTCCCCTACACCTCACTAGGCCAACCTGTGCTTGTCTAACAGCCTTATTATTTTTAATATTGCCTGTAAACAAATAATGCTATCCTGATGCCTGCAGTGCACAGAGTCTTTCCCCTATGCAGCTTTCCAGCTCCAGTCACCAGCATCTCTTGTGATGGAAAGAGAGGTCATTTTGCTGTGGGACGTGAGCTCTGGGTCCTGGTGGCAGACCAAGGTTTACCTTTTGGTCCTCAGCTGCCATCCTGCAGGTTTATGGCCGGTCCACGAGTACCAATGTTCCACACCCAGGTGGGAGTCTTCCCTCTCCTCTCTGCCCTGCTTCCCTATGGCTTTAGGTGCCTTTCAGTTTTTTGTTTTGCTTGTCTAATACCACACTAAGCCACAGCACATTTGTGCCTGTATTTCTGTAAAATTCCTGGTTTCCCTGCCGAAAGGCATGGCCAGGTACCTGTGGTGCTCCCAGTGCCGCTGGTGGTTTTCCAGGCGTGACTGTCAGAAAACTGCGTGGTGATGCTGCTGGTTGCTGTGCTTAAAGGGTCCTGCCTTCTTCACAGGATGTTTCAAAAATGGGTAATTCAGCAAATCTCGGTCTTTGGTATAATCTACATCCTTTTTTTAAAAAAGTTTAGGAGTCCATAGTAAAGTGTGCAAAAAGAATCATTCCAAACTGTGCCATACGCTAACGCAGAGAATTCATTTTCAGTGTCAGAGAGTTTCCGTGTCTTTGGAGGAGTGTTCTCCCCTCCCACCCCTTCTCTCCGCTTTGCAGGAAGAGTTTATATGATAAGAACGTTAATCTCCTGTAGTTGGAAGTCTTTCATCCATTTCTTCATTAAAACCTTCCTTTTAACATATTTCTTCTCCCATGAATAGCTGCAATCCTAATCTCTCTCTCCTTTTTTTTTTTTTTTTTTTTTTTTTTTTTTTTTTTTTTTTTTTTGGAAAGACGGCTTTCAGAGCTGCAGCATTGATGTCCAGCCACTAAGGGGTACAAAAAACAATTTATCTTCTCCCTGTTATATCCTTTACTCCCCTGGCCCCTTTCTTGGAGACTGGGTGTGAGTATGATCTCACCCTGGGCTTGGCAAGTTTGTGGTGTGTGGCTACTTTTGAATCCAAAGAACACTTGTAAAATGAAAAAGAGAAAAAAGAAGTGTGTTTGAACATTTAGTGAATGAAAACATAAAAATATGCCAAAAATGGAAAAGGAAAATCGTTTTGAAAGCATTTCCATTTTGCCTCTTCCCTAAAAAATCACGTAGGAAGGAGTTTTCTATTTAGTAGCAGTAACTGCAGCTTATGGAGTCAGAATGGCAATAGCAGTCTCCGATAAATTTGACTTATTGCTTTATCTCTGTCAAAAAGGAAATGCCCTTTGTGAACTATCAGTGTTTAAAATGGCTTCTTCTAGACATTGAACTTAAATTTATATTAACTCTGTGGCACTGCAGAAACTGCTCAAAAATCTGACCACATCTGTGTTTCTTTTCTCTGTGTGCTGTTACTCAAATCCCTCAGTTTATTTCTAAATGGTGAAAAGGTGTAAGCTTAATTCTAAAATCACGGCAAAATACAATGAGTCGTGGTTTGCTTCTTTTCCCTGACAACTGCTTTTGAATGTGACCTTTGCACGATACAGTATGTTTTTGTTCTGAAGTCTTGTGATTTGTAGCAACAACTTATTTTTTCCTACAAAAATGACTACCATAAATTTTTCATTTTGCTAGGCCAGAGCAGAGTTCTGTAAAGAGTCGCATTTCCCTCTGCTTATTGGATACCCAAATTGTGGAATCACTGGATTCAATCTCCAGAAAAGTTGCTTTCAGAAGTAAAAAGATTTCTAGGTGAAAATTTCTCTAACAATCAAAATATTTTTGTTATTGATACCTAGAGCGTGTGCTGCATTTCTTGAAAGCGGCAGGACTCCCTGGTGCGATCCATGTACCAGTTGCAGTGTCACCAATACCCCAAAGCGGGGATTTATGCCCTTGTAGCTTTGTGGTGGCTTGTCTGGCTGTCGCAGGCTGCTGCTCTGGAGGCCACACAGGGCGGTGGCTGTGGCCGTGTCCCCGCTCAGGGGGTGGCCTCAGCCCCCCGTGGCACTGCCTGGAGCTCGGCTCTCCTCCAGAGAGGCCCAGTGTGGGCACCGGGAGCTGCACAGGCCAGATGATGGAAAAGCACACAGGAAAGATGTCTCGCTCTAAAATCAATGTGTTTTTAGCAGCAGCGTGTGCTGGGAGCCATGTTCGTGTGGGCTGGTCAGCCATGCGCGTGGGAGAGTGCTGTCCATGGCCTGCCGTCCATCGCCTGCTGTCCATCGCCTGCGGCGAGGCTGGGCGCAGACGGCCTTCCCCAGGAGGGTGGGAGCCGGTGCTGCTCGGCGTCCCGGCCAGCTGCGCCCGTCCCACGCTGGCACAGAGCTCCTGCTCTCCTCTCCCCTCCCCGGCAGCGCCAGGCCCATGGGGCTGGGCCCTGATTCCCCTCAGAGGGATGGACAGAGCGGCGCCGGCTTGCGCCGCTGCGTGTGAGGTGGAGTCCAGTTCTTGTGTGTTCGTGTAGGTGTTGCTGAACCCCTTTATGGGCTTGTTTCCCCCAGAAATGCACCCTGCCGAGCGCTGTGATTTGAGGGGTTTTCCTGTGATTTGGGGGGGTTTTCTTCTCACTTGTGTTTGCTGGAACCCTGCCGTCATGGAAATGTGGTAGGAGTGGTTTGTGCATGAATTCCTGCAGCAGAACGCACCCTGGAGCGGGAATCAGCAGTGGGAATCCACCTACCCCTTGGATGATACAGCACATGCATATGGATATTTTGATTAAAGAAAAAATCTTAATCTTCCTCACCGTGTAATGTGGATACACTCGAATCTCTTGATTATTTAAGAAAAAAAATTAATAAAACTAATAAAGTTCCTTTGCAAATCCAAAGAGATCGAGGCTGAGCACAACCTGCAACCTGAGCAGTCCCTTGTATCTGTTCAGATTCCGTCGCTGTTGTGGACCTGGCTCTCATTTAAATTTCCTCTGGCTTGGGATTGCTGACTAGGTTTTCTGCAAGAGTGCCCATGCTTACATGGTCATGTATTCTGTGTGACTTTTTTTCACTTTTTCCACCTTTTTTTTCCTCTGTTCTGTTGATAGTTATAAGGGGATTTTTTTCCCCCCTCTTCTGTTATCAGTTTGATCTTTCTTCCTTGTCCCTGTTTCTTTGGGTTTCTTACAGGCGGTAACAAACTCTCATACTGCAACTGAATTTTTGAACACTGATGGGAAACTGATTTAATCCTTTCAAAGGAGAAGTTCTAGGTGTTTAAGCAATTAAAAAGTGCAGTAGAGAATATACTGGATACAAAGGACGTAGGGAAAAAGTGAAGTTTGAGGTGAGCAGCCAGGTGTACGTGCCAGGTATAGGGGGACAGAAATCTGGCTCTGCACCCTGCAACACCACTGCAGCAATGCTGATCATGAGGCAGGGGTGTGTGGCCACTCCTTTCACTTTAAATCTGCAGGAAATGCAGAAGCAGCTCCTCGGGCTGCTGCAGCACTTGTGCGTGTTCAGGTACACCCGTGTCTGTGACGGGGTGATGGCAGTGGCGGTCTTTATACTCTGTTAATGTATAGAATTGGTATTTCCATAATTCATATTGGTGAGTGCTGTGTGTCTTCTGTGACTGTATCCCACATACAACAACCCTACTCCAGCGGCCTTTGCCAGGCGAGAGTTGTGATTGCAGGGGACGCACTGGTGAGTGGGGTGCACACTCCAGCTCCTCTGCTGAGGGTCCCCAGTTCACTGCAGCATTTCCCACCAGCATGACAGTTTTTGTAGTCATGGAATTTGGGTTTAAGCTGTTTCTTTTTACATGGCAATTTTTAGCAGCGGTAAGGTTTCCCACCTGCCAGGCTCAGCCTCTTCTTCCTCTCCGTGGTGGTGGTGTTCGGCTGCTTTTCCTCTAAAGCTTTTGCTGACGTCTCAGATTTCACATCATACCTGACATTCCCAGCTGTCCAGAATATGTCCTGTCAGACAATGACATCATTAGCAGTGAGGAAAGAAGAAAATCAAAGCTCTCTGTCCGCTTTTGGACTTTAGTTGGTAGATATGGATCACCAGAGTAACGTGTCTCCCATGCGCTGCTGAGAACCACGTGCACAGAACCAGCTGCAGAGGTGTTTCTGTCACCAGTTTGGTGTGCTTTGGCACCGGTTTGGTGTATTCTGTTATCAGTTTGGTGTTAGTTCTGCGTGTGCCTTTGCACAGCCTCAGGTGTGACATGTGTTCCTTTGTTCACACTTTTGCAGCGTAGATGAGGGGAATGCCCTCAGAGAGCCTGAGGAGGCCCATTGGAGACAGCAGATTCCAGTGGCAGCCACAAAAGCAGCTCTTTGCCCTAAGTGGGCAGATTTCGCTGCACTTTGCTGTCTTACATTTGTGCTGTGTGGGTGACTGTGGTGTGCCTGTCCTCACTCTGAGCCCCCGAGGCACCAGGAACAGCCAGGCATCCTCAGGACAAATCTTCCTCCATCAACTCCTTTAAAACCTCAACAGCCAGGCAGTGAGGGGGGAGTGTGGGGGGAAGCTGCCAGATGCTCTTTTCGGTCTCTTTTTGAAACTCTCTGTGCATGGTGAAACACCAGAGCTTGCTCTGCCCTGCTGGAGCGGGGGCAGTGAGGCGGCGGGTGTGTTACAGCCCGGTGCTGACAGTCCCTGCCTCACGCTGCACTTCCCTTCCTGGCTTGACGCTGCCCAAAGGTAAGACACCGAGCCTGGAACTGTGTCTTGTGCTTTTAAAACTTTACCTGCAGAGCTCGGGGGATTCTCCAGCCGCCACTCGGCATGGGGGGGGTTCGCTCCCCATGAGCGTGCACGGCGATGTGCGTACACACACGTGTAAGCACAGGCACACGTATGTGCTTGTTTGTGTATTTCTGGTGTGTTTGTGAAGGTTTGGCCTTCCCACCCGCGTTATGTTCCCATGGGATATCTTGGTAAAGGAACCCGAAGGGGGGAAAGTTGCTGACTTTGAACAGAAATTTCACTGGTGTCCCATAACACGCCCATGAGAGGGGCAGCAGCATTCCCAGCCCTGGAGTCCGTGTCAGAGGCTTCAGCCAGTGACAGCCCAGCACAAAACTGAGCTGTCCCCTCAGGCTGGCTCCCCAGGACACAGGCAAAGTTGGCATCGTTTGTACTTCAGGCTGAATGGGTGTGTGCTGAGGGGATTTCCTCATTAGATTTTGAATTATTATAACTTTGTTTTGGCATAAAAAGAGCAGAGAAGAGATCCCTCTAAGAAATCCGTGTCAGCAGTTGGAACAGAGGGACAATTTTGTTGGCATTGGTGGTGTGGGTGTTTGTGTGTCTCACGTGGTGCATCCGTGGTACGTGCTTGTGTGACTTAGATTTTCAGATAGCAAACCCAAGTATTTAAAACGTGCCCTTTTGTTAAAAACGAAGCCTAAAAGCTGAGCTTTGTTCACTCACTTGTGATTTTTGCAATAGGGTTTTTTTTTTATTTTGAGGAGCAGCTTCGTGCAGGTGAAATAGTGCCGTTTTTCTTGTCATTTCCCTAAAAAGGGAGTGATTTGGTGGTGGCTGAAAGTCACGGTCTTTTGTGTTCCGCTGTGGTTTCTCTTACAGGACGCGGTGAATGGGCCCCAAAGGCTGCTGCCTCCAGGGGCTGGGGGCCATCGGTCCCTGTCACGGCATCTGGAGGCAGCAGGGAGCCGGCGGCCACTGTTTTGGGTCAGAAGGGACCTTAAAAACCATCTTGTTCCATCGCCCTGCCGTGGGCAGCAGCACCTTCCACCAGACCGGGTTGCTCAGTTATGTGTAATTTAACCTTTTGTAGGGCCAGCCATGTGTTTCTGGTGAAGAAAAATACTTATTTTGCCAAACAACGGCAAAAACAGTCTTGAAAATACAAATGACGTGGTTTTGAGGTGTCAGTGATGTGATTTTATGTTTTTAAACGCAAATGACATGTTTGTGACGTATGTCAGTGATGTAATTTTTTTTTTTTTTTGCGGCACACACATGCAATCTCCAAAGGACAAAAGCTGAAAAACACTTTTCCCTTTTATGGAAGTGCACATTTGAAAATAATTTCCCAGTGAACTCAAATAATTAGAAGGAGCACATGGAATTTTAAATTTGAAAGCTTGACTAATCCTGAGTGGCTTTGTGAAGCTTGAAATCTGCAGGAATTTGAAGGAGAAAGCAGGCTCCTTAGGAACTGAATTCTTCACAAAAGAAAATTTTTCTGGTCCTACTTTATTTTAGTGTTGTAGGAAAAGCTGAAAATTTATTCGGGGCAACTTCATGGAGACTTTCTTTCTTTTTAGTTTGGCAAATACCTGATCTCTTTTCCATCAGTAAGACTGAGACCATTTCTCAGTCAATGTTCTTATGCTGCCACTCCAGTTTGTGTCTTACAGGGAGGAGACTCACTCAAAAAATAGACATAAATGGAAAACGTGCCCCCAAATCCTTGTCAGTGCCTCAGAAAATGTTCAAATGCAAGAACAGTTCATTCAGGTGTTGCTCTTCTTTCCTGTAGTTGCTCTGAGAATATAAGCATGCAAAGGGAACAAGAGGGCAGGTGGGATGTGCAGGTGAGGTTTAATATATCCAGTTGGTCATTTTATTTTTTAATGTTGTACTTACCATCCACAAGGAAAACATGAAAACTGCTGTTAAATGTCAATTCATTCGAGGACACAGAAAAGCATAAAAAATGCCCTTCCAGCCTGAATGGGGGATTTAGACAGTCAGCGAGTTCTTTTCAGTTTGTTTTCTAACATTTAGCTTTGTTATTGTAACTTCAAAGTTTATTAGTAAAACAAAATGCTACAATGGGCACAATTCTGTACAAAACAAATGAAAAATCAGAGTCATCAAACAATTCTTATCCAGGAAAAGAAAAAACCAAAAATTAAGAAAATCAAAATGACATCAAGGAATCAGTATCAGGCTGTTTTCACCCAGCCCCACACTAAAAATTCTAAGTTCTAATTATTGACCAATGTCAAAAGTTAATACATAGTTAATAGAGCAATTTCTGTAATATTTACACAAATTGTTGTGTAAACATAGATCTTCAAAATAAGATTTCACTGTATCTTTCCAGAAACAATTATGCTACCTGTGTGCCTTTCATCGCTGTACACACAAATTTTATTTAACAAAACTCATCCCTGTATATTTATTTATAGCAAAATCTTTGCTCTTATGCAAAGTAAGAGCATATACATAGAGTATCTTATGTATAGTATCTCTTAATTGAACAAATGTTAAATGTTTAAAATTACATTTGTTGTTTCTTCTTTGGTTTGACACTCCCACTCCTTTTTTTTTTTTTTGAGAGAGATTCCTTAAAATACCTTTTTATTTACTATTTTAAAAACTCTTAATAAGTTGGAAGGAAACAGAAAAAATCCTTGTTTGACTACTGTGTAAAAAGCACGGTAATGATGACTTTTTCCTTTAATAGTGAGGTCTCACTTTCCTTCTGTTTGTTTGGGAGTTTTGGTAACAAGTAATAATGAGTGATTCACATAGATTTTGGCACAAGTTATTTTGGAAACTGAAAAATTACCGATATCTCATGTATCTGCTCTGTACTGGAGAAGTTGAACTTTTTGGTCTTGTTAGTGCAGTCTCAATATCTCTCTTAGGAAATGTGTTTTGCTCTCGAAGTGGGGTCTCGGGATAACTGCTCTCTTCATTTTGACACTGCCATCTTTCGTCCTTGGGCTCGAAGATGAATCCTCAGTCCCGGGAAAGGAAAGAGTAATAGAAGTTGTTGTTGGGCTCTGTGTGTGTCTCACAGACACACAGTCAGTGTTATTGCCCCATCCCAATACTCATTTCTGATCCTGAAGGAGGCAAAACGTTGCTGTGGTTTCTCTAGTGCGCTCTTCTTTTTCTCTCTACTTTTTCTGATTAAAAATATATTCACCTCTCTCAAATTCTACCAGTGAGTTACAATATCATCCAAAGTGCATTAAATGCCCTCTCCCTACCTTCCCCAAACCTCTATAATTCTACCTTTGAGATTTCAAATTACACTCCTTGGCCTTTTTGCTCTGTCCCCAAAGTAATCCCCTGACATAATTTCAAATAATAGGGAACTCATCTTTGGAATTATGCAGGTAATACCTTTGGTGGCACATGTGATGGTTTGAAAGATACTGTCAGGTTGTTATTTAATTGGAATACTGTCAATGTCGCATTTTGAAATTATTCATGCTTTTTGAAAACTATGGTGAGGACTGGAAAGTAGCCAGCTGTGTAGTAGCCTTAAAATGTACATTGGTTATCACACTTAAAAACAAAAACAAAACCCAAGCCAGAACAAAAAAAAACACCAAAGAAGAAGAAGAAAGAAAACAGCTATTAAATGCCATTTTGCAGGCGTGAGTTATTTTCCATGGCTGATTAAAGAGCACCTCCTGAATTGTGTTGCTTGAGGATGTTCAGTGTCAGCAAATTTGAGGGTTTGTGATGTTTAGGGCATATTGCATATGTGGGTTGCTGAAGTGTCATGCCCAAGGACAAAAGTGGGTAAATATGAAGACGTCTAAATTTCACACTTTTGTAAAACTAAACTGGTGAGTTTCCTGACAAAAGCCATTCCAGCTCAGCCTTGGGTTTTGAACACGAGAGGTCTTGGATGTGTCAAGGATCTCACATTCCTGTATGTATGGAAAAGCAGAAATCCAACTCAGTCTTAGAAAGGCAGAGTATTTGGCTGGGACCTTTTATTCCTAAACAAAGATGACCCTGCAGCGTAAGGAATCCCTGCAGGACAGGTGACATTTTACAGCTTCAAGATTGCAGTGCAGGTAACCCGGAGGATGGCATTACCTTAAGAATTAACATCCCACAGCACAGGGCATCCCCGGCGCAGCACAGAGACTCGTGCAGAGGCTGCGGGGCATTGAAGCCTTTGAAGAGAAGAAATGCACTACCCAGGAGGCAAATTCTAGAGTAAACTCTGGCAGAAATGTGTTATTTTTGCTCACATTTTTTAACTAGATGGACTTTGAGTATGCATTTGAGTGTGTGTGTGACCGAGGGGGTTGCTGAGGATTCGGCTGTCTGTGTCTTTGTGGAGGGAGGGAGGGAGGGAGGGGTGTGCTGCACAGGGGTATATGGCAGGAGATATCAGGCACAGCCTGGAGATGGGGCTCCCAGAGTTCCAGGAGTGGCAGCAGGCTCCTGCCCAGCTCACCCGGGTGGGAAAGACCTCTGTTCCAACCAGGAGCTGGTGCCAGGCAGCCACGAGCAGGGATTCCAGGGGACAGCCGGAGCCGGCTCCAGGGAGAGGAGCCAGCAGCGCGCTCGGCTGTGCGCTGCGTCCCCTGGCGCTCGGCTTGCCCCACCAGCCCGCCCAGGGAAACAGAGTCCTGCCTCATCCCAGGGCTAAAAAAAGTGAATTTGCTCATTTAATGACAAGGCTTCCTGAATTCTAGCAAAGATCCATAACGCACACTGCTAAATACCTGCTTCTATTGGTTTTTTAATTAGAAAAACAATAGTAAAACTCTGAAAAGCTTTTAATAACAAGTATGCTCTCGCTGAGAAACTAACTTTAATGACAGAAATTACAAAGGCTAAACCTTATTTCAGGCACTTAATTTCTCCTTTGCAGTGAGTTCAGGTGAGGCCCATGCAGTCAAAGCCTCGAGTACGATGTGCTCCGGGCAGTGTTCACCTGCTCTGGGACCCAGCATGTTGTCATGATTCCACCAGGTGTGTGCTGAGACAGACCTGCTCATGATGTGGTGCAGGTGGTCCCCCGAGGAGCAGACATGTTCAGGTGTTCATCGTCCTGTGGGCCTGAAGCCTCCTCTTGGCTTCTGTTATTACTGCAAGAGGAGAACCTAGGGCAAGAAGAAGACTTTAGTGCGTGTCCGTCTTCTTTCATTCTGGCTGTTATTTCTGGAATCCTGGCTGTCATGCTTGAGGTGGGTCAGTACAAGTAAGTGACAAATGTATAATTAAAAAATACAGCAGTTTCTTTTGGGTCTAAGGATAGCTCAGACTATTAAATCAGTGAATTGAGTGAAGTTCTTACTATTTCTTTCTATGTTGCAGAGATCCCCTTAAACCCAACAAATTTGTCGGATTTGAGAGGTAAAAGTACTGTGCTGCTCTTTACAGAAAGAAATAATAGGGCTAAAGTGATGTTCTTTCAGCCTTAGCATAACTGTGAGGCCAAAGCAGACACACATGGTACAAAACTGTCCTCCAAAATCCTAGAAAAAAATTTTTTGGTGTATTATTGTAATTGAGCACAGATTCTGGAAGCTAAAAGTCTTAATTATGATCAGTTTCCTGTCTTCACCATGGCAGCTTTCCTTTATTAAAAAAAAAAAAAAAAAACAAAAAGGAAAAAAAAAGAGTTCTTTTCTTAACTAACTCACAAATTTTGCTAGCAGTTACTTCTGTCTGAGGTTACTCAGAGTTCTGTTCTGTTCTATTCCATCATTACCGTGTCACTGAGCGCTGTGCTGTTGTTTTCAATATTAATTTCCTGATTTTGGGGAGAAACCAATTTTAAGATGCGTTAAATACCAATGAAATTAAGGTAAATGCAAACTTTAATTTTTGCAGTATTTCAATACTTGCAGATGTATTGAAGACTGGAGAATAGTTGCTTATCATTTTAAGGGAATTTTTAGTTTTCTTGAGTACGTAGGCATACGTCATCTCAATTTTTAACTTGATGGCATTTCGATGCTTTTTCAATAATTCTGGCTAACTTGTGTCTCCTTTGAAAGAGAAATTATGTGTAAGAATAATCTTTAGTATAGATACTAAGTTGAAGATTCAAGTATTTGGATGTTAAGCAGGGCAGTTTTGATAGTGAATACTTATCTTTAATAATGTTGCATTAGTGTTAAAGAATGTATCACGATATATCATTGGAAGTTATGCCTAAAGAATTTTAAAATAAATGTTACTATATAGTATACCTTGTCTCAAACTCAGATACTTTTCAGGATTTGGTTCTAAAAGCTGCCTGGGTGGGACGGGAATTGACACATCTTGCTTGGTTGAGACCTGTGATGATGTTGTGTAGGTTAATGTTTTTTAAACCCTGGGGGAAAACAGACAAACAAACGAAACCCACAGAAACAACTAGCACTAAAGGAAAAAAAAAGTACTTAGCACAATAAAACCCAGTGTTAAAATTGCCCAGGCATTTAATTAATAATTTGAACAGTGTGCAGTGAATGCACTCTGCGAACAGCAGGGAGGTTTTTGTTCAGCAAAACACTCACACATGCTTGACCTCAGTTGCTGACTTGTGTCCTCTGGATTCAAGGTTGTAGCTCACCTGGCTGCACCTGTCTCCAGGGTGTGAGTGGGCGTGGCATTGCAGCAAGGAACATTTCAGTTCACAGTGAAGGACTGGAAGAGCAGCGTGGCCATGGGACAGTTTTTCAAAAAGAGAATATTTGCTCTGCATTTCACCCTTCTGCGGCCCCGCAGCCCTGCCAGTGTCTTGGTGCTGCCATATGCCAGGAAATGGCACCTCCAGGTGTTCTGCATGATGACCTGTGATGGCTCGAGGTTTTAATTTTTCATAGAATCAAAGAATCATAGACTGGTTTGGATCAGAAGGGATCTTAAAGCCCATCCTATTCCACCTCCTGCCGTGGGCAGGGACACCTTCCACTATCCCAGGTTGCTTCAAGCCCTGGCCTTGGACACTTCCAGGGATCCAGGGGCAGCCACAGCTGCTCTGGGCACCCTGTGCCAGGGCCTCACCACCCTCACAGGGAAGAATTTCTTCCCAATGTCCCATCTAACCCAGTCTTATATCAGTGTGAAGCTGTTTTTTGATGTACTGTTCTAAGTTGTAACTTATTGTTCATTTAAAGCTTTGTGGGAGGGCTCTAGTGAAATATCCTAACAACTCCAAGCAACCCTCCCCACCCAGGTGTGCGACTGTCTAGCACTGGCTCTCAGAAGCTGTTCCACACAGGCAGCGCTACAATCTGGGGCTTCCTTTCTCACATTTGCTGAATTGTGATTAAAGCCCAGAATACAGAGTTCTACAAATAATCTTTGTTTTCTTCTGGCTGCTTGGTATACTTAATACAGAGCGATATTAGTGAAATCAGGATCTGAATTGGGTTTTTTTTCAAATAATTTCTTTAACAGGTGTACGTATACTGCTTTAACTCCTTAAGATGCATAAGCAGAGCTCTTTTCAAAATTTGGACAGAACCTCTTCACCTGGCCAGTGAAGAGCTACTTTCCTCACTTAAGAAAAATCATATTTTTACCATCTTTTCAGCGACAGTTGAAAGAGATGTAAATGCCGTGCTCCTTTGACTGTGTTGGTATGTAAAGGGGCTCCAGAAGAGCTGGAGAGGCACCTTGTACGAGGACCTGGAATGGCAGTACGAGGTGAAATGGCTTCACACTGCCAGAGGGCTGGATTAGATGGGATATCAGGAAGAAATTCTTCCCTGGAAGTGTGGTAAGGCCCTGGCACAGGGTGCCCAGAGCAGCTGTGGCTGCCCCTGGATCCCTGGAAGTGTCCAAGGCCAGGTTGGATGGGGTTTGGAGCCACCTGGGATGGTGCAAGGTGTCCCTGCCCATGTCAGGAGGTGGATCTGGATCAGATTTGAGGTTTCTCCATGCCCAGACCAGTGTGTGATTCTGTGATTGTTGTGGCTGGAGCTGATGGCACAAGGAGTCAAGACCTGGCCCCGGTGTGGCGGTGACAGGAGCACAGGCTCTGTGCAGGTGTGTAGGTAAGAGCAGCAATGACACCATTGTCACCAGACCACAGTGGACCAGGTGTGAACCGTAGGACTTTCAGAATTTATGATTGTTAAAACCCTGCTGCAGTGTCCAAACTATCGTAGTGTTTGAAACATAGCAATGTAAAACAGCTGTGGTTTTTAAAACCAGCATTGGCTTTCCTCAACTATAAGCCCAGATACACCATGCTGAAGTAACCATTAAACTTTTTGTTCTTTTAGGAATAATTGTTTAGCAAAAACAATAATGTATTAAAATAACACCGTTTATTGAATTCCTAGAGGAAAAAAAGGAGAAGTTAATAAAGGAGAAATTAATCTTAATAATCTTAATATGTGGCACATGGGGTTTGGGTGCAGAGGACAGCACAGGGGTGCAAAAAGGCATGGGAGCCTAGAGCTTTAATAATTGACAGTCCTCCAGATGTCTGCTGTCAGTCTGTGTTCATCGTGACGTAAAAAAAAAAAAGGTAGATATGCATAATTTATCAATGCCGTGCACAAGACTATATGGATCTCATTTTAAAATTAAGATGAAAGATGCCTATTTCTGACATGTCCATGTAGGAAAATATTTTAGGGTGTCCCTGTCAAGAGTAGGAGCTGAAATCTGTATTTCGTCTATTTAGACAAGTGCTGCTTTCACTAGAGCAGTGTTTACACAAATAAGTGTATTATCAGCGAACCCCTGGGTCTGGACACCGGCACCGGTGCTTCAGTGGTGAGCCGAGGTGTGGAGAAGTTGGGTGGTGGGGCACAGCCTGTCTGTGAGAGCTGGGAAATGGACTGACATAAAAATCACACCGTTTCTTCCCTGAGATATTTCAGATTTTTTGGTGGTCTTGCCCCTTATTTTATCGTGGGAGAAATACAAGAGGGTTTTCACGCTGTGCCTCGATCTCGGCGTATCCGGACACGCGACTTAGACGAGCATGAGCCGATAGGAGTAACCCGTGTAAATCTTTATTGGCATTTCTGTAGGGAAGAGGTGGAGCTTATTTTTTTTCCCTGTCACTGTTAATGGTGTGTTCCTAAAATATGATGGATTTATGAATATGTTGAACGTGTCTTTCCTTTTTTTTGTCTCATTTCTGTGCTCCTCACTTGCAGGCGCAATGGCTGAACAATGAGCCGTGTGGTGTGACAGGTAAATTTCACAATTTACCTGCTGTAATGGTGTGCTCTGTGCTGCTGTTCAATCATCTCAGAATTTTACTTGCCTGATTAGTTGAGTGCAGCAGATTTTCAATTTAAATGTAACTTCATCTGCTTGATTAAAAATGTAACAGAACATTATCTGTTGCAAATAAATTTCAGAGGAAAAGATGATTTTGCCTGTTTAAAAATAACATCTGTTTATATTGGCTGGGAGCAGATGATTAATACCTCTCTAATTTCGAGGTTTACCAGTCCAGCTCACCTGTCTCTTTGCATGGATAGCTGAAATTGATGGCTGTCGGGTATAAACATTTACCTGTTGATGTTTATTTGATGGATTTCTTTTTTAAGGATAATATAGAATCCATCATTGGGCATTCATTTATTTGCTGCTCATCAAGATGATTGACAGTTTTGCCAGCAACATAGAAAAAGGCTTTCCTCCTTGGCACGCACCGGAGAAATTCACTCCTGAGCGATAAGTGCCTTGCCGAAGAGAACAGATTTCCCAGATTTTCCACCTCCAGTGTTTATTTTGATGGTGCTGAGGGGAGGCTCGTGGCTGGTGCACGGCGGGATGTGGCGGGTGTCCGAGGAACGGTCGGGCAATCCTCGTCGACTGATGGCTTGTCTGAGCCGCAGAGCCTCGCTGGGGAGGCTCCCTCTGGCTGGAGCAGTGGTGATCCCAGCAGCATTCCGGGCCAGCGGAGGGGTCTGCGGGAGCCCTGGCTGGGTGCTGGGTGCGAACCTCGGCACGTGGGGACCCATGGGGAGGTGGCACCCCTGAGCTATTCCGTCCTGCTGTATGGGAGCACCACAGCTGCTGATCCCTGGCCACCATCAGCCGGCCCACAAAGGACATCTGCTGGTCCTGGCAGCCATCAGCCATCAGCCAGTCCCAGCCATCATCAGCAGGTCCAGCCCCAACTCTGCCCCCTGCTCTGTGCCCACTCTGCAGTGAACCCGCAGGGGTGCCACGGCCAATGCACCGTGCCGGCCCCGCTCCCTCCCAGCGCCTCCGTGAAACCTCGTGCTCCTGCTTGCTGTGAGCAGCCCTGGGAGTTGCCAGCTGCACCCCAAAGGGTGGGGGCAATCCCAGCTCTCTGTAAATGTGATGGATGAGCAGGGTGGAAAGCAGGTGTTGGGACGGCGCTGCCGATGCCGGGGAGCTGTTCTGCAGCACGTTGCAAGGATGTGCCCACCCCTGCACAGGGTTGTGTCCCTGTGTTCCTGCTGGTTTCTCCAGGTTTGGTTATTTTAAGCCAGAAATTAGATGTTATAGAAAGATCTACAGTCTCTTCATCTCACTCCTCTCCTAAAGCTATGAAAAAATAGTTATTTCTGTGAGAGACCAAGCTGTGTTTAAATTCAGTTCTTATTAAGGTAGCTGAGGAAAATGCTGTAAAATTTTTGCCGTGTCTTTAACTGAAACGGAGCTATGCACACCTGGGTCACGCTGTCGCAGCATCCGGGGACAGGGCCTGCAGCTCCCAGTTCTCGGCCGCCTTGCCGTGGCTCGATTCCAAACCATGGTGGGTTTGCTGTGCAGCTTACAGCTAAGGCTGCTGCTGAAGAAAGTAAATACAGCGGTGATCCACGCTTTCCTCATGTTCGTGCCTGGTTTTTGTCCCAGGCTAAGCGGTAATGCATTTTTTTCCCATTTATTCTTTCTGAGCCTGAGCATTCCCAGCCTTTCAAGACCCCATTACATTGTTCCCACAGCATAAAGTGACAAAGCTCGGCAAAGGAAATAAAACTCTGATGTCAGTGTCTGTGTGTGGCTGGCAATGCCCTCCCCACGTATTTCTCTGTGTCAAGTGGAGCCTCTGGTCCTTCCTCACAAACCAGATGTGATACACAGGTTACCTGTGGAGTTTGGTTTTTTTCCCCGCTGCCGTAACACTTTGGAAAACTCACATCCTAAGTTCGGTTCTTTTCCAGTGGTTTTAAATTGTCAAATACACATATAAAAATGAGTCTATTACCAGCTTGATTCTCCTGTCACCGAAGTTGGCATCAAAAACAATTCTCCCTTCCCAGCTGCGGCATCTCCCTCAAACACACCTCACTTTCAGACAAATATAATCCTGGATTAGGAGAGCAGCCCTTGGTGTTCAGCTTTTCCTTTGGCATGTTTTCAAGAATTTTTGGTGTATATAATTACACATGTGAATTTGTTTATTCTTATACTATTATATAATTCCCCTAAATGTATAGGTTTGTTAACATACAGCCTTGACACCACCAGAGGCTTCCGTGTTTGTCAGCTCGAGACATGAATGTCTCTTACTGGGCACCTCTGTGAACATAGCAAATCACGTCCAGTTTGGAAAAAGACCCTTTCTTTTTGAATTGCCATTTGTTTTGTATTGTTTTGCCCTCTGTATTGTAAATACAGAGGAGTTCTATGTGCCGGGCATGTAAATAAACCTGTTAGGTTTGGGGGTTTTTAGTATAGTCTATTTCTCTTTATTATATATGAGTGAAAGGGTTATTGTATTTTCAGATCTAGAAGCTCAAGACTAATCCAGGCTGCGTGGAAAACAAGGGGGTGTACTTCAGAGGATTTGCTGGAGTTGCGCTATTGTTGGTCTCAAAACACAGCCTCAATGGGCCTAGATGACCTCATCTTTCGCTGCCCGCTAATCCACCACCTCCATTTTCACCATGTCTCAGAAAAGTTTATTTAAGGAGACTTGCAGTGGAATAATAGCTGACGCTTTGCATAAGTCATAAAGTCAAAGTTAAACAAGTACATCTGTGTTGTACATTGTGTACTGAACGCCGAAGGAAAAAACTTCCAAATTTGCCATTGGACTAGATTTTTATAATAATGCTTTAATTTTACAGGGTGACATTAAAACATAAAGCAGCCTCATGCAGTCCGTAACTGGTGCTTCTGTTTAGTATCTGTGGTTCAGTTATCGGCTTTTGAAATGCATGCACTTTCTTTTCCAGTCAGTGCTAGGAAAAAGCAGTAACTGTCTTTGAGTGGGAATCTCATTCCTTGTGTGCTTGTGCCTCTGCCCCGTCCCTGGAAGTGTTCAAGACCGGGCTGGATGGGGCGTGGAGCAATCTGATCTAGTGGAAGGTGTCCGTGTCCATGACAGGGAGGTTGGATTAGATGGACTTAAGGTCCCAACCCAGTCCATTCCATGATTCCACATTTCTGTGATCCCTGAATCTGCTGCTCGTGTCAGAGCCCTCCAGACCTGGGTCACAGCTGTGACTGGGCATGACCAGGTTGTTCTTCAGGTGTGGATTCTGTCATTGCAGCTGCACCCAGCAGCTGAAGTTGTCTGTGGGTGCTGTGAAATGCCATCTCTTTCTAAGGATAATTGGAAAATATGATTTTACCACCCGTTTTTATTGGAAGCCTCAGCCTCTTCGTGCTGCAGAGAAGAAATGCTCTGCAGAGAGCCTCGCTTTTAATTTTTTCAAGAAGCTGGAATCTAGCTATGTGCTACGTAAAGCTGCCAATAAGAGTTAACTATAAAAGATTAAAAAGGCGAAGCAGACCTGCAAAAGTATTTTCATGGTCCTATCTCTGATCATTGTTAGGGTAGCTAGTAGGCAAGAGGTGTGTGGGATGCACAGCTATTTGACCAGTCACAGAACCAAAAAACAGGACTGGGAGGTTAAGAAGCTGAGGCTCACCATATAAACAGTTGGAGTCAAAGGTTGATCCCCCTATCTCGTAGCCATACCACAAAGCTCTGTGGCCATTGCCCTGGCAGTTGGACCATGGCATATCAGTGTTTTCCTTCTGCTGGGAGATGTCCACGTGGCTGTGCCTCGTGCCTGGTTTGGCTCCATCCCAAGCCTCTCAGGACATCCCAGACTTGCTTTACTGCTTTCCCCATCTCTGCTTCCTTCCCTCGCCTTTTCCATGCCCTTCTTGTCCCACCTTTGACTCCAGCTGGAGGATCAGATCCAGCGTGCCAAGACAATGGTTTGGTTGTGCTGCAGAGCCCATCCGCAGGTGAGCAGGTGAAAACGGTGCCCTAAAGCCTGTGTGGCACTGAGTTCTGTCACCTGCCTGTCCTGCCGCAGAGAGGCTGGGGGAGATGGGCCAGGCAGGGGCGGGAGCTGGCAGTCCAGCTGGACACAACTGCAGTCCGTGTCTGGTCTGGGCTGTGCCCGTGCCGTCCCATCCGAGTCCTGGTGGTCCCATCAGCAGGTTAGAGAGGCTCTTTGCTGCTCGTGACTCTGCTCATCTCCCCATTCCCGCAGCTCAGCAGCCACGTTAAAGCCTTTGGCTTGCTGCAGGAGGAGGCTGGGGTTTGCAGCATCACCCCCTCGTGTCGTGGTGCCCAGCTCTGTGTGTTACTGCCAGGGGCATTCACAGCATCCTCCGTGTGGGGAGGATGGAGGCAGCTACCCGGGGACAAAGCATGATGCAAGTCTGGCAGCAGCAAAATTGCGCTTTCTGTGGAGAAACGCTGAGTTCTTTGGCCTCTCAGAAAAAAATTAGAAATCTCAAACCTGTGGAGTTAAGGAATTTGAGATGAATTTGTTAACTCTCACATTCCAATCATCTCCTTGCAGACACGACGACGCCAGGTCTTTCAAACTCTTCAAAGCTGTAATGATGGGAATTTATACACTGATTTTATACCCTGAATTACAGTGTAGAGGGCGAGGGGAACATGATTCATGGCTGCATAACTCAGTTATGATAGGCCTTGTTAAAATGTCACTTACCAAGTGCTTTTCCATTGATTTGTTTTTGTGGTGCCATTTTTTTTAATCCACATCAGTAGTATTACAGTAAATATTTATGTAGTTTGAATGTCTTTAGCTGAACATGCTTACCTGAGCATCCAAGGTAAGAAGGGATGTGCTGCAATAACAGGTAGCTGTAGATTGCTGCGTATACCCTTTTGTAGTTTTGCAGTTTGGATCTGGCAAGGGGATGTTTTCCTCTTGCAGTTTGCCTTATATACTCCTGTTCTTACTGATAGTAATGTGTGTTGACAACTAGAGAAGTGACTGCAGTCTTACCATCTGTTTGAAAGCAATTTTATTTACTTTTTTTTTAACACTTTCACTAGTAAAAGTAACTTTGCTAGGATTTTACAATTCCTTGCTCGTGAAGCAGTGTGAGATCCCCTACATATATACCATATCCAGAATTGCTGATTTTTACTGCTTAAGGTTTGTTCGCGCAGTCAGTGTGCAACTATCCTGAAAAGTTGATGGGGTTTGGTAAACATGGTTCTTTGGACAAAATTATGCTTTTTCTGCTGTTGGTCAGAAAGTTGCAGCATTACAACCTGCTACCTTAAAAACCTGCCCAGGAGACACCAACGGGGCTTTAAGGGCTCCACAGATTTTCATTAGTTTCCATGTTATTTATGGGACATTGGGAAAACTCATCCATCCATGGTAAAAAAAAAAATATTTCTGAAACTCTAGCTTCCCTGATGTTGAGTGACCGTGACAAAGTTACTTTTTTTCCCCTTTTCACACAATAGTGCTGTGCTCAGCCCTCGCGTTGGCTGGTGCACAATGACAGACCGTTGTCCCTTGGGAAGGCTGCAGCCAGCCGGGATGGGACCAGGCAGGCAGTGCTGGTGATGGTGGGCACTTGGCCACCCCTTGCCATCCTTGGGGTGCCTGGTGTGGCTAGTACCACCCCCAAATGAGTGGGGAAGGAGCACTGGAGGGGCCCTGCGGCTTTGTTTCGTGCCCATCAGAGCAGCCACCTCCTCTGTACTCCTTGCTGCCGTGCCAGGTGAGTGTGAGAGCCCAGAGACAGTAAAAAGGAGGTGGATGAGGAACTCACCCTGTCTGAGGCCAACATTTCCAGGGGAATGGATTCCCAGGACAAAGAGCGTAGGATGTGTGTAATAGCTACAGCAAATGGATTTTCATCAACTTCTTATCCAAAGTACTGGAATTCTTCTGCACAGCATAAATGGTGTTATGAAAATGTAAAGTTCATTAGAAAGCTGTGTATTTTTTTATCCACTTGAATGTAATTTAGAGATTATATACTGTAATAGGATTTATAACATTATGCTGTTTAATCTTTATGGTGTTGCATACACGTTAAGCACAGCTGGCAGAGCCCAGCACTTGCCTTCAACATACAACGACAAGCAACACGTGCTGATCCGCAGGACTTTTGTTTCTGGTATCAGCATTAATGGAAATAAAGAACTCTCTGTAAGCACTGTACAACACTAATCCAATGGACTCACCATCTCACTTCGAAGGATGAGGTGGTCCTGGTTTGAGGAAAATTTCTATTAGATGTGGAGGGTGTT
>VZTA01017998.1:17579-73322 GCA_013398855.1 Mohoua ochrocephala | reverse complement strand
TCTATTAGATGTGGAGGGTGTTTGTATTTCCATGTCAGCAAACTGCTGTGCTTGAGGATGTGTTTTAAAAAGCGACCTCTAAAGTGCCATGTCAGCCAGAGAAAAGATGGTATTTTTCCTGAACCTGAGGAGTTAAAATTCTTTATAACCATCTTGTGGGACAAAGCTCTAAGCTAAATGGTTTGGGAATAGGTAATTTCTCCTTTACAGGTACAAGGAAAGGAAATACTCAGAAATGTCAGAATGACCATTGAAAGCAGAGAGTGCCGTGACAGACACTGTAGTACTTTTAGTGGAAAACCTTAGTCCAGCTCAAGTGGACTTGGACTTTGCACCTTTCCTCAGTGCAAAATGCTTCCAGGCATTCCTTTATCGTCCCATGCTTTCTAAAATACATCCTTTTAGTTTGCTTTTTAACCTTAAAATATCACACAAAGACAAGCCTCTGCAGAATCTAATTTTACCTGGGATTCAGAACATCATTGACCCCGCCCCAAAAAAGGCACTTTCCAGTAGACCTAATTTTGGGTCTCCCTTGTTTCTGGCTGGATGCAGGAAGCTATGCCCCTCTTTCCTGTGACTGGTCAGAGATGGGCAACCCACCAGGTGATCTTGCCAGGCATTTCTTGTCCTTAACAAAATCCCGAGGATGCTGCGTTGTGATGAGTCGCAGTCACTGGCAGCAAGTGAAGGAGAGGAGGTGGTGCTTCGTGTGTCAGTGCTGTGTTGGGTAACAGAAAGGGAAACTTTGCACCCTTCTGGTGGTTCTGCTCTGTCGAGTTCAGCACGGGGCATAGACTGTAGTGACACACCTTTCCCTGATAACAACTTTGTGCTGGACTGAACCTGGTTGTCAAGCTGTTAAAAATTCCATGGTAACAAGACAAATGTGACTTGTGTCCACATTCTGTCATTGTTATATTTTCATAACAATTGATCAGGCATTACACCCTCAAAGGCTGTAATTTTACACCAATTTTGAGACACGGTGCTGATTTTTCCCCCGTTTAAGTCTACACTGAGCAATCATGAAAGGGCTGCTGCTCTACTGAAACGCAGATTATTTTAGAAAGAGGGATGAGAGATAAGAATTTGTGTTGATGACAAGCTGTGTCTTCTGAAAGCAAAAACAGAGCTTCAACATTAATCCACTGTAAATTATGATGAGCCAGGAAGAAGTGATCCCCAGGACTTGGCCTGCACCGAGAGCTGGTTGCTGCCCTTCAGGCAGAGGAGAGAAGCAGGACCAGGCCTTTTCGTGAACCAGAAGAAATTAGAGAAATTCAGAAGCTGGGGATAACTTCTCCAGTTCTTCCAGAACCCAGAATCGTTTATAGCTCCCGAGTTTTCCTTTGTTAAAAAAACCCACTGTGTAATATATTTGTCAAAAGCACCAGATGTCAAACGCCTGCCTTGCGAAGAACCAAATCAGAGCCATTTCCGCGCCAAAACGTGATGCTAAGCGTTTGTGGTGGGGCCATCATCACCCCTCAGCGTGGATGTGGGTCCGGCCCCGCTGCCCACGGGCTTGCAGCATCGCTGGCCCCGCGGAGTGGCCGCTTGCTCCCGCTGTCGCCCGCCCTGCTCGGAGCCGTGCGCTGCTCGGCCGCCCCTTGCATCGCTCCCAGGGGCCGAGCTGAGCTCCTGCCCTGCCTCAGGAAACACCCCTTGGAGAAAGACATCCAGGAGCACAGCAGGCATGTGAGCAGTGCAGCTCCAACAAAGATCTGTCTGTCGGCGAATGTCACCCCACAAACCTACCTAAAATGTCCTTTTCTTTCTCCCGGCTTCCTGTACAGCTTTTCTTTATTTTTTTATACAAAATGTCAACTTTTTAGCATTTGCGTTATTCCTTAGAATGGATCTTTTCTTTGTGTGAAATAAGCTTTGGGTGTTTATTTAGATGTTCACTGAAACTGTGTAGAGAGCAGTAATTGTGTGGTACTAAAGAATTAATCCATTTAGTCATGGGAAGCCCTACTTAGCCTTTTTTTTCTCTTTCTCTTTTTTTTTTTTTTTAGCATAACAGGCAATTTTAAGGAATTACAACTTTATTTAGAAATTTTATTTAATAATTATATTCATAAACTCGTTTTCATGTGGGAAAAAAGCAAACTCCTTGTATTTTCTTTTTTTAAGGAGAATCATCACTTTCCGTAGAACTCTGGTTTTGTGCTTCTGTTCCCTTTATGCTTCAATTTCTAAATGGACAATCTCTTGTAAAACAGGTCCTTCTAACTGTTTTATGGAGACTGCTAAGCCAGCTTAGGGAATCTTAACATTTAAGCATATAATTGTCTACTTAGAGCCCTAGACTGGTAAAATAATGTCCAAAGCTTCCTGTACCTCCTGTGTCTTGCCTTTCACTCCCGCTAAAGCTGTCATGCTTGGGGTTTTTTTTTGTTGGTTTGGTTTTTTTAACCTCCCCAAGCATATTCTTGATCTCACTGTACGGTGCTGCTGTCTCTCTTAGGAACGCAGCAGGGAACCATTTGTTTACTGGCTGCTCAAACTCTTTCCAGCAAAATTCCAGCGTGTCTTCATTGGCCTGGGGAGTGTCCGAGGGCGGCATTCGAGCTCGCAGTGGGTCTGGGGTGCATCCCCTGCGGTGCTGGACCCCGAGGGGGCCCGGGGACTCCTGTCCATGGGCTGTGGCAAAGAGAGGGACTGGAGCAGGGGGGTGCCAGGGCCTCGGGGTTCCTGGGGGAGCACCATCTGTAGCTGGAGGCAAAGCCACTGGTCCCTAGGGGCTGAGGCAGACGATGTCCCTGAGTGCGTCCACGGTCTGTCTGGGGGTACCACAAACATCAGGTATCTGTCGGGGGAGACCTTTTGTGTTTCATGGGTTTAGAAAAATGTTTAAAGTCACAGACGGTACAAAAACAGAGCTCAGGGAGCATTCGGACAACATTCTCAGGCACGTGGTGGGATTCCTGGGGCTGCCCTTTGCAGAGCAAGGAGCTGGACTCATTGATCCTTGTGGGTGCCTTCCGATTTGGCATATGCTGTGATTTTGTGGTTCTATGATGACACATTAGATAGCGCAGCTTATTTTGAGTGCTGAAGTGTTTGGTGCTGAAACCCAATGGCCAGCTCTTCAGCTCTACCTGTTTTCCCTTTATTCTTGTGAAGTGGTACATGAGTAGGGAGGAAATTGATGAAAATAAGCTAACAAAAGTGTTTATCAGTAGCAAAAAGGTGACATAGTCAGCAGTTTGCCTGCAAAATCGTGGTCCATCAGGAACGGTAAGTGAAAATGCTTCTAAAATGAGTCTGTTCAGGCCAGAGCAGAGCAGCAAATGGACTGGGAGCTGCCACTGGATATACTGGTCCTTACTCTCCCAAACCTTGTGTGTTGCTGGCACGAGAGAATCTCAACTCAGCTGTTGGTATCTACCTGTCAAATGTAGTGTCTTCATTATAGTAGTGCAAAAGCACCGGATCTTTTTGAGCTGTACTTGTACCTCAGAAGTATGTTTGACTTAGCATATTAACAGATTATCTGGCAAGAATAGGACAGGTAAAAGGTTAAAGACATACGGGTTATTGGTTGCAGAAATGCAATTATTTGTGTTTTACCATCAGCAAAGGGTGTTGCACACATCAGCATTTCGTGGATCTGGAACCTGATTTTCGGGCGTTTAAAATTGCATCTGTATTTATGATGTTAAATGCTGTCATTACACAAAACTAAACATTGCAAATGCATTCAAACAGGATAGATGTGACACTTCGTGGCAGCCTCAAATACTTTTTAATTGCTGTTGTTAAATGAGGCCTCAGAGACAGTGGGAGGGTGATGGAAGGGCTGTGTAATGTGTGTGTGTGAAGAGGATCAGTGAAGAGTGTTTGTTGTTTGTTCAGTGCGAGAACCCCAGCAGTGGCCACTGGAAATGGTGTTTGGAACAGAATTCTGGGCAGGCTCCGTGTCGTTATTGTGGCACGAGATTCTCGGAGGGCTCAGAAGACCCTCGAGGAGCTGAGGGCCCTGAGATCCACCGACCACGAGGGCAGGTGGTTTGTGAGTTCATCCCCTCTGGTGGCCTCAGCGCTGATCGTCCTGGCCCCGGTCCAGCGAGCCACACTGCGGGCACTGCTGCAAGGGCAGAACGGGGGCAAAAAGGGCTGGGGGTGGGCAAAAGTTGGCAGCACCACGGGGGAACTCAGGGGGGCTGCTTAGGGGCTGCCCTGCAGCAGCCAGAGGGTTCCATCCTGCCCCAGGCCCTGTGTGCGTTGCATTCGATCGTGGCTCCAGGCCCCTGGGGAAGGAGGACAGGTTGGTTCTTCCTTCCATCGCATTTCCTTCAGTCACATTTCCTGGACAACGCGTGGTACCTGTGCTTTGGGTGGGAAAGCGGTAGATGGGATGCTCCTCTCGGCAGCTGTAATGTCAAAAATCCATAGTTTGTTTTAATTTTTTTTAAAAAGAAGAAAAAAAAAGGTCTAAAATCAGTCTTGTAGTTAGACCTGGCTTTATGTAAAAGTTTAATCTGGATGTAGAAATGTAGTTCCCAGCGCCAGTGTCCCAGCACAGGCTGGGCAGTGCTGAGCATCCATCCCTGAAGCACCCAGCATCTCCTCAGCACTGCTGGGGTGTTCAGGGCCCCCCCTAAAATGTCCCATCAGGAGTTATGTGGCTTCTGCGCAGGACATTTGTGGGGTGGTTGCATGCTGCTTGGTTCCGACATCAGGATGGGTGTTTAATTGTTTTCTGCTGACTGGGCATATCCTGGCTTTGGCCAATTTATCTTGGTGGCTTTGCCATCCCCTCTCCTGGTCCTCACTGTAGGACATGGTGAAGATTTGCAGCTGAGTTCAGGAAAACATCAATAATGGATACTTCTGACCCAAATTCAAAGCTGTTTTAGCATTGCTGAAGTATCACCTTTGAAAGGCATGCCTGGAGATCATACCAAAATTTTTCCTTATTCCTGCTCATTGTTTTGTTCCATGTCTTTTTAATAGATTTTCATCAGAAGTACTCATAAAAAAAAAAATCAATGTAGTTGTTTTAATGAGATTTATTGTTTTTGGGCCGTGCCCTGTGGTTTGCTTAATATAATTACAAAGCAAGGTGCAGCTGCAGCAGAGTATCAGCGAAGGGAGAAAAGAGTGGGTAAAGAAAAAAGTGCCAAAAATCTCTAGGCAAGGGCTCTCCTGGCCAACACAGCAGATAACACATGTGCTCCCACATTCCTTGTTGGTGCCAAGAAAGAAATCCTTACAGGACTGTGATCTGCCTCAGGTTAGATGCCTTTGGCAGATTCCTTACCTGCAGGGAAACAGCACATTTGGGGTACCTAAACTTGCAGCCCCTCAAAATGTTTGTTCTACCCATTTTAGATACTTGGGTGTTTTCTTTTTCACTGAGTGCCAAGAGACAAGTGTACCGAAAGCACTGGTTCTGCTGGCCACGTCCTGTTTTTCCTGAAGATTTTGCACGGTGCCAGCTCACCGTGTCCCTCGTGACGTGGGGTTTTCTTTGGGGCAGAGAGCAGCGCAGGGGGTCACAGAGCTGCAGCGAGCGTCCCCTGGCACTTCTCTCACAAGAAGGGGAGTCACTGTTATTTAGTCTCCCTTTTTTTCTCAAAAGGCGGCAAACTGCAATTGAAACCGAGTTGCAGCAACTTGTTAAACACGCCGGGAGCAGCACCCACTTTCACCCTGCACCGGGGTTCGGGCTGCAGCTGCTGCAGATCAGCACAAGGCCCCAGATGGTGCTGCCTAATCCCCAGGAGAATCCGTGTCCTGGAGGCAGCTCTTATCGCTGCAGACCACTGCAGACATTGTCTGCAGGTCTGCTGTGAGGGCGAATAATACAAACATGCAATGCATGAGTTTCACTTCCTTGAGCGACACAAAGGCACAGGAAGTGAAGTTAAACATTACAAGAATAGAGTTCGCGTTACCGAAAGCCGAGCTATTTTTGCTGCCCCGATAGGTGGCTGGTGGTTTGAGGGGCAAGGGGCACCCTTGAACCTGCCAGTTGTGTTTTGCCGCTGAGAATTGCGGTACAAAGACCGTTTTAAAGAACATTTTTGCATTTGTTTTGTCTGTGCTGCCAGTTGCCGTTGGCTCACCTGGGTGACGCTACAGATGCTGCTTTGCCGGGGTTGTTGGAAATGCTCAGATTTCTCAATTTTCCCAGGAGAAGTGTATCCTGGTTGGCTGTCCTGGCAGGTGTAGGACAGACAGGCTCTGCTCCTTTCCAGCTTCCCCTGGCAGGCAGAGGGGTTTCTGCCCACTGAGAGGGGATATCTCCAGGCACTTCTTTATTCAATTACTTTGGTGCTACGTAGTGGCCGTAATTTTGCACCCGCTTGTCTATTTTCTTCCACATATGCCTTTAAAAATTGTCCATGTTAGGCTTGTGATAACCCAATTTTAATTTCGAAAAGCAGTCCAAATCAGTTAATCCTAGCAGGTAGTGCAGGTTGTGTTCATGAATGACTTGATCTTGTCACCTCTAGCATTCAGTTTGATCTCCACAGCAGTTAGGACCATGCTTCAGTGGAGGCCAAGGTGTAGCACTGGCTCAAAAGCATCTGGTTAAATTTCAAAATAAAATAAAATAAAAATATTTATTAAAAAACCCAAAACCTAAACATTGCTGGAATAGTGTTCATGAAAACAGATTATCTTCAGTTTATCGTCGGTGTCTTGTTATTTATTGAGCTGTAAAACTTGTGCTGATTTCACATCATACATGTTTTATACTATGCTGAGTTGTTCCACTCCATACCTGAAAAATTACGGAGGCACTCAGGTTCCTGATAGCTCTTTCTGGTGCTGTATATGAGCCTCTGTTGTTGTTTAATATATAGCCCGCTGCTCTGGGATCAAAAAATAGAACATCTCAGGTGGTTCTGTGCAAAATGTCTGTCTAAGTCCCCATAGCCTTGCAAATGGAGTCGTAATTTGGGGGGTTTGTGCTTTAGTTAAAGCAAACAAAAATTATTAGACTTTTCATTTGAAAACACGTTAAAATCCTGTGGCATTTTTTACCACATTAAACAGGAGAACAAAAGTCGCACAGTAAATTATTGACAGTTTTAGTCTACTGTGGGTCCAGCTGCGCTCGGGAGAGAGCATAGGTGAATGTTTTCCCCTATTTTAAATAACTGCATCCCAGCCAATAGAGTTTTGGTGAGGATGTACATGTGCTGAAGGTGGCATTATTCAGACTTATTTCAGTTGAAACTGTTTCATAAAGAACTACTTACTTTTTTCTCTCTGGTTTGATTTTGGCAAAAGCTGATGGAGGGCCTAATATTACCTAGCCAGAGCATGCTGGAAAGCTTTTATAGATTCTGTTTGCATCGCTAAATAATTATTTTTAGCATTATTTATACCGCATACGGGTTTCCCGGGCACACGTCGTCTCATTGCGGTAACTCTAGGAACACAGCAGAACAATCCACTCTCCAGAGCTGAATATACAAGATAAAAGATGTTTGAGATTAATATGCAAACATTTGGAAAACAATGGGAATGGGAGGCAAACTGTGGAAGTTGGCTTTCCTGAGTGACAAAACACCCAAAGACGAGGAGTGTGAAAGAAGGTGGCTGTGACCCCCAGGAGCACAGACACCACAGAATTTGGGCATTGTCGGTGTGAAGGCTAAGCCAGGTACAGCCAGGGTTTATTGCCAGTGTAACCACAGAAAATAAGGTACGGCAGGAATGAACTTCCCTGTTTGGACTTGAAAGGTTTCTCTGTGTTCTCTTTAATTTTAACAGCATTGATATTCTGTTTGCTTTATGAAACCCTTTATTACAAACAGTTATGAATATGAACATCTCATTTGACTGCTGATGAACAGAGGGGAAAATCTAAATTAAAACTTTAAATACCACTATTTAATTACCCAAATGGCTTTGACTGTGTTAAAGAGTGCCTGGGATTATTCTGTTTTTCAATTTGTTTTAATGCTTCCTCGGTAAAAGCTGATGGATTCCCAGGCCCATTGCTGTCACTGATGAACTATATAAAGATAAATGACATTATGGTAAATTCCACTTAATGACACATTTTTAATTTTCAGAACACAGACATTTTCTGGCTAGTGAATGAAGGCTAATTACCTCAAGATCAGAACAAAATAACTCCTCATTTTGAAAGATAATAGAAAAGAAATGTTGCAGATTAATGATGCTATTTATCTTTAAAAGAAAAAAAACTCTATCTTTATCCTGATAGTGCTGTTCCCTGAGGAACACAGTTATAAAATGAATCTGAAGTCGCAACTTAATAGGTTATTAAAATTATTTGAGTGTGGGCTCCTCTGGTTCAGCCTTTCCATAAATTTAAATTGGAGGTCTGCTGTATTTCTAAAGAAAGCAGCTTGTTTACGAGGCCACAGGGAGCAGACGGGGTGCTGACAAAAGACACGGCTCACCCCGTACTGAAGCTCCTTTTCTAAGCCTGAATGGAACTGATATGTTTCAGAAACAGTTGAGAGAAAAGTTTAAAATGTCTGAATTATGTTACACCGGTGTCTTTTCTTTCCAGCGTGTGTCATGATAAGAGTAAGTGGGAATAAAGGGCGCAGAGATAAATCTGCTGTGGGGACACAGCAACAAACAGCATCAGCTGTGAAGTACCAGGATCAGAGGTTTTGTGGCTGATGGCACAGGTGGCACCGTTGGTTCTTGCTGGGAGGCTTGAGCAGCCTTACCTTTAAAAAAGGTGGATGGAAAAACATACTGACTGTGAGCTTTGCACGTGCTTGTTCAGGCTGTCCTGCTCCAGCCATCGTTGTCCCCAGCCAGATCACAGCCCTCTCCCTCCTGATGTGACACGTGTCACGGAAGCAAATTCCATGTCAGATATCCTTCTCATGCAGAGAACTAAAGTGTATGACAATTCAATTGAAAAAGGGAATTTTCATCCATGAAAATACCTTTCGTGTCTGTTGTTACCTAATCCTGGAGGTCTGGACCCTGGTCTACTGGCAGCCACACTGCTGGAGTGTGTTGTGCGTGATGAAGCCTCTTCTGGACTCGATCTCCTCACAGTTTTCCAAGCACCGTGGCCGTTCTGTGAGGTGTGGTCTGAGGCTGGGCCCTGGATGAGTTCACTCTGGAGCAGGAAAGGACAAGCCAGCTCAGCTGAACAGGCTGGGAAAGAGCACTTGGAGTGTCCGAGGCTGGAAGGCAAGAAGGTGGAGGGAAGTCCCACTCACTAGGTTCAGATGTCGTGGGCTGAGGACACAACTGGGTTTTGGGGTTGGTTTTTGGTTTCTTTCCTGTCCCTATTCATGCAGCAGAATGTCATTTTCCCTTCACCAAGCTCAGCTGTGTGCTGGTGATGTTTTGCCGTGGCTCCATCCACAGGAAAGCAAGGGTCTGCTCCTGCCACTGGTGCTGCAGGAGGCCCTAGGGGTGGACGTGTCCCCCTGTGTGGTCTGCAGCTCGGTGACTCAAGGGTCAGTGCTGCTATCTCTTCCCCAAGCTGCTCATCCTCCTCTGCCTTTGGACAAACTACTTAGGTATTTAATTACTGAATTAAATACCAAATTCAATATTTAAATACAGCCTGGGCCCCAGTGAGCTCCCTTCATTTGCAGCAATTCCAGTATTTTCTGTCTCTCTCAGCCCCTCACAGCTCTCCTTGCTCAACCCTGCTCTCCATGGTGTGGCAGGTTGGAGTTTCCTGGCACGAGAGGCTGCAAGGGGACTGGTGGTCCTGCCATGTGCTCTCCTTTGTCCTTCACAGCCCCAGAGGTGCTTCCAGAGGTGGCCGTGCAGCCACCACAGGGCTGGTGACATCCCTTCACTTCTCGGCTGAAGTTTGTCCCGTGCCACTAAATCTGCCCCTTCACCTCGCGCTCACCCAAACCTTCCTGAGGAGGTTCTGGAAACCCCACTGGGGTACTCGCAAAATAGTAATCTAAAGGGAGTATTTTATATTATTCGGACTCATATTGTTTGGATTCAAATTATGTCCAAAAAGAAGGACATATAATCCTAACAAAAATGTCTTGGTGGCAATTTATAAGTGTTTGCTGAGTTTAATGCTATTTGTTTCTGTATTAGGCATGATGGAATACACTGACCTGTGTGTGGGGTTAAAGCAGAGTTAATTAGAGTTAAAACTCCAGCCAGGTCACTCACTGACGAAATGCAACACTTCTGATGGCGACAATCAGGAACAGCACTTTTAGCACCTCTGGTGCTACTGCATTTTTCATGGTTCTGACTATGTTGTGCATGCTCCTTCCACTCATCTCTTGCAGTAACATCTTTGCTCTTTGCCCAGAGCTTTCCTTTTGGATTGTCCAAGGGCTTTGCAGACACTGGTGGCCTGTAGCCTGGTAGAAATGCAAGAGACTAGGCCATGATCTGGAGAGCATCATGCACAATAAATATACGTGGTGCCAAAGTAAAGAAGGAAGTACAGAGCAGATTAATTTTGATTGAGTTGTAAAATGGTTATTCATTGGTTTTTACGAGGTCTTGGCAAACCTAGGAGGTTTCATGCCTGTAGTTTAAGATTCCACTGTGGGTATTTGCTGTGGATGAATCAGCAGTTCATACAGCAGTATCTTCTGTAAATTATTTATCTATTCAAGAAAGTGTAATGCGAGCATATTCTTTGTGCTGAAGGATTGCTGGGTTGGTTCATGCGAGGGGGCAGTGGCTCACCTGCCGAGGCAGTCCCATGGGATTCAGAAGCCAGCTAGCCCCCCATGGCAACGTCCCACGTGATCTGCTGTGTCTTCCAGAAGCCCAGCAGATAATTCAGGAAGGGTTATCAGCAAAAAACAATTTCTGTAAGAAAAGGGTTTATTTTCAAAAGGTTGGGCTCGTAATGGCGGCTGAGGTTGCCTCGGTTCCTGAACTTTGTTTTTGAAAATTGCATGTCTTACAGACTCAGTTTTACTTTTTGCAGTTTAGGTTTTTGGAGGCTTAGGATTGTGAGGATAGTCTTGAGAAGAAGAATCTTTTAGGTACATTGTAATATGAAAACTATGGGTTTTTGCTTGTGTAATTATGATGATACCTATATGGAATGCAAATGTTATGTATCACTTAGGTTTTAGTAATAGTGCAGCACTTTAGGATGACATTTCTAGAGTGAGTTTTTCCTGATTTATTGTAGTAGTGCACCGAATATCAAAGATATATATGGAAATATTTTGCCAATGTTTCTGATGGATTCTGGCAGCAGAAACGGCAATTTTTATTTTTTAGTTGGCTTTGGGTTTTCTGTTGGACAATTGTCAATATGACTGAGGAGATCTCATTTTAAAAAAAATTTTTTTTCATTTACATGATGTTATCCATGGCTGTTGTGGCTCATATCTAGCATTCATACATAAATTCTTCCAATTGTACTAATGGAATTCTAGTCCCAGGCAGCAGCATTTTACAACACCGTAGCAAAAAGCGATGTCTGAAACTAGGAGTGTCTCTAAGAAGTTCTTTCACGTTGAAGCAAAAATGTGCTCAGCAGAAAGAAATGTAAATTTAGGGAAAATCTCCACTTTCCTATTCTATGCAAAGCTTTGATTTTTTGCTGATTCAGGCAGTAGGGTTGACATTGGAGCTTCTCATTTCTTCTGAAATAATCACTTTTTACTTTGGAACAGCCTTTCATTTTTCACAGCACTATCTTCTGAAACAGTCCACTTTGTATGTATGAATCTGTTTTTCTCCAGATAACACAGAAAGTAAAACTATTAGAAACAGGTTCCCATCTATTACTTTCCAGAGTCCATAGAGAAATACTAATTTTCAGTGGCACCCATTTGGGACCTTTACTGATGTCTTTTGCCCCCCTTTCAAAAAAAGACAAAAAGAGGAAGAAGGAAGTGCATCTGTAGTCTAAATTGACTGTGCCAAATAAAACATTAAATTTCAAAAGAACATGTAAAAGGCAGATAGTTAATGGTAATAAAGCTGTCAGAAAAAGCCCGATGGCTGAGGAGGGTTGCAGAGCCTGTCCTGGAGGGGTCCAGAACCGTCTCTGGAGCTACAGGCACTGCCTGCTGGGTGATGGTCAGCACTGTTGGTCATCTCTTGAGTCTCATACAGCTCTTCCCTAACAAAAGCACAATTTTAACCTTCATTTAGAAGTGGGAGTGTGTGCTATGATGGTACAGCGAGCATATTCTAAACAAAAAGCCTTGGTAGATTTGCCTCTTTTTGACATGAAGGCAACCTGATGTGCTTGCATCCCCAGCCTAATTACTGCTGGCATTAAAAGCACCCCAAACTCGTTGCGTTGAGGTTTGCTTTGTATATGGATTTCCATTTATTCCATTCCCTCTCTTCTGATCACTTCTACTGTTTCAGTGTCTTTTTTTCACGGAAATACAATCCCCAATCCTTCCTCCTGCTGCTTTGCTCTATGGAAGTACCTTCTGTTTGGCTCGGGTTTTTCAGTGGAGACACCTCCTGCACCCAGGTGCTTCCTGACTTTTCTTTGTGATGACCACGTCATTACGACTGCCCCACACCTTGGACAGATGCCCCTGGGATGTGTTGCTCTCCGTCTCTGGGGGGCTCAGCGAGGTTCCCATTCTTCTGTCCGTCCATCGTTGTGGCTGTCCCAGAGGCTGGTCCCCTCTGCAGAGGGTGGGCAAGGATGAGGGCTGCAGTGGGCACTCTGCTCTTCTCCCTGCTCCTGCCCCCCATGCCTCTGCCCTCTGGGATCCACCTGGGCACTCCCCAGTGCTGACTTAGTTTCAGTGTCAGAGGCTGTGCTGCGTTAGGATGCCCCATGGCTACTGCAAGCCCGCGGGGCAAAGTTTTGTGTGTTCTTTTTGACAAAGAAATTTTGCGTATTCCAAAAAGCAGATAGTTC
Source organism: Mohoua ochrocephala (assembly GCA_013398855.1). Classification (NCBI taxonomy): domain Eukaryota; kingdom Metazoa; phylum Chordata; class Aves; order Passeriformes; family Acanthizidae; genus Mohoua; species Mohoua ochrocephala. Next base: position 60,511 of record VZTA01017998.1, on the reverse strand, counting down.
TTAGGACATGCCTTTGGAAACAATCAGCTCTGATGTGCAAGTATTTAGGTTTTCTCCAGCCACTGTTGTTCTTGTTGTTCGTGTTTTTGTCGCCCACTCCCATTACAGTTACCTCGAATGACCCAAGCTAGGATATGTTGCAAGGCCTTTCTGTAGGAAAAGCTCTGTCCTTGAAGTGACTTCCTGAGTGTTCTTGGCACCTCTCCCCACGACCACATGCAGTTTAAAAACCCATAGGTAGCAAATGACACATCCCCTGCTCCTGTCAATGTCACGGCCTTGCGTCGCCATGCTGAAAGGTATCTCCTCAATTTATTGTTCCCTGGTAGTTGTTTCTTTGGGAGCAGGCCTCTTGTATAGCTATTTGTTGGACTGTGTACCTACTGAATTAGTCAAAGACCTGTATAAAACCATTTTTTTCTTTTCCTCTTTACCCCTCCCCCAAACTTGCTTTTGTTATGTATTGGCTTGCTAATCCTTGTGTTGAGCAGTATCAGACATCACCTTTCTTGGGGGCACTTAGTCCACTCTTCCGCTTTCTTTGTCAAAGGGCTCCCTTAATAGGAGAAGTCAACAGGGAGGACAAAAGGGATTGAAAGTTGTATTTAATCGGGGTCAGAGAGGTGGTGTTCAGAGTGACGGGCCCACAGGCAGGCTGGCCTTTTATGCTTTCCGACACAGATGGTCCCAGAGCATTCAGCTAAGTGAAGAGAAAGCTGCCCAGTGAAAGCTATTGTGGGGCAGCATCGTTACAGTTGAGAAGGGTTGCCAGGGGTAACTGGAGAGTATCACCAGCATCCTGTGATCACTAGTCTGTGCCATTGAAAACCCCAGACCCGGGATCGCTCTGGGTCCCTTGGCATCCTCCCGATGCTCTGGCGTAAGCAGCAATGTCTCATGCTACCTTTTTAAAATTTAATATCAGTATTTTTACTTTGAGGCACATAAACTGTAGAATCATTTGCATTTCTTAATTTCAGAGTAGCCACCTTCTGCAAAATATACAGCCACTTGCTTTGGAACATATTGCTTTTCTTCCCCTGGGGAATAGTCTAATAATATTTGAACTTATTAAGATAACACTGTGTTTACAGAAACTTAATTTTTTAACATTTGTCTGAGTGCATGAATAGCTGAATAAAAAAAAAAAGAAAAAGAAGAGGGAAAAAAAAAAGGAGCTTATATAATTCAACATGAATAAAGACTGCAGGCATGTGCGAAAGCTTTGGAAACTGTGCCCAGAAGAACCCCAGGGTTTTGCCGCGGTACCTTCTTTGGTCCAACCAAGTGGCACATCGCAGCAGGTAAAATGTGTTCCTGACCAAATAGTTGAATGCTGCTTTTCTTTTTAAACAGCAGCAGCCCTACTGATTTTTTGTTGAAGCCATAGGTGCTGGAGATTGTAACTCAGGTGAAATGCTGTTTGACAGTGCAAATACAAGCAGAAGCCTCGAGTAAAAGCATGAGAAGGTCAGCACTGAAAATTCACTGGTGCCCAGCAGCCATCCCTCAGCATGTGCCAGCAGCAGCCGTGGCCACACAGAGCAGCCCTGGGTGCAGTCCAGAGCAGCTGGTACCTCAGGACAGGTCTGGAAGGGGCAGGTGCGGAGCCAGCTGTGCCACACAGCGTCCAGTGCAGATCCAGCTGTGCTGCCCAACGTATGGTGCCAAGCCAGCTGTGCTGCCCAGAGTCCAGTGCAGAACCAGCTGTGCTGCCCAACGTATGGTGCCAAGCCAGCTGTGCCACACAGCGTCCAGTGCAGATCCAGCTGTGCCACCTGGTGCCTGGTGCAGATCCAGCTGTGCCACTCGGTGCCCAGCACAGAGCCATCAGTGCCGCCTGCCAGCACCGGCACGCCCAGAGCACCTCCACTGCCAGCGGCACCAGCCAGGCCTCGCTGGGGGCCAGAGGGTGATGGGCACACACGGGGGGTCACAACCCAGCCTTTGCCGTGCCGTTTTGTCCCCATTAGTCACCACGAGAGCACCTCGTGTGCATTTGTCTCTCCAAATGGCCACAGGGCCACATGGGAGCATCGCAGAGGTGGCATTTGTGCCACGTCACTCACGTAGGGTGTCCCCACACAGGCTATCATACAACTCAAAGTGAGAGGGAATTAAATGACAGTGTCATATGGATTTCATTAAAAAATTGGATATTTGAATTTATAAGTGGCCATTTTGGCTATTTCAGCACTTCTGGACGTTTTTACCAGTGCAAATATTGTCTATGATTAAGCAGCTCACATCCTACACTTGTTTGTTCCCTGCTTAGGTCACTGAGATGTTCCAATCTGAGTGCTCCTGTTGGTATCAGTGACAGTGGTGGCACCTGCAGTGATGGCACCTGGGTTCTCCACAGCACTCCTTTTTTGTGTGGTGGCAGGGTGGGGTGCTGTGGGTAAAACACCCTATTTGTGGTATAATTGTTTGTGGTTTTTGTTATGGCACTGTCAGACTGCAAAGGAAAGGGAGGTTTTGCAGGGCTTTGTCAAAGCGAGCAGCCTTGGAAGTCAAAAGTATAATCTTCATTATAATGAAACAGAAATAATGAAGGCTGGAGGCAGGTGTGTAATTCAAAGAGCGTCTTGTCAGAGACAATGGCAAAAAAGGAAATCAGTGTTTCTACAGCTCCTGAGATATGTTCTTTTCAGGCAACCAGTGAATTTATCTTTCTTTATATTTCCAAAAGACGGAGGCTAGCTGTGCATTCCTTTCTCAGATTAAATAGTTGGCCCACTTGTTTTCCAGATTTTGAGTGTTGCTGGTGAGTGATGTAATCTGTTTGCTTTAAACAGTGTGTTTACTGCATTTGCGTTGAGTAGGTGGCTTTTTACCTTCATACCTCATTTTCATTTTTTTAAGCCGTTTGAAGATCTGCTGGGTAACAAATTGCAGATTATCTTTCCCTTATGCTCCCCTCTGCACCTCTGTTAAAAAAATAATAATAAGGTAATCACATCTTTCCTAGTGCATCATCGAATTTGTTGATCTTATACAAACACGGGTGTAAATGAAAGCAAGTGTAGAAATAATGCATCTCAAATGTACTTTCTTCACATTTTTTTGAAAATTAATATCTGATTTTCAGACTTGTGTAGTAATGCAAAATACATGTCTGATTTCAGTCGTACTGGATCATCTGAATCACTAACTAACGGCAAAAGGAGATGCAAACTTGAGCATCCCAGCATTTCTTTATTGCTAATACATCAAGGACTTGAAATAAAATTGCTTGAGGTTGTACTCAGCAGAGGTCCTTACTGCCACCCAGAATTCATAACGTTTTGGGAGTTTCCTGCCTCTAGTCTTGCCCTGAATCAAGGAGGTAAGGGTATGGGAAGAAATCAGTAACTCTGGTTTTTAACTGGCGATCAAGATTTGGATTGTTTTTCCTAAACCCCGTGCGCTTGGCACCCAGGGCAGCCCTTGTGCCAGCTCGCGGCTGACAGAAGCAGGTGCGCACGGCGGCCGTACCCGCGCCCGTCTCCGCGCTGGCGCGTTCCCCTGAGCCACGGGCTGAAATGCTGCTCCTCGCTGGCGTGGCCAGCGCTGGCCCAGCCCTGCCACAGGCAGGGCTTCCCCCAGATGTGGCTTCATTTAGGCTCAAGTGAAGAGGTACCGGGCTGGATCTGGTACCCAGCCACCAGTACGGGGCAGTCTCTGGTAGCACGGTGTCGGGTGAAGCCCGCCAGTGGCATCGTCCCAGTGTGGGTGTCGTCCCACTGCGGAGATATGCCAGGACAGGACCTGCCTTTGGCAACCTCAGGGAACACCAGTGGGGCCACCACAGCCGTACCCCCTGAGCACTGGTCCCACTCCTGTCCACAGGCAGGGACCAGCTGTCTGCAGGAGGGTGGCCGTGGGGTGTTCTCTGCCTCCTCCTCCTCCTCCTCCTCCTCCTCCTCCTTGTCCTTCACAGCCTCGTCAGTCTTTTCTGCTGTTTAGTGTAAAATGGTGCCAGCTCCCTTCAGGAGTGTCTCTCCTGACATTAGCCATATATTCCCCGTTCCCAGCTCACCAAGGCTTTAGGAACAGGACTGATCCTCGTGAGCTGTGGTGGCTCCTGTGCCCTGGCCACAGGCTCGGAACACCGATCTTCTGTTCCACTGCTTTTCTTGTCGCCTTCCTCCCTGCCCACAGGCCAGTGAAAGATGGTGGGAGTTAGAGAGAGTGTCTGCATTATTTGTTTAAATGACTGACGAGCTACCACCCTGCTCAGGAAATTTGGTTGATTGCACATTTTAAATGAGGCCTTGGTGATTTTTTTCAGCGATAGGACTGGTTGTTTTTTTCCCAGTGTTGCTAGGTAGAAGCAGGATCTGCTTTGGAACCAGCCCTTCAGTCGTGGATTCAGACATCCCTTCCTCTTGTCCGCATGAAGGGGGAAAACCTGAATCAAAGATTTCGGGAGTTATTGCCCAGACTTGTAATATAGAAACTAAATTTAGTCAGTTGTGCAGTAGAACCGTGATTCTGCTGCAGCGCAGGGGACTTTCACCTGAGGTACATGGGCAGAACTGTTCAGATGATTGAGTCTTTATCAGAAAGGAGTGACTTAAATCACAACTTTTGATGTGCATCAGCTTTCTTGGATTAATACAAATATTTCACATTCACTTCAGCTCATTCACATGAAGTAATTGGCCTGAATTAAGTAACTGCATATTGTAAAGAGTACTGCTGTTTAAAAATCAACATCGAAACAAAAAAGAAGCAGGCTTAATCAAGCACAACATTATAAATTAAATGAAAAAGTATAAATATGAAGTGTATAACAGTTTCCTACTAGAACAGCAAAAAGGTGAGACTTGCGGTATTTGAATTTAGGTAGGAAGAGCTAGCATTTCATATGCCTTCCATTTATATTGGTGTCAGGAAGGAGTGATATTAAATGCCCTAAGTGCTGTTTTAAAACTAGTTATATGCCGCCTAACTGTTCAGTGCTGCTGTTGTCCGATTCCTTGTCAGTAAAGGCTTGTTAAGTTCTCAGAATTCAAACATTTAAAATCAAGTTAGACTTGTGAGCTCTCCTGGTCCCCGTGTTCTGTTCTGTATCTCGGGCACACCACAGGCTGTGAAAACGCTTGAGCAGCACCCACTGGCATTGATGTGGTGCTGATCTCATCCCTCCTGGCCTCCTGCCTGGCAGCACCTGGCCAAGGCGTGCAGTGACTAAGCTCCTCAGGTGTATGAAAAGCTCATATTGTTAGAGAACCCAAATTCAGCAGATACAGAAGAAAGTTTTGTTCATTACATCAGCGTACTCATAATATGAGTTGCCTTTTGGTAGCAGTGAGAAGGATTTTCCTATTGCTGTGGTATCTGTTTAAGGAAAAAAAAAGAGAAAACACCTAACAAACAAACAGAAAAGAAACCAAAACCACGGAGACAAATGATCAAAGTATAAATAACTATGTCTTTAGCATTGTAGGAGGTGCTTTTGACCCCACCACTGAAATGTCAGTTGTGGTTAGCAGTTGAAATGTCAACTGCATGCACAAAATAGAAAGTAAAAAAGAGTGAAAGAAAGATCAAGTATACGCTATTTTTAAAATCTGTTTTGTTTTGTTTATTAATGGTAAAAAAAGCATTTTCGCCCCATGCTGCAGTGGAATGTCTTCCCTGCTCCTGGGGTGTCTGCACCCCACTGTTGAGACCACTGTGGCAGTACAGGTGGGAAACAGAGATGAAATTGGGGTCTCAGATTCATTTTATCTCCTTGCAGCGTTGAAAAATTTTTGAACAAGCAAAAACTGAATTCTCTCGCTGAGAATTGTTATTTGCTGATTACAGAGAGAACATTTCCTTTTCCCCACTTTTCTTTGGAAAGAGAAAGAAGGAAAGAGCGTAGCATCTTTTCTGCTGTGGTCCTTGTTGCAAAGACAGAACTGTTGTAGCCAGTGAGATTTCGCAGTTCCTTGGCAAGGCCACTTCATTTTTCATCACCTCAAAATTGTACCTCTAAGTAGAGAATGACATATTTCTGGAAAACTGTTTTCTATTGCGAGCAGAAGACTGATGTTGAGACGATGTCCATTCCAGTTGTTTTCTGTCCCCAGAAAAGGGTGTCCTTTTCATGTGAAACAAAGTGACACCAAAGAATTCGGACTGCAGTGGAAAAGGAGGTTGTGTACTCTCTCATTCTTTGCAGCGTTACGATCTCCACCCCAGAGAGCCCAACGTAGACCGGTCTCAAGACGTGTGACCTTCAGGCACCGGCCGCTAGTGCTGTTTGGTGCTTTCATGTTCCAAACGCCTTCATGGCAGTTTGAGAGCAGAGCACCCTCTGTGCCAGGACCCACCACAGGTTTCCATGGTAGTGACTCTGGGCAGACCAACTGCACCATCTTGGTACATGCTTTCTAAGCCACGATCAAGGCGTTGAGAAGATCTTTCAAGCTCTTCCTGCTGTAGAAGTGTTTCAGGGATGGGCTGAAGGATCTGCCTGTGGTGGTAAGGTCAGAAAAGCCCAGGAAGACCAAATTAGAGCAGAGTGCTTACGCTGGAGCTCTCTTCTCATGGAGCAACTGTGCTGTTGCACATCCTCAGATGCATCAGCGTCTTGTTTCCAGTCACTGTCAGGGGTGCTGTGTCTCCCTTTCCTTGGAAAGCTCAAGTGTGAAGAAGACTTAATGTGGAGGGGCACCCAGGGTACATGGCAGATGGGGAGCTTTCCTCAAACAAACTGATAGCAAATCTATGAGGTGATGCTAATTTCTGTTACCCGAATTGTAGAAGTATTCTGTTCAGTATGAATATTTTTGAGGAACCTCCTGCCTGTGATCCCTGTTGCTATAATCATCAGGAGGATCACAGTGGAGGGCTAGGAATTTCACCTGCTCCATGTCTCCGTATTGGCATCAGCGCAAACTGCAGTTCTGCTCTCAGAGGAATGCAATTCCCTCATCCTGACTCTGACCAGGCTCTGGGGGAGTCCTTTTGTCTGGAGCTCATTTGAGTCCTCGCAGGAAAAGATGAAAGTGCTGAGAACAGCCACCTTCAGGGCTGTTTTGGGTCCGTCTCCTCCCAGGAACCCTGCGGTGGTCCTCCTCGTGTTCCAAGAGCTGTTTGTAGGAGCCTGGTCTGAGCGTGAGGGTGGGAAGGAATCACCAGAGCTGGGATGATTTAGTTTGCCTTTGCCCTATGGGCCATTTATCAGCACGAAAGAAAGTTGAACCAAAATTCTGGCCCATACCCAAAGACTGGCACTCAGCCTGCATTGAAATGTGATTTATTTTTTCCTGGGTTAAAGATTTTGGGAATTTCAGAGAAAAAGTTAAGATCCCCAATTAAGCTTGACAAATTTCAGATATTCATCTACATCAATATTATTCCAACTCAGGGATTATTTCCCTATTTTATTGTTTATGGCAGCATCAAGAGAGCCGTGCTGTTTCTCCAGGATGCAGCTACTGGTGAATGGTTTTAGGTTTGCAATTCAACTGAAGCATTGAATTTCCAAGAAGCAATTAATTTCCAAGAAGCTTTAAATCTGGATTTCATTGCAGGGAGACACGTCACATTGTTGGCACGTACCTTACACGGCTTCTTTTAGCCACAGGGACTTTGGCAGATCAGACACCACAAGCCTTAGCAGAGCAAGGTTCTGTGGACTTTGTCGTCTCCTTTTTATTTATATTTATATTTCATCCGTTTTGTATTGGCGAAAAAAGATGCAATATGTTGCCAAAGGAGACTCCCAAGACACAACTGTTGATCTTCTGTGAACGGTGAGGAGTGAAGCAGGGGTCTCGCTCAGGCTCGTGTCCCAGCAGTTAACCAGACCCATTCCACCCAGCCACGAAGGGACCCCCACAAATCCCCCGCCCAGCGCGTGTGCCCGGGCTGGGCTGGCGAGCTCCGGCACAGCCACACGCCCCTCTCCAGGAGCTGACTGAGAGGTGAAGGTTCTCCCCGGCTCCCGCCATGACCTGTCCAGCCAAGGGTTGTGCAGCCGCTGACAAAGTCACCGTGGCTGAAACACGGAAACAGCCTCGGTGACGCTGGGTCGGTTCCTGGCAACCTATTGATCCCATAAGGCGTTTCAGAATATCTCTGCCACTGGAGCTCAGGCCTCACAGACCTCGCAGCCCGGCGTGCCCAGGCCCTGGCCGTGCTCCCGAGCTCCATGTCCATCTGTCCGTCTGTCCGTTCGGTGCAGACTTGCTGGGCACGGGTCTGCAGTAACTCTCAGTGTGTTACCACAGCAAATGCTGCAGACATGCTGTCAGATGGATGACACTAGAAAACGAAAACTATTATTCCTGTTTTGAAATTATAATTGTATCTCAAAATGGGGGGTTTTATGAATAACTTAGACCAGTGTAAGACCTTTTTTGGCGGTAACGTATCCTGAAATTTCCCTTTATTTTATGACTGTACTTTTGGTTTCATCCCTGTTTTCATTTTCTCTCATGAAAATTCTGAGTTAGTATTTATTATTTTTCTCTTCACCAAGGTTTGCTGGAATCTAAAAGGTATTTCAGACAACTCAATCAAATAGCTAAAAAGGGTTTCTCTTCAAAGTAAAGTATTATTCCTTTTTCAGTCATATAGAAAATAGTCAAAAAGTGAAATCTTGATGCACCCGATGAGAACAATAGATTTGTGTTCAGCCTTTCCTTCTCTAAATTAGAAATCACAGTATAGACAATGGAATTTCTAAATCATATATTATACCTTATTCTCTGGTGGGAATAAAATGTTCATGTTTGCCTCCTTTTCTCTGTTTAACTTTGACTGCTGTGAACACTAGGAAGAATAACCCTGCAGCTTTTCTTTCTTTTTTTCTTTTTTTTTTTTTTTTTTAATCTATTCACTTTATACTTTTCAGACAGATTTTTCCCCGGGGTGAAACAAAGGTTAACTGAAATTTCCTCTGTTGTGTACCTGAACGAATCAGCAGTTTGAGAAGGAAATCCCATTGATGGGCAAAGAGAGTGACAGGCTCTATTTAAAGAATTCCCCCGACTGTGTGGTAGACCAACCATGCCATGAATTTAACTGTTCCTGTGGTCCCCATACTTGTACCCACCAAAAAGAGAGAAAAACCTACTTTGTTCTGCAAATGTTGCGCTAAGCTTTGAAAATCATGAGCCGCTGAGTTTTGTGAATTAACATGGCCAGCAGTGGCCAGTGCTGAAGGAAGCAGTGTTACAGCACAGACAGAAAACAGACAGGAAATTATGCATACTTACATAATGGAAAGGGCACCCTACGTGTTCATGTTTAGCATGTGTCCTTGCATTTCAGCAGTTTGGTGGCACATATATTCCACAAAAATATGATTCACAGAATTGTCTTCTGCTTTTTTCACCGCACGTTTTTATTCCCACTTGGTACATGGGGCGCTTTACCCGCACGGAGCTGCTGGAATAAATGGAGCTGAGGGAGAGGCAGAGGGACACACGTGTGGAGGAGGGTGGGTGCAGGATGCGTCGTGGGAGAGGTGGTTGGGCACAGAAACGGGGTCCAGGGCCAAAGCGGTACCAGGGACCTGACCCCCGATGGAGCGGCGGGATGCACTGGCACTGCGGTGATTTCTGCGTCTATCAATGTCTGCTTCAACACCAACAATACATCTCTCTGCCTGGTTAGGTGCTCTTAACTCATGTGTGCTGCACTCCTCGGTCTGTGATGTCCCTGGGAGTGGCCACCCCAGCCCAGCCACGGGGCCCCACCAGCAGATGTGCTGCCGAGGGATTAGAGCACCAGTCCTACCCCGACTGCCAGACCTTTCCTCTCTGGCAGTGATGGTTAAGTCTTCCCCCGTGGGTCATAGCTGCTGAAGTTTGCTTAAAGTAACTTTTACAGCTCCTGGGGTTTTTTTTTCCCCTCACTTTTGCAGGGCTGCTCAGAGGTGTGTGAGTTTCTTTTCCTGTTTGAACTCTGCTTTTGGCCAACCCTGCCTTTGCTTCAGTCAACTGCTTACATTTTAATTAATTCCAAAATGGGTTGAGTATTGTTTGTTAGATTTTGTGGTGCTTTTCAAAAATGGCAGATAAAGGTTGCTAAGAATAAAGCATTGCAGGGATTTCCCTACTGCCAAAACCTGTGCGTATTACTGGCACATGCATAATTGTAGGTATGAAGGGGAGAGGCAAGAGAGCCTTTTCTTGCCATGAGAAAATGTCTCAAATTGAACTTCTGTCAACAATTCCATCGACTGATTTCCCTGCGGGACTTATGGATCTCTTTTAAAGCTGTCTTAAAGAGATATTGACAGGTATTCCATTAAACAGCAGGTGTTTTGTTTTTAAGTAAATCATCTCTTTCTCATCAAGGAAAAGTTGAGAAATCGCTGGAAATGTCTAAGGAAAACACAGCAGGATTGATGCTGTTCCCCTCCGAGGGGCCGGTGTGAGCAGCTGGGGTGTGCAGAGGGGGCTGCGACCCCACGGCCACCGATCACCTCCCTGTGGGGAGGGGTCCCTGCTGGGATGGACCTGGACCTGCTGGAATGGGGGCTTCAGTCAGCACAAGGAGGACCAGCCTCTCCTCTCCTCTCCTCGGTGATGTCTGGTCTGCAGCAGGGCAGACAGCAGGTGAAATGTGTGTGGGATTGCACACACACGTGTGTACATGAACACAGACTGACACACACGGCCCTGCAGACACACACACGTCCCGTGGGCTCTCGGAATACCTCTTCCTGGAAGGGAGACATGTACAGTATGGCCTGGTCCGTAGAAACCCCAGTTCCTGTGCTTTACCAACCTGATGTCAGGAGGCCACCTCGATTTCTGGTTTGGGACAGTGCCTGGCTGCTACGCTGGTGTACTGTCATTCCTTTTTCTTTTGTGAGAGGGGCTACTTGGGCACAGAAAATGTGAAACTCAATATAGCAAGCTGCATTACAGTGAGACTTGAAACACTTCGGTTCGCACATCAGCAGGAATGTTCAGATATATGTAATATGTCACAATGTGAAATTCTTACAGACCTAGTGATTTTTAGCCCTTTTAAGACTTATAATTTTAAAATGCTCTTCCAGTAGCAGCAAAAGCTGTGTCCTGGTGTGGTAAATATTGTTCAGACATATGTCTGAAACAGTCCTTGCCACGGAGATCTTACACTAGAATATAATTAGAGTTCTCTATTTTGTAATATGCTATATTAATTAGCAGTCAAAATCCAATTTTTAAAGCCCAGCTTTGAAATGTATTTGCCCTTCAGGCCACGTATCATTGTGCCACAGCTTGAAGTGTCCTGTTTCACTGGGTTGATCATAAAGTAAAACAAATAAAATACATGTTGTCATGTGTTTTCCAATTAGAAGGAAGGGGGGACATGGCCACTTGCCTTCTTCTGGAAAATTTAGTGTTTTATTTTCAAAGTTGGATGTCCATGCTCTGCAGCTTCTCTGTTGTCGAAGAAGGTGATGACACAACCCCTCGCAGGGCAGGCAGAGCTTGTGCAAGGACACGTTTTCTCCCAGCCCTGATGAGCGAAATGCTGGTGGGGTATGGGGGGTCGCAGCCCGTGCCCAGCAGTGCCCTGCCCGGCCAGGGCAGCCCGATCAGCTGCCGGGGTCCCTGGTGGAGCAGCACAGGAGATAAGGAAATTTCGTGAACCGTTTATTGTTTATTCTGAGTCAGTGTTTTGTTCCGTGGAAGCAGATTGTTCCTCCGGGCAATTTCAGGTTTTGACTGCTGGTCCTCCTTCTCCCTCCTCCCCTCCTCTCCCTGTCTGGGATGAAAGAGGGGAGGTTTGAATGCACATTGAACAGTGGTCCTAAATCTGGCTTCACCCTGAGCGCTGCTCAGAAATTTACATTTTCATGCTGGTGGAGGGATACATGTGAATCTCAATGATCTTTCAAAATTTTTCTTTAAATAAAAGCAAAGCTGTTGCTCACCATTCATCCCATTGTGCAGAGGCAGAGGACAGCCAAAATGTGGTACTTGATAAAGGGAGAACCTTGTGCAGGGCTTCCATTTTCATACAAATGGTGTATATTTTACATCCTCTTCTTCCCTGATCTGCAGTTTGACAACACCGTTTCCTCAAAGTATAAATACAAGAAGTTTATACAGTGAAGTCTGTTGTATTTTTTTAGTATAGAAATATATATAATCATAGTACAGGAATTCATCTTAATCTTAGTATTACACTTAGTGTAGAAATTAATACAATCCTACAAAGGAGGTAGCATTTAACAAATGAAGATGAGGAAGATTAAAAGCACAAATATATCAAAGATGCTCTTGGTTTTATTTAATTCACAGGATGCTTTAAGTGAGTTTCATATGTGCAACTTCTCCACAGAAAAAGAGGGAAATCTTGACAGAGATTGTCTGGATAAGTCTTTGAACTGCTGTGTTCGGAAGAGTAAAAATAAAAGTAAAGTAAATGTAAAAATAAAGCAATCACAGCCCTTCCTTCAGGCAGAAATCCACCGTCCGTGTGCATGTCCACCTTAGAAAAAGCACGAAATGCTGTAACGTGGTACTGGCACGGCCCTGCAGGACATCAGGTGGCAGGTGTCGTGCGAGGCTTTGCGAGGGATGGAGCTCCGAGCAAGTGGCGTGTGTCTGTCCAAAAGTGCCCTCTGTGCCTCAGGTCACGGTCTGTGGGGTGGGAGAGCGTCATCCTCGGGCAACCCAGGGGCTTGGTGAGCCCACCTCTGCTCCCTGACCCGTTCTCTGTCCGTTTTGGGTGCCAGCTGCCCGCCTGCCCCAGGGCAGAGCCGCCGCTGCATCCTCGGGGAGGCTCCTCCGCGCCGCGACCCCAGGCCTGCCGCCCGCCCGCGGCTGCGTGACAAGGACTAAAACAAAGGTGGCGGGGGCTACAGGCAAGAGGGAGCGTGGCACAAGGGGGGCCCCAACACGCCAGGGCGCTGATGCTGGTGGGTGAGCCAAGGGAGCGGCCGGGACACTGGAGGTGGAGTGGCCAGGAGCCACCCACAGAGCGCTGGGATTGCCTGTGGGACACATTAATTCGTCCAAATAAGCAAATGAAATCAGAGAGAACGGGAAGTATCTGTCAATTTGATAAGAGTTTTGTGATTGATTTCATGATCTAGAGCCAGGCAAAACACTGTGGTCAGTGAGAAATATTGCTGCAGATTTTTCTGTATGTCTCTACAGCGAGATTTCACCTTGGTTGCAGAAGCAAAACTCTCCCTGGGTGTTTCAGTCAGAAGAATTTATTGTAGGTGAAAACAAAGCCTTATGCAATCTATTGTGAATTAGAATTAACTTTTAGATCACCAAAGATTCAGTAAAGGGAGATTTTGTTGTAATATTTCATTCAGCATTAAAGCTCTTGTATTTATTTCTGAGTGGAGCAGTTTTAGCTTCTTTTATTAGGAGTATTTGAGTCATTGTATCATGGTTTTCCCCTGTGAAGCAGGGGATTTTGACAGTGAAGAAGAGAAACTTGGTTGGTTTGCCCTCAGGAAGAACATGCCTAGTGATTAACAGGAGTTAATTCGCTGGTAATTTTGATCTGTGACCATTCTGCATGTGCATTTCTGTGCAACACGGCACTTGCAGTGCTGAGTGCCAAGGCAGAGCTTTGAATTACAAATACCTTTTTCTTTATGAATTAATTTCCTTAAGAGGCATTTGAGCCATAAATAATGCACTCAAATATGTCAGTGTTTCTTTACTTTTAATGATCAGGCCTCAAAAGGCCTGATTTTCTCTCGAATGTATCCACAAGTCACTCATGCCAAAGGGCACTGACGCGTCACTGTCCCACCCATCCTCCCCGTGGTCCTGAACGATGCTGGGGTGGCAGTTCAGGTGGGTGTGGGGGTCCTGGCGGTGGCGGTCACTTCGTGTGCCACGACTCGGGCTCATACATCATTCGAATCACTTTTTTAACAGGCCAGTTAGGGTGTTGTTAGTGTCCCAGTGACAGTTCGTTGGCATGAGCAAGTGCTGAAAGTAAAAATGCGTCAGGGTGTTGTTCAGGTGAGAGCAGGTGGTGCGAGCCCTGGCTGTTGAGGGAAGAGCAGCAGCAAGCAGGTGTTGTGCTCTAGAGCACCTGAGTGACATACCTCGTATCCAGAGACTACATCACATGCTTCAGCCAAAATTACTGGCTTTTCCAGTAAATTAAGAGGAAGACAATCTAAAATTGTAGATGATATAGTTTTAACGTGTAGTCATCCACCTTCTAAAGGAAATTAATAGTACAATCACAACTGGAGGCATTTTTGCTGTCTGCGAATCGCACTGGTGCTGTGATTCGTGTCACTAACGTGGACGCCTCAGAGTCAGATGCAGGATTGGCAGGGGACAGTTTGCATGTAAAAGTTCACAAACATGCAGGATTACTTTGCACACAGGTTGTAATGCTTGCTGCAGAAGTTTAGGTGAGCCCCTCCCCTGACGTGAATCCTGCAGCGGTGAGGAGCTGCTGTGGGAGCACAGCTGTGTGTGCACAGCCAGAGCGCTGAGCGGTGTCAACGTGCAGAATTCCTGAGCAGCTCTAGCTGCACCCCATTCCTTTAGCTTATTGCCCTGCCATTTCCTTTTTGGTTTGTGTCTTTTCACTCCTGCCAGCCCAAAGGCTGCATGTGAGAAGGTTATGGTGTGACACTCGATAATTCAGTGTGTCCTCCTGATTTATTGCACATTACCAAACCCTGTTTGGAAATAGATTTGCTCAGCTTACAGTCCGGGTGGCTGAGGTTATATGCTCGGTGGTGTTGGCACGCAGCAGTCAGGATGCAGGGCTGGAGACACAGGCTTGGTGAATTCACAAGGAGGAGAGGTGTATGCTCCCCATTAACTTGTTCCGTGTGCTCTCACGCTTGCCACCTCTGGGCGTGAGCTGGGCATCCCCACAAACGCAGGCAGGGATAGCTCCAAGGGCTGGAATCAGGACCTTTGGAGCCCCTGCCTCTGAAGGGATTAAATCCCCACCTGAATTTAAACCCCAGGGGGCAGGACAAGAGTGTGGTGTCAGAAAAACTCCTCCCAATAGTTGCACATGGGCTGATATTCAGGTGAGGCAGATTTAGTGCCCAGTGGGTCAATAGCTTTCCTTTACCAAAATGGAATTAGTTTCTCCCCTTTAGTACATCAAAATCTGTTAGCAGTTTCAATAATTGCAGTCATCATCATGTTGAATATATTATAGAAAAATATTCATATAAATTAAATATAATTCATTTTAATTTTGTTTTTCAGGAGAAATTGATGTGGACTGGTCCATCTCTCATAAAGACTTAGAGGTAACACAGACAACTAAATTTTTCTGTAATTCTTTATTTTGTTAATTATTAACAAGCAGAACAAAGTAAATGGGATTGAAAAACCCATCTGTGGTGTTTGTGTGGGACAATTAGCAGTGTCCCCCCACAGGAGAGAGGAGCTCCTGAGCTGGGGCTGGTATAGAGGCAGGAAGGGACAGGGATGCCAGGAGCTGGAGTGCCCCCGCAGACCCCGCAAGGTGGGCATCAGCTCATCCTTCCAGGTCTCCTCAGAGCCCCAGAGCTGTTCCACAGCAGCCTGGTCCCCTTCCCGGGCAGCGCAGGGAGCCAGCAGTGTGGTGCCTTCCCCGGCTCGGCGCAGGGGCGGCCGTGGGGAAACCGCAGCCCAGAGTTCCCAGGCGAGGTGCCGGAACATCCAGGGCGAGTGAGCTTCAGCTGCTGCGTCCAGCTCCTTCCCTTTTTCTTTCCAGTGTCCAGTAGAGCTGATACAATCAAGGGACATTAACAAATTCTTTTCCTGAAGAGAAAGGGTATTTTTATACCTCTCCTATTCACTCATCCAAAATTTCATTTGTTTATTTTTAAACTTGTGATGTTTACTAGGCAATGATAGTTGTAGATAAGATTTTCAATTCCGGCTGCCTACACAGAAAGTATGTGTGAGGTCACTGGGAGAGAGACAGTTGTTTCCAGCTTCTCTTTTTTTTCTTCTTTTTTCCTTTTTAAGTCCTTCTTTACAATTGCAAATTGCAGATTTCATCCAGACTTGTATAGCATTGTACTTTGTCCAAGCAGTTTCTCTTAATGTGTGCAAGGGAACATGTAACTTGCATTTGCAATTGATGTTAGTTATATTTGTGTTCTGGAGAAAATTCCAGTTTGTCATGACATAGCACAGCGAGTAAAAGTATCTTGGCTAATTGAGGGAAAGCTTCACAACTGCAGTATTAAATAGCAAAAAAAAGTGTCCTGAAGTGGAAGTTCGAACGAGAGCTTTTCTTCCAGACAATGCGGGTTTCTCTGTAACAGAATTACCCATTCCAAACCTGGATGTGCAAATTGTACATGTGAAACATTAGATTTCTGCTGGATCACTGCCAGCAGTGACCTTTATAATTCCCAGTTCCCAAACCACAGAATCTCAAGTGGTAAATGCATTTCTCTCTCTGTTTCGCCAGGCACAGATCTCCAACTACGCGGGCGTGAGGCACAGCAGCATGCGGTACTACACAGCTGACAAAAACGTTACGTGTAGGAACTGCGACAGACCAGGACATTTGTCCAAGAACTGTCCCACTCCAAAGGTAAATGCAATGCTTAAATCACTTGTCCATTCAGCTGTTTTCCTAAGATACCCTTGTGTTTGCCATTAGAAGCGTTGTTTCAGTGGTTCATCCTCTCTTTGAAACATTGCTCCGAGTTGCAGGATAGCTTGCACAAGGTCCGCTTACTGCATAAAATAATTATCCTTCTGTTTGGCAATGTCATTGCTTTTATTGCTTTTATAAAAGAAAAATAGGCAGAATTATATCATATAGAATCATTTTGAATGGTTTGTGTTGGACGAGACCTTAAAGTTTAACTTGTTCCACCCCCCTGCCATGGTCAGGAACAACTTCCACTAAACCATGTGGCTGTAAACTGAGCAAAAAAAAGAGTCAAGTGCCATACAGAAACATCTTTTTTTTCATATGGTAAAACAGTTTGAAAGTGTAAAATATTTTTCAATTGTATTTTCGACAGGGAGAATCTATGGAATCAAAAATACAGCCTTAGTAAATAAGTGAAAGCAGAAAGTGTAATGAACCGTGATACGAATAGCGTTAAAAACCGTGGACAAGACAAAACTGGAGCTAACTTTAAGCAGCTCAGATAGATGCCAAATATTCCGAAAGTTTGTCCTGTGGTTAGAGGTTTAAAAGTCAGTCACTACGCTGCCAAGAAGTGGGAGCTGTTGCATGACAGCCTGAATTTACCAACCCCCACAACAGAATCTGTAGAACCCTCGGTCCTTGGGGCTGTTCCCCACAAGGACACTCAGAATGACCACATCCCACGCCACCCTCGGGGGGAAATACACTCGCTCACTGGGAAAACCTGCTTTACAGAGATACGGGTTTGGCCTCAGAATAGTTTTCTGCGTGTCATATTTGTCACTCCAAGTGCTGAATTGTGTGAGTCGTGAGGCTGTGCGGGGTGAGCCCAGATGGCAGCTGGGTGCCCGCCCAGCTACCCTTTACACACCCCCGTGTGGGGGCAGGAGAACTGGAAGGATCTATTGAAACATCGTCACTTACCATGATTCTCTTTCTGTTTCTCCACAGAAGGTTCCCCCTTGTTGCCTGTGTGCAGGAAGAGACCATCTCCAGCACAGCTGCCCGGCCCGTTTCTGTCTGAACTGCTGTTTGCCTGGGCACTATTTCAGGGAATGCCTCGAGAGAGCCTATTGGAACAAGCACTGCAACCGCTGCGACATGAAGGGCCACTATGCTGATGTGAGTAGGGCCCTTGGCACCGAGACTGGGCATCGTTGGGTTTGTGTCTGTCAAAAGCTGCATTTACAATGGCTACAGCATCTTCCTATTTCTTTGGTTTTACACAGTGCCTGTTTGTATAAGCCTATGAAAATGTTGTGCTTAGTCATTACTTTACACTATCAGAGTTTTCGTGGAGAATCGTTCAAGGAAAACAAACCAAAGCGTTGCCAACACTTGGTCTTTAGTTTGGTTCAGTTTAGCTGTGGTGGACAAAATTGTCCTTTTTTCTGTGGAATGAAAAGGTGTAGGGAGGTTGAAATCGGGAGACACAGTATCTGCAAGTGTACCAGGAAGAAGTAAAGAGTAACTCTGATGCATCAAGAGTTCCAGATCTATGGTTTTTTCACTATGATCAGATATTAATCACTGAAAATACTATTAGAGAGAAGTAGTTTGAAGGCTTTGGGTTTGACATGATCTACTAAAGTAAAACAGAAGAAAATGAAAGGGAGAACAAATGTATTTGTCTCTTTCTTTCATCTTGTATTACATTACTATGGTTTTATGTGTTCCCAGAAATCGGTCCTATATGTAGCAGCCAACCTATTTTTTTTTTCTCTTGAACTGAACACAAAAAAGGATAAAAGGCAAGCTGTGATAATTTTGGCATACAATCACACTTCATTTTCTATCTATAGATATGGCCCATATGTTTGTTTTTCAAATACACTTGTGGGATTCCCTAAGTGCTGGATTTTTTGATATTCAGAAATATTTGAATCTCTTTCTAAATGTCTCCTTCCTGCCTTTATTTCTTCTGTTTGGTCAAAGAGCATGCCTCAGTGGTACATGAGATGTGCGAAGGACAACCCGCATAATTGGGGCTTCCTATTTATTATGATATTTGAATGTGTTCCAGATATACTTTTGCTTACAGCTGATGTGCCCACAATACCTTTAAAGAATGTGAATTGTACACTTCTGCACCCTCGTTCTGGTAGGCAGTGAGACAAAATTGTAATCTGTAACGAAGCATCTTTTCTTTGCCATCTTTTCTCTTTTATGCATTTTATGACACCAGTTCTCATAAACTGGTGTTCTTTTCTTCAAAGAACCATGAGTGCTCTATCATACAAGCATTTAAATCCTACCTGAGTCAGGCAGGTTATCAGGAACATCACAGCATGTATTTTTTCCGTTCATTTAGGTCCACTTTAAATCAGAAAAGGTTTTTCTTTGAAACTTTGGGCAGTTCTTGTGTGCTCCTGCATGGGAGGTGTGAGGCTGCCTGTGTCATTCACCTGTGTGGTGAATACTGGGGCATCAGAGCAGGAGCTCAGCTGCCCAGTCCTCAGAGAGAGGGATGGCATGGCAGAGCAAAGGCAAAGGAATCAAAACCATCAGTAAATCTTTCCTGACATCAGAGCAGGAAGCCTATGAAGCCATCAGGTGGTCAAGACACAAAGGGAGCACTTGGACAGGAAAAGGTTGCTGCTGATGGCCTGAAGATATTTTTTTGCATGTGAGATGTCCATAGCAGAAGAAACCCGGGATGTTCCCATGCTGAAACCTTACTTTGTGGAGGGGAGCACCAGAGAAGCTGTCACATTGAAGAGAACGTGAGGGTTACAACTCCGTGAGTGCTAACCCGTTACCAAAACTGGGTAACGACTGCCCAGAAGATGCAGAGGAGCAGGAAGGCGAAGTGGCCCAAGCAGTGATGGCAGCAGACACCTCATGCTTGGCACATGAGTGCTGACTGAGTTGCTAATGCAAGGACAGTGTGTAGGGGGTGTCCCGGGGAGAGCTGGGGGTCCCCGACTGCCAGCTGCACGCGTCCACCGAGCCGGGGGGGCAGGAACCACAGTGGTGGCATGTTGGGATGGGTGTATAAATATAATATACATGGGGTGATTCAAGGCTGCTTTTGTAAAGGAAATCCCACTTCTCAGGGATCTCTGGAGTTCTTCAAAGGAGCAGGTTGACAAGCATGTGCGTAAACACGATCCAGTTGACATAGTCTACAAATTCCAAAAGGCGTTTTACAAAGTTCCTGACCAAAAGCTTTCAAGGAAACTAAACAGGCATGGAATAAGAGGATAAAGGTGGGATATGCTAGTGTGACATGGAAAAGGGTGAACAATGGGGCGACAAGATTTGCTGAGAAGACTGAATTACTTACAGAGTCAGCGCTGTGAGCCAGCTGTGCAGGACTGCCCAAGAACTGTAAGAATCAGAGGGAGAACACAATAAAATGGCAGTTGAAACTGAGCGGCAATAAACGTGAAGTAAAATAATACCACCTTCACTTATGGAATAACAGGTTCTGCGTATTACTATTCAGGACTCAGATTTCGGTTATGAGATATGATTCCACAACAAATCAGGTTAGCCTTCACAAGGTGAAAAAAAAAATCTGGTGAAATGTTAGGAATCATCAGGAAAGCAGGAACACCTGGGCACAGCTTTGGTCCCTGTCTTCTGCATCCCTCAGCATGGCCACCACTCCTCAGCCTGGAAGGGAGGTGACGGAGGGAAGGGTCTGTAAAGAGCTTCAGAATCATCTGTGATGGGAGTCAGTAGTCAGGGAGCAGCAGTTCATCGTTGCTTCCAGTACACCTGATGAAGGCAACAGAAGCCAGGTTGGGAAGAGACAGCACGAGGTGACTCTGTGCGGTTGGCAGCAGACCTGGAGGCTCCTTACTGAGGGATATAGATCTGCCCTGCTTCCAGAGGAAATGGGAGCAGTTCATGGAAGAAAAATCACAGAATCCTACACCAGGTTGGAAGGGACTTCATGGATCATCTGATCATCATTCCCAACTTTTCTTGGCAAAAGCAGGGTCTACACAAGACAGCCCAGCCAAATCCTGAGTGTCCAATGCTGGGGAATCCAGCACTTCCCTCAAGAGATGATTGTTCTCATTGTGAAAAGTTTTCTCCTGTGTCCAACTGAGATCTCCCCAGGAGTAACTTATAGCTATCATCCCTTGTCTTTCCCATGTGACTCCTTGTAAAAAAGGGAAATCCCCATCCTCTCGTTATCAAATACACGTTATGAAATGCTTTGGATGCTCAAAGGAAGTAGTAATTTGCCTTTCTCAGCAAGCACTCCCTTTTACCGTAACACAGAGGGTGCAGAACAGGCTCTTGTGCACGGTGTGTCACACTGACTTTCCACTTGTGTCCAGAAGTGCCTGTGAGGCAGTTCAAGGTGCTTCACCTACTTTGGTTAGGAAACATTCAAAGTTACTTAAAACACTTTAGGGTCATACATTTATGATGTGCTAGATCAGCCTCTTTTCCTGAGACAGTGCTGAGAACATACAGAGTCCTCTTAGCTGGAGGTGTACTGGAAGCAGCCCAGCCTTGCATGGTTTTCACGGGAAGGTCATCAGAGGAGCCATTTTTGACTGATTCAGTGGCAGCTAGGTGGATGTCACGAGCCGTGTGGTTGGTGTACAGCAGCAGCAGGGGTGGGAGAAGGACTCCATGAACAGGGGATGTAGCAGGGAGCAGGCAGAGGGGGCAATGTCTCCCTGCATAGCTGGGAAAACCAGCATGTGGGTGCTCAGTGAGCCGGATGGGCTCTCCCAGGAGCTGGCAGACAGCAGTGCCCAGGTGCTCGGTGCCCTGCAGCCACGCCGTGGCTGGCGGCCCCATCCGAATGCCCAAATACCCTTGTTGTCAGCGCTCCTTCCCGGGAACCTGCTGGGTGCTTCGACTGGCATCCCCTCTGCCTGCTCTGACAACTTTCTGGACGTGCAAACCACCACTGGCCTCTTCTCTCTGGGGAGGTTCCTTCTGCCTTTGTTGTTTCTGGCATGCTGCTGTGGGCTGGGATGGAGCTGGAGGTGCAGGGATCGTTCCACGGGGGCGGCTGGCGTCCATGTGGCCCATTTCCCCTGGGTAGAGAGCGCGACGTTTGCTCTTTCTCCTTGGTTCCCCAGTGTCCGTCCCCACCCTTCGCGCCTCTGGCTGCCCACACCCACCCAGGGGTGAGCATAAGGCCGCGTTCCCAAGGGCCGGGGCGACACCGGCGGTTACCCGGCTCTGCCCGCCCGGCACCAGCAGCTGTCTGCGCTGGCAGCGTGGGGAGAGGTCTCGACATCTGCTTGTGCAGGAGTGGTTTTGAAGGGAAGCATTGTGTATTTTCCGCGGCAGTTCCCATGCGGAGGTGATGAAAAGTGTGTGTTTTGGCAAATCTTTTGTTTTATTGTGGTGGCTTGCAGCGGGGCAGCTCCAAGCAGCCGCTGCTTCTTTGACAAAGCACCAGAGGATTCTGTTAAAAAGTTGTGTTTAGTAATTGTAGTCGTCGTGTCAGACCATAACTGACTCGGAGCTGAAGGATTTTTGCGAGATGAGTAGCTATGCCAGCAGGGACCCAAGTCTCCTGGGCCAGCCGCGCTCTCATTAAGATTTGCCGCTAGCCGTGGCGGTGTTCGGCAAGTATGTGACGTGCATGCTGTTATTGTATGCTTGGCTTGTCAGCCTGCAGCTTTCTGACACTCACTTATGTCACTCTTTATTCAGAGACGAAGAAGCTTTTGATAATTTGACAAGACAAGCTCTTAAACGATCTAGGTCATGGCCTTCACTGTCTGTGATTGTGAACATATTTCCTGAAAGCCCTGTCACTCATCACAGCTACATTTTCTCCCGGGGAGCCGCGGGCCCGTCCCGGTCTCCTGTCAGCGCGTGCATTTTGGTTATTCATACGCCAAATACAGTAGTGGGGTTTTTCCTTCCCTTTCGCCGGCACTCGCATGTTAGCGGGGCTAATCCGCTCCCCCGCGCCGCGCGCCCCGCAGGGCCGCCGTCGAGGGCCCTCTCGGCGCGAGGCAGACGACCGGCCGAGGGGAGCGGAAAGGAGGAAAGGCCGCTTAGTGCCGGTTTTGTGTTTGCTCATTGTTGTGGAAATATGAGAACTGGTGGCAAGGGCCTCGTCTATTGAGCTCTCGAGTCCCGGTCTGCTGTCAGGGGCTGTTTGAGATTGAGTGTTTTATTTTCTTTGATGTTCACATTGGAGAATAGGGAAGTGGGAATTAAACAACAGATGCATTAAGCCGTTGTTCTGGTAAAACAATAATTAGCACCTGATAAAATTCAATATGGGTCAAAATGTGCAGCACCCAGTCTCGATTCTCCCAGCATGGCACCCTGCGCTGGGTCAGCCTCAGGCACAAGTGATCGCTGTTCCACGCCGGCTGGACGCGGTGCGTGGCATCAGGGACACGGATTTGGGGAATCGCGGCGCGGCGCTCGCACGGCCAAAGGTGTGGGCAGGTGTGGGGACGCGCCCCGCACCCGTGCGCTCGGTGGCCGCGCGGCGGCAGTGGCACTACCCTCCAGAGTAGGCACCTTTTGTGCTGGTACATCTAAATGCAAGTAAGGTCAGCCCACTGGGGCAGGAAATAAATGCAATTTTATTTTAATGTAGTTCATCACGCTGCCATAGTAGCTGGGTACCACGAGGGCTTTTCTTTAAACGAGGGCCGTTCATGGTTAAGTTCTTTTAAATAAATAAGGAAAATCGTGGGTTTGGCAGCGGTTGTGTCTGGCTATGCTGTCTTCCATAGCAAACCTCTCTGCTTCATTTGAGGAGCCCATATTTGGTAGTAATTGTTAATCATAGTTTTTGTCATTCCACGATATAAGATGCAGACAATAACCCTGAGCTGATGCAAAGTAATGAGGTTCCTGGTTAAAAGCATCATGTCTGAGAAGCTGTTGTTTTTCAGGCACCCCTCCTCAGCTATTGTACCCCACTTCATAATGGTGAGCAGTATTACCCCAAGTCACCGTCTGAATGAAGGAATATGCTTAGCCTTGCCTCACCATCTTCGCCCTTACCTTCTTTTCATTTTCCCTCACCCTTAAAATGTCCTTGAGGATAAAACCCACCTCTGGACAGCACCACGAAGGGGCCGGGGCTGTGCCTCTCCCACGGTTTTGACAGGAGCTCTGCCAACTGTGGTTCTCAGTCTGAGCTACAGATTTTTGCTCAAAGTGATGTCTTTGTGTTCAGAGCAGAAAAAATACCCAACCGAACAATTATTCAAAAAGAAAGTAATTTTGATGATGATGGTGATGATTATTAAATAGCAGACGTGTGAGTAAAGGTCACACCACAGAGTGGCATTTTGCCAGTATAGGAGAACTCATTGATTGCAATTGTTCAACCATATTAGCCTGGGCACACTGTGGTAATCGAAAACTATCCAGAACTAATGTATAAATAACTGCCTGCTACCCCTGAGCTGGACCAGCACAGCTGTCCTGCACAGCTGAAACCTCTCCAGGTCTGAGGGAGATGCTGAGAGCTCCGGTACTGCATTTTTACAGGCTACAGAGTGTTTATGTGTTGCCTCTCTGAACCCTGGCTAAGTTAGGGAAGGAGGAAAATCCTTTTGTTTGTGCTCAAAGACAGCTCGAGTGTGTTCAAACTGTCAGATCCTCGGTGAGGAATGTGATGTCCTTCACACATTTCCTTTATAGAAATATTAATATAAAACTCAAATATTTACCCACAGTATTTGAGTAAGAGGAGAAATGTTGAACCATTACACAGAACAGATTGTAGATTTTTCTGCAGAAAATTATGTTACTGGTGGAATGAATAATAAATAATATAATTTCCATCACATCTGGGAAAAACACACTGTATGTGCCACAGGGTGACTGGCAAAAACTTGGATTTTATTTTGAGAGATACCGGTTGTGGTGTGGGTTTCTTTAATTAACACGCTCCATCAAAATAAAAGAAGGCAAGAATTTAGGCGTGAGTGAAAAATTTATTCGAAATCTAAAGAAATGTTAATAGTACTCATTTGCAAGTAGTCGTGAGACTTCAGTGTTTGAAATTGCAGCTGCAGCATATTATGGAGAAGCCGTGGAATACTATATTTCTTTTTAAAGTACTTAAAATTAAGGTTGGCAAACCAAGTTGCTGATTGTTCAAATGAGTACGGAGCTGTTCTAATAAGAGGAAAAATGTTCTAAAGAGAAGTGAAAGCCCTCTGCTGCAGTAGCTGTGCACCAAAATGACAAAAAAGTGCCACAATTTCTGTGTCTGTCTGTGGCTCAGGGGCCATCAGAAATATCCTACATTTTGTAAAAGCATGAAGAACCCCAGAGAGAGTGGTCTGAGCCTCAGTGACCACCAACTTGTGCTGATTTTGTTTTAAAGATCCACGTTTTCCTCTTTACCGTCTCTCATGTGTCCCCCAGGTCAATTGTGTCGCTGCTGGGACTCAAAAACCTGCTCTGAATTTTTTTTTTTTTCCAAAGGGCTGCGCTTAGGAGTTGGTGTGAGAGTCTGGCAATTAAAAAAAAAATTAAAAGTGGAAAAAAAAGCAAGCAAGTCATTGTAAAAATAGCAACATTAAAGCAATCTGTTATGGTTCTTGTTTACAACTCATCTGACATGAGGCTGCTGAGGATTATTACATGTAACAATTATATTTTGATTAGGGAAGAGATACATACAAAAAAGATAAAATATTTCTGTTCCTACGTGAAAGGAAGGCACCTTGTGATTTAATTTCTAGAGCGTTATGTAAATTTAAAATGTCAGAAAATGTAGAATTTAAATCCGCCCGTTTGTTTTGCAGCATTAATGCTTCCTACAGTCACGAGCACGCTGCTCTCCCAAACTTCTGCCCCTCGGAGAAAAAGGGCAGAGAGAAAACTGTTACTGGCTTTCTGACAATGGCAGGGAGTGTGTTAAACCAGTGTAAAATTCAATTAAACTGTCTAGCCGGGTTTTTGAAGCTGAAATGCAGACCCTTTCAGTTAAGCTTCTTATTTTCCTGTGACCGACACCAGTGGATACTGTGTTATGCCAAAACCAACAGGCTGTAAAGCACCTTGTTTCATGCTCCTAGCTGATCAATATTTTTATTTTCCAGGCTTGCCCAGAAATATGGAGGCAGTATCACCTAACAGTAAGTAGAAACACCTTTTTTATTTTCTTCTACACCCAACCTATTTACTCCTCTGTGAACTGCTGACCATAAAATATAGACAAGCATCTTCTCTGAGAAGATAATAAACATCTGAAGAGTTTTTGAACTGAAGAAGGCAATGAAACACTGTCACTATTTTTTAAGCATCTTTAAAACTTCTGAATTCATTTTAGTACGGTAATAATTAAATTAGTGCCTTGCCTCTCTTCTCTCAGTGACCACATTTACACATAGAAAGAGCGTTAAGTTTTAAGTTGGGATGCATAGCAGAAGCAGTAATCCCATCTCAGATATCCCAGATGCTGGTAATTAGTCACTCTGTGTGACAAAGCTTTCTTCTTAGATGAGTGAAATAAGTCTCAGTTGGAGCGGAGACATGAATTTGGGGAAAAACACCTCATAAACTTTTGCAGATAATTTATTATTCGTCAGGATATAGCTGTGACTGCTTCTTTGGCCTGCCTTAGTTGATCTTTAATCCCTGAAGCAAGAAAATAAAACTTCGTGAAAGTATACCAGTTTATTACCTAAGATTTTTCCTCGTATGTAAAATAGATATAAAAATAAAACAATATGCATATAAATTTGGTTAATATTGAAACCTGGTACAGTATTTAACCAGTAAAAACAAATTCTTGGATTGGTGTCAGAGTTCTCGAATATATTAATTTCTAAAATTGTCAAACATAAAAACACCTTTAAAAATCAGGGTTTTGTTGTTCCTCTGAACTTTTGCTGTCGTTGCTTCCCAAATCGGCCTCACACGTATTTCGCTGTTACAGATAATTAACCCCTGCTCTCTGCTCTAAACAAAGTAGAAAAGTTTCTCCACTACTTTTCTTTTTGGATCTTTGGCTTTTTCTCTGAAGCAGTAGATGGGATGTGCTTTATAATTTGTGTCTCCACCTCTTCGTGGCACTGGAATGCTCTTTTTTCTCCTTTTTTCTTCAAAATTCAATGAATAGAAGAAATCTGCACTTAAAACCTCTCATTTGTGTTTTGTGCATAATGATTCTAACACAAAGATCTGCCCTGGAAATCCTCCACCCTTCCCGAGAATTTACTTTTAAACAGATTTGGTAAAGAGTTTTTGTTGGTTTGGTTGCTTTTGGCTTTTTTTAAAGAAAAATGTTGTGAGCAGAAGGTGCATTCACTGAGTATTTTTGCTTGTTCGCTTGTTTGTTTTAAATTGGATGAAGGAAAGAAGTAAATGCAGTCTTTCATTATAATCCCTAAAGGTGTGTGTAAAAACAATTTCTGAAATGTTTGTGATACTCGGAACTTAATAATCAGATAGAAATATTTGGTGCAGTAACGTCTTGGGTTCTGTTTTTTACTGAGATACAAGATTTAATTTAATTTTAGTCTCGCCTGCCATTGAAAATTCCCCAAATAGTGAGTTGCCATCAACACTTATAAAATATTTATGTCTGTAAAAAAAAAGCGAGGGGTACTTTAAACTTGACCAAGTGCTGTATTAGGGCAAAATTTGAGGTATCTTGAGGTAGAAAATTATTTCTGTGGATTTTGTAGAATGCATTCAGGGTTTACACTTAATGTAATGTAAAGCTAAAAAAAACCGTGTCAAAACAAGTTCTTGTTTGAAAATGTAGTGGTTACGAATATGGGCGTATTATTAAAAATACCCATTTGGAAATTTTTGGTGCATTTGGGGGACATTTTGAAATGTGCTCAAGTATGGACACTCACAGATTAAATGGTGTCGCATCAGGCCCTACCTTGTGATAAATAGCTTTTTACTTTGCAGTGAATTGCAGATTATCTGCAAATAATCCGCGTTTCTGACGTGGGAAATGTTTTGCATGCCTTCATTTTTTGCATGGGAAGAGTACCTTTGGCTCAAAGTTACATTAGCAGTTGGGTTAAGCCTGGAATTAAAAAAAATTTATGGTAAAAGACATGCTTGATATTTGCAATAAGTAAATTAAAAGAAACTGCATTACCTGAATTGTTTAAAAGTATGAGTCCCATCTTTTGTTATTCCCTTTAAAATATTCTCTTTTGCACCCAAAGCAGAGCAGAAGTAAATAATGTTCTGGCAAGAAACTAAACTTCTGCAATTGAATAATATATAATGTTTAAATATATAATATATACTTATATATATATATCTGTAGGATTGTAACAGCAGGCCAAGATTTTTTACTCTCATATCAGCACAGTAGTATTTCACCGCAGAAATTACCTTACAATTTTCATATTGTAGAATAAATGTTTCGGTACAGACAGGGATAGCAGTGTTAAGAAAAACACAACGTTTAAAACAAAAGTGCTGCTGTGGCTGTCACGGCCCACAGAGGCTGCCCAGTTGTTGGGGGCCACAGAAAAGCTTCTCCTGCACTTCAGTCATGGATACAACCATGAGATTTAAACTGGTTTTGGTAAACCGAGGGTGAGCATCCCACATGCAGGTACTTGGACGTGCAGATAAACTCGGGCATTCGGTTTTGTGGTAAAACACCAATTTTTTGGCACTGTTCACAGAGGGCTGTCACGGAGTTTGTCCGAATGCTTTGCGTTCTATAAAGTATTCTTAGTTAATTTCTGTGAATGCTGGTGAAGGATCACACGGCCTTCCACCTCTGTCCTTTATGAGGCTTTTGGTTATTTTATTCATCTTCTGGCACTTTCCTAGGAGATGGACTGCCATCTATTGACTCCTCAGAGCCCCTGCACGGCATGCGGGGCGACTCGAACAATGGCTCAATAACAAACCCATTCTGCTCTTGGGGATGGTGGTGGGGTTTGTTGACGTTGGCCATGGTGACAAATTTAAACACATTGCAAATAATTTGTTGTATGGGCAGAAACATCTTATTCCAACCAAAACAGACTGTCAGCGCAAGGAATCTTATGAAGAAATGGCAAAAAGGATTGTAAGTGGAATATTTTAATTTGCCTTTTGATGGAAAAAAAAGATTATCATGAGGCTTTCAGTGAAGCTTAAATCTAAGGGCTGTGTGATAATCAAACCTTTATAAGTGGCTGAAAGTAGTTTCTTTAAACTTGTTCTTTCAACTCTTTTAACTAAAATTATTCCGAAAAAAAAAACCCAATCAAAGTCAGCAGAAAAATCCAACTCCCACTGTGGTTTAAAATAATATTTAATAACCTCTTAAAGACAGTGATTTAAAACTTTTACACATCATTTTCGTCATGACTGCTCTCTGTATTTCTCCTGTGTCAGAGAAGGGCAATTATATTTGTCAAAATATATTTCAAGTTTTTATTCGTGTAGGTATCTATTTGCAGTAAATTGGTTCATACCCACTAATGTTTATCAAAGGCGTTATTGTCAATCAAATAATAGGACAAAGACTTCTTTCACAGATTTGGGATAAACAGTTTCGATCGTAGCTTGCTGGAGTGTCAGTGATGATACGTGTGATTTTTTTGGGCACAAGGCATTTGGAGGCCTGGTTGAGCTCTTTGTTCGGGGTTATGAGGAAGCTTAGCTTACAACTCCGACTCCCTGAGCGCCAGGTGCTCCACGACGTGGAGAGACACGGCCCGAGCTCCACGAGACGTGCCATCGCATCGCCTCCCCGCCCCAAGGACACAGGGGTGCACGCAGCAGCGTTTTGTCACCTTCCGAGCACTGGGCTCCTTCTCACTCCCCTTCTCTTGTCACTTCAGATTTCAGCTATAATGTAGCGATATTTATGATGTATTTTGAGTGGAGGCCAGGTTATAGCCCTCTAACAAGCAAAAAAAAGATAAACCTTAAATAATCCAAAAAAATCAGTGGAAAAACTTGTGAGAAGGCACCCAATGATTTTCTTTTTTTGGTTTCAGTTTTGCAGTTTATTCTTTAACAAATACAATATTTCCCCTCAAGTTTGACCTGCCGCTCGTCCACCTCGCCACGTCCCCAGTGGCGGCTCCTGTCCTCAGCGGGCCCGGGCTCTGGAGGGGCAGAGCTGGGGGTCCGCTGCCGTCCCTCAGTGCCATGTTCCGCGGTGCACAGCCCCTCTCCCGTCCCTGTTGGTGTCAGCAGCCCGGGGCTGTGACCGGCCCTTCAGGGGAGCGCCATGGGCTGGGTGCCCTCACCCCCTCAGCGAGTGGGGCCTCATGTCCGTCCCGTGGCTTGCGGTGCCTTCGTGGCCTGAGCGACCCGCTGAAGCTGCTGCTAGTGGTGGCGTTTCCACCCGGCAGATGACATCACTGCAGAAAAAAGAGGAAATTTATTTATTTTCAGTGCGTAGAGACCCTGTTATTGCTCGGGGCGTGAAGTTGCACTTCTGCCGCGAGTCCCCAGAGCGGAGGCCGGCCTGCCCCCAGCGTGGGGCGGTGCTGGTGGGGCAGCCAGAGGGGTGCCCGGGGTCTCGGGGTGCTCTGGTGTCAGATGGAGAAGCAAAAAAAGTGTTCTGGTGTCAGATGGAGAACGTGCTGGCTGCAGATCTCACCACATCTGCGCTGGCAGAGCGGCTCGTGCCACAAAAGAACGGACGTGGCCTGTTCGGCCCAGGATCAGGATGAGGATACCACAGTCAAACAGGGATGAACTTTGCAAGTGTTAGCATCTTCTTCAGTAAATATCAGCTGAGTAAAGAAATTCTGCCCCTAAAACGGGCAGAGCAAGTTTTTTATTTTCCTGGAGTGTTTCTCGGTGTTGATGTGCATGTTAAAACATAAATCTCACCGGGACCAGGTGTTTTCTTTCTGTAGGAATGCTCATTTTTAATAACCCCTTCGTGCCCTGGTGCTGCTGCAGCCAGCCGCAGTGACTCCGTCCCCTGTGCCCTGCCCTCACCGGCCTCGTCTGTGTGAAATCTCCCAGGTCAAGATGGCCACCAACAGAGTTTTAGAACCATCAGAATTTTTAATTAGCAGAAGCTATCATTGAACACCCTTTTTGACAGTTTGTTAATCTTACTTTTAATCCGCTTACGTAAAGGAAGATGAACCAGGAACTGGCTGATTTGGCCCTGTGTATGAAGGACACGAAGGGACAATGCGTCTTTTGTGTTTAAATTTTGCGCTCAGATTTCTTTGTGTGCATTATTAAAATTCCTCATGGCCTGCTACTTTTTTTTTTTTTTGAAGTGAAAATGTAAGCCATATCCCTCAAAGTCAATTTCTCTCTGTTACAGTGTGACTTCCAAGGGGGGGAAATTAAAAATAATACAACCCTGGCAAAAAATATTTACCCTTGAGAGACAGAGAGGGCATTTAGTTTCCCAAGTTTTTTTAGGTGCTGAGCAGTAAGGGAAGGGATGGGTTTTGGAGTATTTTTGGGAGGGGGTTAACCCTCGGTTTCCTCGCAGCTGTGGCTGTGACACGGCCGCAGGGCTGGCTCCGCTGGCCATGACACAAAGCCACAGACCATGGGATCAGCGAGCTCCTCTGGAATGCTTCAGCACCTGGCCAGTTCCTCTCCAGGTGTTTCAAGGCTATTTCCAGTAGCTCTAGTAAAAACAGTGGTCTGTTTATGAAATAGGCCGTGTATTTCTCATATTTTGGAATCCCAGAGTGGGCCCACATGTGCCATTGCTTCAGCATCCATTCAGCAGGGTATTTTACAGGGAAGGCAATGCAGAATTCCCAGGGATGTGGGTTTGGGGTAAAGATGACTGGCTCTTGTGAGTGTTGGAGCGACATGAACACCTGGAACGTGACAGTGTCCACACACCTGCCTGGGAGGTGCTTGGGCTCGTGAAGATTTTCTGCCCTTCGAGAGAGGGCTCGCCCCGTTAGTCAGGGGAGGAGCTGGAGCAGAGCTTGGCCAGCAACAGGCAGATGTTTCGGTTTTAAACTCTGTGTTGTCCAAACCTGGGCCCTCTTGCAAGTGGTTTTCAGGGTCAGAGATGCTCCTGACATGCTGCCAACCCTGCACAGCTGTCCTGGAGAAAGCCAGCAGGTCAGAGGGGGTCAGTGTGCTGGGCAGAGGGATTTTACTGATTATTTTCCCCTACTAATTGTAATTTGCTGTGTTGCCATTCTCTTTCAAGTTTCAGATATTTTTTGAGGCTATCAGAAACCTAAACCCCAAATCTTTTTCTATTGCAAAGGAATCATATTTCACAAAATATATTCTTTCTGATAGGGTTTTTTTTTTTTCCAAAAACAAAGAGACTTTCAGGTCCTGAACTAACTATTAGGTCTATGAGTTCAAAGCTTATGCTATAGCTTTCAGTACAAAAGCATGCTAGCTAAAAGTTCTTTCCCAATTTTTATTTGAAAGGTGTATTTGAATTATGATGGGGAAAAGAAGTAGCTGTAATAACCCTGTATAAATTTCCTGCAAGGACCCGAGTGCACGTTTCGGGTGGGATGCAGAACCTTCCAGCAGCATGGGCATCACCTGCCACGTACCTTCATCATGTAATAATCATAGTAGGAAGTGTCCTGCTTTCTCTAACCTTTATCTGCCCCGTGCTCTTCTGCACCTGCTCCCCAGAAAGCAAAATAAAAGGTGCTTTTAAAGTGAGGGTTAAAGACAGATTACATCGTGACCAAAAATTGCGGTTTTGTTTATTTCTGGTAGCAGTCTGGGAGTGAGGAGAAAGTAGAATAGAAAGCTCGGCTGACCAAACATTTCTCTGATTTTGGGGTTCCACACGGCATTGTTGTGGTGTTTGTCTCAGACAGCGGCATCCCTCAGAGAACCCCGACTCCAGCGCGCGTGTGGAAGTGGTGTCGAGAGCCGTGTTTGCTGCGAAAGCCACGTCTTTCACATCTGACTGTGAGAGGGGAAGGGAGAGGAGCAGGGGATGGCAATAAATGTGTTTTACTGTTTTAAATCTTTGTGCGGTACGTGACATTTGGTGACATGTGTCCCTCCAGCCCAGCACACACCAAAACCAGGGAAGTTTGGGTTATTTTTGTGATGCATCAAAGCTGTTGGGTGCGTGGTTAATTAATCAAACAGAATAATCAGGGAAGGTTTGCTGCGGAAATATTTCCCCTTCATACACTCAACCGCAGTTCTCTTAAGGGAAACGATTAAGATTTTTTTTCTTTAATGCTTACAAATTCAGTTTAAGAATTTCACTTCTCTTTCCTCTAGTTTGAAAAGGCGAACTTACACAAGCATTTAAATTATTAATATTATTACTATCATTATTATTATTTCAAGTATTAACGATCTAAATATGGAAGATAGAATTTTCAAGCTATAATGAGGTTTCCAATGCATTTTAAAAACATTTGAGAAATAAAAAAAATTCTGTGCCCTCTTTCTGCCGTCAGTGCTATGTATGAACATTCATAATAAAGTTCCTACATTCTGAGAATTTCTCCAGAATTTCTCCAAACTTGACATGAAAGTGTCTTTTTTAAGTTTTCTTAGACCTGTGAACCGGTTTCAAAATTCTGTAGGAAACCAAAAATCATCTGCATATTTAACAGACCTTTTAAAATGTGAAAAAATCGCAGTTGCATAAATGCATACGCATAAATGCCATAAAATGGATTTTGGTGCATTTTTGTATTGCAAAGTGGAAAAAGCGTAAAAAGTCAGTAAATCTGTTTGCACGGCGTGGTTCATCTTGCTGGTGGTTCACGTGTCGGAGCAGCCCAGAGCTCATGCCGGTAAGACAGTAACTTCCTCAAGTTATGCTCGATCATGTTAATAATCTACGGATTAGGATTCCCTAAAAATATTCACTGATTTAATGCCAAGAGGGTCTATCATGTCAATGATATTAATACATCTTGTTAGGTCCTGTCATGTGTATAGAAAAGTTTCTATCCCCGTGACAGAATTATCCTGATTTTGATTTCAAGTGTTGAAGAATCAAGTATAAAGGGGATTAAAGGAGCCGAGGGCCCGCACAAAGTGGTGAGGAACACGGAGCCGTGAGCAGGTGCTCACAGAGAAGCCCCGGAAGGGCGTACGAGGTGCCCCGTGTGTGCACGCGTGCTCTGCCACCCACCGAGAGCCACAGGAGGAGGCGTCCCTCGGAATTTTCGCCTACAGGGGAGTGAAGTTGGGCCTTCGGTTTTGACTCATTTTTGATTGTTGAATTTGAGTTACGTTAACATTTGACAAACATACCCCAACAGCTGTGAGAGCGACTCTGACATGGGCAGAGGGAGCCCCCCCAAGAAGGAATGGGCGCTCTAATCCATGTCTGGCCTGACACGGCCTCTTTCCCTGGGCCTTGGTGTCTCCACAGGGCAGCGTTGTCCGGCACGGAGTGGCGTGGTGGCAATGCCGCCCACTGTGGGGTTGTCAGGTGGTGAGGAAGAGGCATTATTTTTACATCAGAGCAGGTGAGGAATTCGCAAGGAAAGAACTGGTTCAGAGTTTCTCACAGTTGTGTCCAAAAGCGGCTTGTCTTTTTTTTTTCTGTGTTTCTTTTTCATCCCCTCAAACTTGCAGTCTTTCCTCTTCTAGTCTCTGCTCACCTTGTAGCCAACAGAAAGTATTTCTGTGTTGTTTCTTGACTATGCAGTTAATTCTGTTTCTAAATAATTTTTTAATTTCTTTTGGCACTTAAAAAATGGGGTGGTGAGCAAATGTGCAGGAGTACAGACACTGGAGGGTTTCTGTGGACTAGGTGATAACCCCGAAATATCTCCTCCTTTAAAATTAATTGCCCTGGATTTGTATGGGATACCCGGTTTCTGTCTGAGTTGTTTTGATGCCAGATGAGAGCTGGTTAAATTAATTCTGATTTTCTGATGGTGGCATCGGGAGGGAAAGAGGAAAAATTATAGCACTGAGATACTCAGAAGTTGGTCTGGAGGAAACTGTTTTGGTCAACAGCATATTTACATTATGGTGTGAGAGAGCAGAAATCGGAAATGCTTTCATCCATTTTTAGATGCTTTATACTATTCAGGAAGTCCCAAGTCATATTAAAGCAAAAACTTTAAGGAATTGGAAACAATTTTAAAAAACAGGTGTGCAAAAAGGACATGGAGGAGCTTTTGTTCATCGGTGGTTGTGTACAAGCTGTCACACGTTTCCACAAGGACACATTCGGGATGAATGTCACTCGTCGTGAATCTAGGGGCAAATAGCTGCCATTGCTGAATATAGATGATGCTCTTTAATGGAGAACACATGAAAAAATTATGAGGAAATGGATAAACATTAACACGTGCAGTTGGCATGTTGGTTATGTAAGGAAAGTGCTTCTGTGAAATTGTCCCTTAGCGAAGGATGCTGCAGGCTGCTGCTGGGCAGTTTAAAGGGAAAAGATTCAATTATTATCTATTTAAAATGTACCCCAAAACTCACTTCTAGCAAACTGATGCACTGCTCACTTGGCATCTCATATTCTTCAGCAGCACTAAAAATTCTCCCATGTTTCCTTCCATTTTAGCTGTGATTAGA
Organism: Mohoua ochrocephala; assembly: GCA_013398855.1. Taxonomy (NCBI): domain Eukaryota; kingdom Metazoa; phylum Chordata; class Aves; order Passeriformes; family Acanthizidae; genus Mohoua; species Mohoua ochrocephala. Next base: position 25,591 of record VZTA01017998.1, on the reverse strand, counting down.
AATCACTTCCAACAAAATATTTATTAAGAATCTATTTTTCAAGAAATACCTATTAAGAATGCTCCCCTAAGAAAGTTATTCAGATGTGGCACTTCCTCCTTTTGGGTCCAATGGTGAGGGATGATCAGCAGACGACATAAAGGTTAAAGAGAGAGAAAGGAAGCTGTAAATCATCCAGAATGACAGTAAAAATTAAAACCTTGGGGTTTGTCAGGCTCCCCCGTGTATTAGCTAATAAATATAACTGTGCTTTAGTTCTGTTCATCTTCTGATTTTACAGGCTTTGCAAATGTTTGTTTTCAGATTAATGTATAAATGTATGTGTAACTATGCATATGCTTAGCGCGGGGGCACCGGCGCCGTGCCCGGGCAGATATATAGATATAGAGAGATATATATTTAAACGTTTGGCCAATCCCCTAATAAACATTCAAATAAAATATACATGTCCCAGCGCATGAGTCTCCTCCTCCTCCTCCTCCTTCTCCTCCTCTTCCTCCTCCACCTCCTTCTCCTTCTCCTCCTCCTCCTCCTCCTCTGCACAGTCTCTCCCCACCTCCCCCACCCCACTTCAAAGCTTGTGGTCCTTTCTCCATCCGTGTACTAAAAGGTTTCTTTGTGAGCCAGGCCATTTGTCCGTCATTGTTTGGGGCCCAAACGGTGGTAAAATACCCTGTCACCGATCTGGAGCACGGTGAATGGCAGCTTCTCTCCGGACAATTGGCGGCGGTGCCGAGAAATATTCCTGAGAGGATTATTTAACCTTTCAATTTAGGGGGCACAAAGCCCGGCTGATTAATGAACTTTCTGATGGGCGCCGATAAGCGGATCTATTTCTTTATTTCCTCCAAAAGTGATTCCTTCTCCTGTCCCATATTACTATAATCTTAAACATAAAATGTGGCAAATAGATTAAAAAACAGCACTAAAGAGTTTATCTGGCTAGCAAACTGAAGGAGCTAAATTAAAATTGGTAATGAAAGCAGTGGCTGAGCCCTGTATATGGTTTTTAAATGCGCTGTGTATTTTGAAGAGACTTATTCTCCAGCCTGCCTGGTAATGACTGCTTTGGGTGCGCGGTCCGGGTCCAGCTTCTGTTATCCCCCCAAAAAAATGAGTTGTGTTATCTGGATGACTGCAGACACATATGCATCCCCCTTTCTCACTGCATGGGCAGACAAGGTCGATAGCATTACAAGGTATTTGTGGCAGTGCTTGTTTCAGTTTTCAGAGCTGCCAGTTTTCAGCCAGATTTGAATTACAAAAGAAGAAGCTGGCATGAAAATTGAAAGGGTTTATCGGCTAGTCTGAAGCCTCATAGCACATTGCTTATTTATGCAGTCCATTTGCACCAGGAAATGTAAAAAGGAAATACATTTTAAAAATAAGGTCATAAAGACCCAGATATGTTTAAGATGGCAAATAAAATATAGATACCTATAATATCTTTCCAGGAAACGATTTCACTTAATGTTGCACATTACTTCGGAGGAGCATTTATGTTACTGTCATAAATTTGTGCGTTTGTGTCACCATACAGATAGTCCCCAGGGATTAGGAAGGAAGTGTTCGCTAACTTACTTTAAAATTAAAATAGAAGGGGAGATAGGTTTGTAGTTTGAGAGCCACATCAGGAATAGTTGGAGTTTAATGCGCCATCCTTTCTAAATAACGTTTTGCATTCCCTGTAAAATTAGCCATGGACGGCTAGAGAGATGCCACCACCTTTGGAGAAAATTGGGATGCCTTTTAAACCATGAAGATTTTGAGGCATTCAGGGATTGTATTGTTGTTATCCTCACTGTCTCGCATACATTCATTTTCTCTACAAACTTGAGGGGTTTTTGTCCGTTTCTTAGAGAAGACTTTTTGAATTAATATTTTAGGGTTTTCTCTCCTGCTTGTGAGAGTATTAAAAGATTGCATTCATTTATTTTAAATATATAATATTGTACTTTTTGTCTCTTCCTTTAGCATTTTTTCACACAGTCAATTGTAGATGCTATTTGCATCTGTTTAAAATGCATTGCAGAAATGTCTTATTTCTGTCGAAAAAGATCACTTCACAGTGCTCATACTGTGGACCGGGCAGGTTAAATGTCTTCCTCTGGGAAAGGTTTTGGTTTCCCAAACTGTACAATCAAAAAATAAAATTCCATTTATTAATTGGTAATTTAATGTGTATCGTGGCCATTTAAAAAAAAAAAAAAAAAAGCCCTAAAAGCTGAGTGAGGTCACTTTTTTCTTGGTTATTTCACTGTGTTTTGGTGATGTCCAAAGCAGTGGGAAGAATGTCATGAGTACATTTAGTAAAGTGTAATTTGTGGGAAGAGGCTCAGGTGAGACCTCCACAACTCCTGTGGGAAGAGAAAGGTTTTTCAGATAGCTGAAAAAAAAAAAATAAAATTCAGTGAAGAAATTATTTTATTTGTAATTGTTTGGAGTTTAGGGGGATTAAAAGTCAAAATACTAAATTTGTATTTTTATTGTTTATTAGCATGCACCAAGCTCAGTGTGTTTCTGTCATGAATTTTCATAAGGATTTTTACTACGTAGCATGTGTGGTTTAATGATGCAATCACCTGATAGACTGGGAAGACTCCAAAGGAGACGTTCCGGTCTGTTGTGTACATAATACTTGTTTGAAAAATCTGCCTAATTAAGGAATTACCCAATGGAATGCAAGTCTACTGGGTGCATGACACGGTTAAAGAAAATAACAACAACAAAAACCCTGGGTATAATTACAATATTACATGATACCTTATATTGGCAATTTTGAATATAAGGGAATGATGCTAACGTACCATTGTTTCAGCTGGCATGCAAGTAGATTATGATAATTTGTAGGGGAAAGTAAATATATATTTTTTCCATGATAGAGCTGCTCTGACCTTTTCTCTGCCCAAGTCCAGCCTGCAGCCACAGCGCGTAATGATTCACTCAATGATTGTCTTTCAGTGGCCCAAGGAAGTAGTGAAATGTTGCTGCTGATGAGTTTTGCTCCCAGAATCATGCCATGCTGGTCTTGTTGAGCTGCAAACAGCAGGCTTGGTGGTTTGCAAAGCTCGTGGTGGACAAAGTGGTGTAAAGAGCGAAATTATTCCCTCGCATTCTCAGAGTTGTCAAAACATTGACAACTGATATTGGATGTAACTGGCAAAAAACACCTCAGTGCAAGCCTTCATCAAGCAGGGTGGTCGCTGGTGGGTGCTGGTGGATCGACGGTTCATGGCCTTGGTTCCATCAAGTGCGAGGCTCTGGGAATTAATTTGAATTTGATTTCTTTGTCGGAGTGGCTTTCGCTGGTGCAGGAGTAGGGTGGAAAACTTTTCCTGGGGCAGGTTTTGGGTCCAGTGCCTCTCTGCGTGTTGCAAGAGGTCACCCTGCACAGGCTGGGCTCGGCTGCCATCGCCCATGGCACAACGTGTGACAGCCTGGACACAGCACACGTCACACTCTGCACACACTGCACGTCATGCCACACGTCATGCCAGCTGTCACGCCAGACATCACGCCAGACGTCACGCCAGACGTCACACCAGATATCACGCCAGACGTCACGCCAGACATCACACTGCACGTCACACCAGACATCACACCAGATGTCACATCACACGTCACACCAGACGTCACATCAGACGTCACACCAGACGTCACACCAGATGTCACACCAGACGTCCCGCGTCAGTTCCACCACAGCCTCCAGAGGTGCACTGGCCCAACGGGGGCACTTTGGGTTACACAAAGGGGTCTGGCCTCGAGTCCTCCCCACCAGCATTGTCCATGCAGCACGTAACAGGGAGAGCAGGGAAACATGCAAAAATAAAGGTCAGATGATTTTCCTTAATTAGTGAGATTTAGCCAGATTGCGGATCCTAAGTAGCAATGAGCTTTGTAAAAGGGAGCCCTGGTCGGATCAAAGTCAGTGCAGATAAGGGGAGCTCAAGGTCACCGAGGGAGCTGCCCAGCAGGGCCATTTGCATAAAAAATTACTGTCAGAAATAGGCCAGAGAGGCAGCCCTGGCATTTTGATCTCTTGGCCTTTGTCATGGAGATTCCTGGTTCAGAAGGGAGGAAGGCCAGTGTCCCAGATAATGATTAACTGTTTTAATGGCATTCATTCATTCATTCTGCACTAACTACTCATGCAGAAAAAAGGGTTATGTAAAATGACATTAGAAGAAAAATCATTTGTAATCGTTGCATCAGGCTGCACTTTGAGGAGACATTAGGAGTAAATCCATGGCGTGGTAGGCTTATGCTTTATCTTCTGATATTTACTGAGTTTACTGGTGCATGAAAAGCTTTCAGCAAGAATAGCAGATGGGATGGACCTTTCATAGGTAATGCTATCTACCAGGTTATTACTTCTATATATTGATAGTGAAGTAATCTCCGAGATATCACCCTACAAATATAGATTATTTAAATGTTTTTAACAAAAAAAAAAAAACATAACATAAAGAAGCTATGTTGATGAATAGTTTATTTTGTACCCATATGGCTGAATCCTTAGATGCTTTTTTTAAGCCTTAAATAATAAGAAAACAGAGGGCTTATAACATGCAAGTTTCCTTTTTGGTTGGCTGGGGAGAGGAGTAAAGTTATGTAGAGTTGTAATCTGACCTGCGAGTGTTCAGTTTAATTTTTTCCTTAAATGTGACCTTTTGCATTAACTAAATAAAAGCAAGCAGGGCAGAGGGGCTGCCCTGGGAGGCGAGGATGGGGTGCTGGGATGTATATAAGCCTGAAGGGCTCCCGTGCTGGAGGGAAGCCCCCATGTCTGCTCGTGCCCAGTTTTTGGTGTGGGGCCCTACGGTAAGACAAGGCCACTGCACAGGTGCTCCTCAAGGAGCTTATCTTTTCTGTAAAAACTGTTGCCGCCTGGCTGCAGATTTTGCTAGTTTCAGGTTTAGAACACTAATGATGGCCAAAACCATAATTATTTTCATCGGAGGATGTCATTCCGTAGGTGAAGCTGTCAGGCTTTTCCATTTCAGCATGTGACATCTTGGAATGTGAAGGATCAGGCGTCTGAAATGATACCTGGGTTTTGTAACCACATGATATCATCACACTGCGCTTTGCAAAGCCCCAATAGTGTGATTGTTCATTCTCAGAAGGTCTTCATGTTTCCTTTTAATGCCCAGCTGGCAGGAAGCACAGCAGTGCCGCGGTGCTCCTGGTTGGATCTGTGGCAGCCGTGCTGCACTCGTATTCCGGTGGCAGAGCTCGCCGGCGGGGAGGAACAGGCAGAGGGAACCCTCTGGGGCTCTGTGGCAGAATCCCCCTGTGCTCTCCAGCGGCATCACCCTTGAAAACAAATTTAATACAGGCAGGAGTCTACATGTTGGGAAGGCAGAGGAGGGTGTCGTTCACAGGGTTATTGCTGCTTTTCAGGAGCCCTGTGCAAGGCAGAGGTGATTTCTGGGGATGCTCCTCGTGCTGAAATCTAACCAGAATAATGGTGATTGATCCAGTCAACAAACCACACAGATTTTTCCCCAAGGGGGCTACGCAAGTGCTTGCGTTTTGGTTTGTTGTTTTTTATTTCCTTGTCTCTTCTATGTGTTTATGATAAAAGAATACCTGAAAAACAGAGCCAGCTTAGTGTGTCACTTACACACTGCTGTTGGCTGGAGAGCTCTTGCTGTGAGACGTGGATGCAAAATACACAAATTGCTTTATAGGTGGTAGTTTTTCCCCTTCCCTGTTTCCCCACCTTTTGTCACAAATCACTGTTGGATGTGTCACTCTTCTTAGTCTTCCTTCAGGCCCCTCCTGGTGCGTGGATGTGAGCTAAGGAACATGACTCCAAAACATGCATTTAAACCCAGGGCTGGGGAGTTCACAATAAGGTGACCCTGCAAGTGTGATCAGATTCATAAAGAACGACATTGGAAGGTTCCTCTTGTTCCTGCCTATTTTACAAACACTGCTGTCATTCTTCTGGAGGCTCCGACGGAGAGCACAGTGGCTCCCACAGCAGAAGAGCCTGGCAATACGCATTTAAAGGAAAAAGCCATTCCTGCAATGAGCTTTGCCAAGCGCTACTATTTTCTTTGAAATCTGGGCCGCTCTTCCGTGCTCCTTTAGCCCCAGAGAGAAGGAAACACACCAAATGCAATAAGGGCGCTCTTCAGCCCCACTGCTTTTGGGCCAGGATTCCTGCATCCCTTGTTAGTCCTGGTGCCTGCCTGTGCCCGTGGACTGTGGTATCACGTCTGTGCCATGGAGTATGGGACTGGTCTCCCATTCTCCCCGTGGGCCACGGCATCGCGCCTCTCCAGCTGCATCTGACGGCCCCTGTGAGAGAGGAGGGGCTGGGACACAAGGAGGAGGGGGAGAGATAAATCAGCAGCTTGCATTCAGAGCTGAAATAACACGGCCTGGTGGAAAAGATGCCAAAAATGCCTCTTCCCACCTCATTTGTGATGCTCAGGCTGAACCTCACTCTACAAAATTCGAGTAACGAGAGCCACTTGCTGCTTTTTCAGACTTAATATTCCAACAGCAAGCAGGAGTGTATTGATCTAAGCGTAATAAAATTATATTTATGTAATTTTAATTTATTTTTAATTCAGCATTCAGAATACTGCCAGACCTAATTCTCGCCCATTTCCATCTTCCAGACAAAGCCAGGACCCATCAAGGCAGCTGGCTCCCACTCGGAGCGCTCTGTGGCCGTGTACTGCTACAACTGTTCCCGCAAAGGACACTTCGGATACGTAAGTCCTGGCACTCCTCCATGGGGTGGAAATCCATCCCTGCCGTGGTGTGTGTGTGTGGCTGGAGGAAAGAGCTGGAAGAGCCAAGCTGGTGTGTGACACGAGAGGAGTGTGACCACAGTGCTGCCGTGGTCGGTGGAGGCCAATGTATAAAGGGATCTCACCCATCTAATTTAAAGATAGGGAGGAAAGTAAAAGTTGCTATCTCTCCTTGGTAGGTGCATTGATTTGAGACTGCCTGGGAGAGAGAATATTCATTGGAAAACAGTTGCTGAATACAGCTTTTTTTTTTCCTTTCTTTTTTTCCCGTTAGTGCCCCATTGCCACGTTCAGCATCACATCAGGTTTTTCACCACAATCAGCCCAACTATTTGAATGCTGTTTTGGGAGTTTTCCATTTCTGCCTGCTTGTGATGATTCTTATTTGTAGTTTCCGAGTTTAGTTCAACATCTGAACTAAGTCTGGCATCGTCCTTCTGTAAGGCTCAGCCTGGTAAAGGAGACATCATGAGCCTTAAGTGGCTTCAGTAAAAACAGGAGATGTGCTGCATCTTCCAGAGTGTTTTGGTGATATTTATCACCTTTTTCGGTGCCTATCATGATAAGTTCAGCTCTGTACCTGCAAATACCAACACAAAACAAATAATAGGGTTTTTTCTTTTATGGAACAAATGCAGGAGCCACAAATATTCTAGAAAATGAATGTTAATCATGCATTGGATGGGTTTATTGTATTTTTCCCTGTGGCTTAGCAACACCAAATTGCCAGCAAATTCCTCCCTTCCCTTCTGCCTGCTCTTGTGTGTCAGCCCCTTCAACTATCCAGTATGTTTTGTTAAAAGCATGGGCCTTTAGTTTAGTTTACTTTTATTAAACTGTCCAAAAAATGGCACTGGAGGAAGACAGATTGTCTTGGTTTGAAAGACAGGTGTCTGCCAAAAAGGCAGGAGCCTCCCTTGGAATGGAAAAATGTAGCCCCCTTCCCTCCAAATTATTATAATTTCGAAATTAAGAGGCTTTCAGGCGAAAATATGAGAAAATAGGAATAACAGTTCATTACTGATATGTCTATCCAGGCAAACAAACACCAATAACGGTGTCAGTAACACCAAACAGAACCAGAACCCGGTGCCGGCCTCTCTCGGCTGTCGGGCCCTTTCCCCTTCGGTGCAGTTCCGCTCACCGCCGGCAGGGGCGCTGGCGGCTCCCGGCGGGCAGGGCGGGTGCGATGGTTCCCCCGCGGCTGCAGGGGGCGCTGTGGCGCGGGCTCGGGGAGCGCGC
>VZTA01017998.1:2181-17172 GCA_013398855.1 Mohoua ochrocephala | reverse complement strand
GGCACCCCAGCAGATGGTGAAAAGTTCCTCTCTTAGTGAGGCAGGGTGTTAAATGGGGTCCCAGTGCAACAGCAGCTCCGGCAAGCAGAGCTCCGCTCCCGGTAGAAGGAAGACAGCAGAAGGCAGAACCCTGCAGATGATGATGACCTCCCCACAGCGACCGCAGCTCCTTTCCTCTCCGAACACCAAGAGGGCAAGAGTGCCCGGGGCTGCACCCAACCCCTTTTTCCCAGTTCAAATCTCGCAGCATCTCTGCCCTACACCAGAAAACCCCAAGGAAAAGAGAGTGGCCATCAGCACCACTACCCCTGTGGCCAGGGTCTTTTGTCTGTCTCAAGTATCCAGTCGTTAGTGTCCCCTGGCAACACGTATGGGGAAAATTCCTTAAGAGAAAAGGGAAACAAAAAGGGAACTCCTAAACCCCTAGCACAGATATATGTGGATACATGTAAGGCTGCTGTAAAAATACTGAGTAATTATTAGAGATGCTGTAAATTGATTATTTAAGTCACCATTAAGGCGCCTGTAAAAATAATTAGAAATTATGTGTGAGGAGCTGATAGTAAATACTTAGATAGAAAAAGGTAGAAACTGTACAAAATCAGAAAGGGAGGAAAGCAAGTTGTGGGCATTTTATGGCTCTGAAAGTTAAGTAAGATAAGAAAGTGTTTGTAGGAGTGTACAAGGAGCAGAAACAGCCTGAGCAATGACCGAGTGAAGGGAGATCAGCCGATAGCGACACAAGAGGGAAGAGATACCAGCTCTTCCCATGTGCATGCCATTCCCAAAAACAGGCAAAAAACTTGCAGAAAAACTGATTCTTCGCTAAATTTCAGCCAAGCAAATGCCAAGAAGAAGCTGAGAAATGCAAAATGCGTCCGAAATGCATCTCTGATCTGCTGTGCCTCTGGAAGGGAGAGGAGCAGGCAGGGAGAGGGGTTGCCAGGGAGGCACTGAGTGGTAGCAGCAGCACTTGCAGGAAAGCTGCTGGTCCCAGGGTGCAGACATCAGGTGAGCAAAAGCTCCTGACAGCTCCTGGAGATTGGTGAGGCCCAGACATCGCTAGAATGGCTTCAAACTGAAAGAGAGTAGAGTTAGATTAGCTGTCAGGAAGAAATTCCTCCCTGTGAGGGAGGTGAGGCCCTGGCAGAGGTTTCCTAGAGCAGCTGTGGCTGCCCCTGAATCCCTGGCAGTGCCCAAGGCCAGGCTGGACGAGGTTTGGAGCAGCCTGGGAAGTGGAAGGTGTCCCTGCCCATGGCAGGGGTGGCACTGGATGATCTTTAAGGTCCCTTCCAAGCCAAGTCATTGTGGCATTCTGCGTTTCTATGATCTCAGCAGTATCCAAGAAGAGAAAGATAATGAAGCAAAGCACAGCAGGCAGCAAGCAATTTACGAGGAGGATAAAGGAGAATAAAGCACTTGTCAATATCACGTGGTACCCAGAAAAAAGGCAGAATCACAGGAAGTGTTCCTGTTAGCCCAGCTCTCAAGACGTGGATAAAACTGTGTGTGCAGCAGTGGAAAAACTCACATTCCTGTTCCAAGTGTTTGGGAAATAGGCTGGCATGCACATGATGCCAGAGTCAGCCCCTTCCTCACCTCAGCTGTCTGCTCAGGGCTCTCCTCCTCCTCTTTTTCCTCTTCCTCTTCCTCTTCCCTGCTCTCCGACGTGTGCAGCAGCGGCTGCAGGACTTGCCTTTGGTTTGTCCCTGTGAGGGAACGGCGCACAGGGACACCATCCATCCTGTCCCCGTGTCTGCTCAGCCCAGCCACCCCCTTGGCCTGCCACACCTCCGCAGGGAGCCTCACCCCGAAGGGGCCGGGTGCCAGGGCCGCCCTGCCGGGGCCCTGTTTGTCCCTGGGGTGCCGGGCGTGTGCAGAGCGAGTGTTGGGGTCCTGCCTGGCAGCAGCACAGCCCTGTCCCCGTGTCCAGAAGTGCTGTCACCACCTGCTCCTCATCGTCTGTTCATCGGGTGCTGCAGGTGTGCGGTAACCGCAGGACGAGGGGGCACTCCTGGCCTGTGCTCCAAGAGCACCAGTGTGTGCAGGAGGGGTTGTGGGCTGGTAATGGAAATGTCGGTGCTGACCACGTCCCCCACGGGTACAGAGCAGGACCTGGAGGACCTGGCCCATTTCCCTTCCAGGAAATCACCGCTCAGCCACCTCTAGTGACCTGACCTGTGTTTTGCAGGAGTGCTCGGAGAAGCGGATGCAGGGGAACATGTTCCCCAGCTCTCCCTTCGTCTACTACTACGATGATGAATGCGATATCAAGAGGAGAGCGAACAGGTTAAAAAGGAAGGTGGCAGGTACAGTGTGTTTTGGGAGATCCCTCCCACCTTTCAGTTCTGTGTTTGTGCTTTTTAGAAACATTGAGGGATTATTTTCATGTGTTGGGAAAAGCCGCGTGGATTTGAACAGGTAGCCTGGTGGTAGTAAAAGATTTGTGACTTTACTCATCCGTGTCTATCATGGAAATTGACTGTGTCAAAGTCACTCAGTGAGCATTGTCAGATGTTTTAATTCTGAAAGATCTGCTGACATTAAAAATGCCATGAAATAGCAGGAAGCGGATTAAATCACGATTTGTTAAGATTCTAGCCTGATGACAGGAAAAACCCACAGTGAAAAAATCTGCCAGAGATAAATTTTTGTCTAAATTCATACATAACTAAGGAGAGCTGTAATGGCTCAGGCACCAGGTTTTAGGGTTTTTAGGTATTGAAATAATCGGCTCTGCTTCCAGACCTGCAGGAAGCTGGCCTTCTGCCGGAACAGTCTGAAACACCGTTGCAGGAAGAGCAGCCTGAGGTGCACAGCCACAAGAAAAAGAGCAAGCTTTGGAAAGAACAACATGGGAAGAACAGCAAGAACAGTGAGCAGCAGAAGAAGATGAAGGTGTCCCAGGCAAAGAAACCCCAAGAGGAGAAGCACAGGAGGGGTGTTGAAATCCACTGTGAACCCAAGGAGGACTTCCCTCGGGGGTACAAGCAGCAGGTGTGCAAGGGCAGCAGGGTCCGCCACAAGTCCCTTTTCCAGGCGTTCTCAGGCAGCAAAGCCATGCGCATGCAGCAGCCTCTGGAAGGTGCCAAAAGGAAGAAGAAATGGAAAAAGCAGAAAAATGCTAGTCCTGACAGCAGGGACAATCTATTCCTTATAAAACAGCGAAAGAAGAAGTCCAAACAGAAATCCTGGTGATGGGGAGGAAGGCAGGTAGCACTGGCATTCGCTGGCTCTGGCTCTGCCTTCTCTTTTTCCCTGTCCCTCTCTTAGCACATGAATTTGAGTCCGTCCCTGACCCGGCATGCTGGGCACCATCACCCACCCCGTCCGTCTCCGCAGCCGGAGGGGACCACTCCGTCTCTGTGAGCTGTCCCCATGGCAAGCAGGGCCCAGTGCTCCTGCCTGGGGTGGCCCCGGAATAGGCTGTATGTTTATTTTCTTTGCTTAGGGGTGTGGGGAGCACGCTGGGTTTGGCAGGGGTTGTTTCCTCACCGGTGAGATGTGGCTGTGCTGCTGGAGCACAGCACCTTCGGGGCCAATGCCAGGGAGAAGGGTCAGGAGGGGTCGGGGTGGAAAGCAGGAACACGGGTATAAAGCACATCCCCTCCATCACTGGTCCTCTCCAGAGGGCAGAAGGGCATTTGGCACTTCCCTCCCCCCTGGAAGGGGCAGCCAAGTCTCTGCTTTTTGCTCTGGGATGCAGCAGTCGCCCACCTCGCTCTCCGGTGCGGTGCCATCACTCCACCGCCCTCAGGGCTCGGCTTTCGGGGCTCCATCCCTGTCCTGGCTCAGCAGAGCAGGAGCGAGCGGTTGGGCATGGAACAGAGTTTGCATCTCACACTAAATCTGTCCTCGTTCCTTTGGATGGGGAGGCTGTTTCTGGAGGAAGAAGAGCAAAGTATGAAGAACATACTTGGTTCCAGTCACACTGTGCTAAAACGTATTTTTTTTTAAGACAGTTATTTTTGTACACTGGAATTCAGCATGTTGTTTTAAGGTTTTTAAGAATAAAATGCTTTATCAAATGACTAACACAAATAAAACTTTACATGGGAAATATAAAAAAATGGGTTTGTTCCTCATTTCCTTGTATTCCAAACGTAATTGAAAACAGCATCACATTCTCTTTCCTGAGCTGCAACTACACCACCTCTGGCAAAAGTAAAGGAAAAAAGTAAGGTATTTATACTCTACGGTTTTGAAAAGGAAATTATCTATACCCTGCTGCTCTCTACTGTCCCCAGCTGATGGTAACAGCACAGGGTCCCTGAGGTGCCAGTCCTCTCCTCATGCAGCAGTCCCGTGGTAAAAGTAGAGACTATTTGTACCCTGCAGGGGTATCTGGAAAGGGATATGGGCACCCAAGGAAAAATGGAGGACTCTCTCTATGCCGGTGTTATCCCATGCCAGTAGTCCCTAAATTCATCAGGGTTTTGTTTGGCAAACTCAGCAGTGAGAACACAGGTGTTCTGGTGACCCTGTCATCCTGTTTCAAAGGTATTTGAGGTAGAGATACACTTGCATACTATTTGGGAACCTAATGTCTAGCTTTGCTTCAGTACGTCCTTGGCAACAAAAATTAAGTTCTGCTTAACTTCATTTCTTGCTTGATGGAAAAATTCCTGCTGATACTGAAAAGAAAATCAGTTTTAGCCCTACTGAAAAAATATTCAGTTAATTCCTTCCCTGAAAAGACTTGCTTTTGACATGGAAACTGCTCTTTTCCCAAATGCTGTGTTATACATCCCGTTTTGGTGTTGAATTCCGTGTTTCATTTGAGCAAAAGTTACAATTGGCCTTTAGCCAAACCACCCTCCTCCCTGTGGTTTTCAGTGATTGTTTTGGTCATCTGGCCAGCTAAGTTGTCTCGAGGTGAGTGCATTTCCTGCACCTGAGAGCGGTGCCTTTCCGTCATCCACGTGCAGTGCCGGAGGGTGCAGCAAGTCAGAGTTCTTCCCAACTCCTCCCCTGAGACCCAGTCCCTGGCCAGCATGGCAGGAGTCAGACCAGCCACGAGTCCCAGCCTCTTTTTCTGATGCCCAGTGGCTTCAGACAAGAATATTTCACCTTGCACACTGCTGTGGAGCTGTTCAAACCCTGTTGTGTGCTGGTGGGCAGAGCCTGCCTGGCCCGGGGAAGGTGGTGGCAGGGAGTTTGCTCCTGCCATGCTGTACTGCCCCTTACCCAGGTGCTTGGGTGAGACCCACAGAAGTCCGTCTGCCAGTCGTGGATCCTGCAGCAGCTGCTGTCAGCACCAGACAAGGTGTTTGTGCCTCTGGAAGTCACTCTGAATCCTGCAGGTACCCAGCCCTGCAGAGCCTTTGCTCTGGGAGATGTCTGCTGCTTGTGGTGACAGGGCAATGAGGAAAAGATGGAGGAAGCATGTGTTTTTCAGGACCATGGGAAGGGAAAATGAGGCAGTGACTCTTGGAAGCAGACAGGGGCTGGGCGAGGGAACATCCTCCAGCGGCAGGCCAGGATCTGGCTGGTGGGCGGCAGCGTTGCCACGGCGGGAAAAGCAACAAGGTCCTGCAGCGGCACATCCAGCCCGGGGCACGAACCTCGGGTGTGTTCGGGTCCTGGCAGGTAACAACATCAGTGCCACTACTGACCAGTGTCAGGCTTTGCAGAAATCTGCACCCACCAGGGCATTCAGGGGAGAACTGGCAGGTGTGGATAATGCCACCAGCAAGGAGAGAGGGACGTGGGCAAGGCTGGCGTGTTGCTGGAAGGCACCTGGGTAAATCAGGCGCAGCAGAAACCGGTGCCTGCGAGTGTCTGGCACCGCTTGGAACAAAGCAGGCTGTGTCTGGCACCAGCTGTCACCAGCAACCAGTGCCACCCAGCACTCCCTGTAAGGCTTCTGTCGGGCAGCCGATGGGTCTTAGAGAGTGCAGCACGAGAGTAAAGCAGTAGGAGATTGTTTACGTTCAGTGAGGAGGAGAGGACAAGGAAGATGGCAAAAAGGGGTGGATTTTCCAGCACCATCGATATCAGCACGTCAGGTGCTGTGAAAGGGCAGTGCTGTGTTGGAATCCTGCGCCAGGCCTGGCAACTGGCGGACTGAGCAGCTTCCATCGAGCGCTGCTTTATCCTATTAAACCGCAATGTACTTCAGCCTGTCACTCCTCCCGCCTGCTCTCCCCCCTCCTTTAAAGAACTGTCAGTCCTTACTCCAGAGATGCCTGGGACTGAAAAACATGCTCATCCCAGGAGAGGACGGTGTCTCGAGGTCACAGTTGATGTGCACTGGTGAGGCAGCATGAGGAAACCTACATTGCGTGAATAAATAAAGGGCCGCAGCTCAGACCCAGCTCTGCAGAGGAGACAAGATGGATGGATCAGCAGGTCAGAGTCTTGTTGGGTAATGGGGGCAGGTGTCCCAGGAGTGAAGAGGGGAGAAGGGAGTATTGGGTCCATCATTTGTTGCAGCCACTACACAGAGAGGTTGAGGAAGGAAGGAGTGCTGTGATTTGAGGTGTCTGTGTCCATGGCACACCTGTGGGAGGGAGCTGGATGTGTCTTTGTGACATAGCACAGGTCTGGCTCCTCCTTGAAGTGTTCCTTTCCCTAAAGTCTGTCTCAAAACATCAATCTCTCTGTCCAGCTGTTGCACAATCTGCAGGGACCATCCCTTAACTGTGTGTGTGCAGGGCCACCCCGCACCCAACACCAGCAGCCCACGGTGACCCGTGTGCCTCAGCGTGGCCTCAGCCTCACTGGCAGACCTCCTTCCACCCCACACGGCACTGAGCAGCTGCTCAAGGGCGCCGAGCAAACCCCAGGTTCAGTTCAGCCGAGCAGGTGGACACCGACACAGGAGCACCCAGCCAGGATGGGCACTCCCATGCTGCTCCTTCCAGGTGGGACTGTGGGTGACAGTGGCAGAGCAGGGTCAGGGACAACCGACCGTGGCACCACGTGGCACAGCAGCCAGTAATTGCACTTTTTTTGCATTGCAAAATGATTATTAGCACCTCGGTTCATTATCAGAGCAAATTTAATTTTTCAATGTAAAGGAGCCAGTTGTATTTATAAAGGAAACACTGTTGATACAGCCGGAAAAAATTAATTCATGACAAATGTAAGGAAAATTAATAGTCTTTAACCAGGGCAATATTTGACTGTGTCTAATTGTGCTTTGCGGGGTTTGAAAAGTCCTGGCAGAAATTCTTGCAGAGGCATTTTGCACTTCTCCTGATGAAACTGCATTTAAACATTGGGGTTTTTTTTTAATTAACCGTGTGCCAGTCTGGTCAAATCATATAAAAACTGTTGTGGAAACCCGGTATTCTCTGGTGTATTTGTGCACTGGCAGGGGCATTGTGTGCGTTTGGGAAGGTCTCGTCTAATCCAAATCCGTTCAGGCAGAAAACAAGGAAGAGGGAGCAGAGGCACCGCCACGGGCAGAGCGGCCGCAGGGAGCCGCCAGGCAGGAGGTGCTCGGGCTGACCACTGCCCACGGAGCCTGCAGGGAGGGGTGGCCACACCCAGAACAGGAAGGTTTAGCAGGCACCAAGGGGGTTGGGATGGGGGAAATTTCACAGAGACACGAGTTCTCCTCTACTGACTGGCAAGAACACACAGATGGGTGACACCTGGAGTGATGGGCTGATTGCCTGTGGCCAGAGCAGGTCCTGCGGAAGAGCAACAAGCCCAGCCGAGGCTTCAGTGCCTGGTCGGGTCAGAGCTCCAGCGGGCTGTTCCTGCTGGGCTCTCCAGAGGGTTCCACATCCCAGTTGTGCCCCAGCACCGCTGTGGCACCAGCTGCCTCCTTCAGGTGGACAGACCGCAGCTCTTCCAGTGGACAGCGGCAGGAGAGCAGCATCCTCCAAGTGATGAAATCCAAGGTGCAGACAGCCCCAGGTGGGGCACACGCTTGTGAGCACTGTCACGTCTGAGCAGAGGTCTCCTAAGCAGCAGGTTCCAGCACCCACACTCCCACTGCTGTCGCGGTGGCTGCTTTGGGAAGAAAAACCAGAGGGTCCCGGCCTATGAAAGCACTGGGCGGGCAGGACGGCCCCTGCTGTTTTCCTTGAGGGGTGCAAAGGGGACATCTGAGCCTGCAGTGTCCTCCCCGTTCAGCGCTGCGGACGGTCCCAGCCTCTCGCCCTCCCACCGCTCTCGGCTCTCCTCAGGACAGCTTGGAAACGCGCCAGCCCCTCAACTCAGCTGCCAACTTGAAGCCAATTTGCATTGGATAATTATTTTCAATTAAGTGATAACAATCGTGTTCTGAACAGAAATAATCTTGTCCAAAGGCCAAACAGTTTATCCCGTCTCGGAGATGAGGCTGCCGCTTTGTGCGCGCCCATCGGCGCCAGCGCCGTTATCGGCCCCGCGGTGCCGGGGCTTCGGCTGGCGGCCAGGGACCGCTCCTGCGGGGACCCCCCGGCTGCACCCCCGGCCCCGCAGGCTCCTGCTCCCCGCCAGTGGACGGGTCTCTCCACGTGCTCCCCTGAAGCGCCAGGAGGTTGTGCCACGGCTGTGGCTGTACCCCGGAGCCCGGGGGGGAACGAGCCGGTTTCACACGCGGACCTCACCCCAGCAGCGCTCTCGTCCTCCGGGCACGCTCTGCACAGCAAGGGGCAGCCACAGCAGCCGGAATTGGCCTCAGCTGCCGCCAGCCACCCCGGGAGAGGAGACTCGAGGGTGCTGCCCATCAGGCTGGCACCTCTGCGCAGCATCCTCCCTGGCAAGGACCGCGGCCTCTGCAGGAGCTGCCCCGGTGTCCGCGGACATCCCTCGGCTCTGGCTGCTCTGTGCCAGTGTCTCTCGGCTCTGGCTGCTCTGTGCCAGTGTCTCTCAGCGCTGGCTCCGTGTGTGCCAGCGTTCCTTGCTCTCCAAAGCAGCACCAGCCACCGAGGGTCCCTCACGTACAGCCAGGGCTGAGTGCGGGCTGGTGACAGTCCCCGCAGGGCTGTGCCTGTCAGCGATCAATCTCCAACTCTGCTGTCACTGGAAAGAACGAGTGGGGCTGCTGCTGCCAAAGCACAGTGTCAGCCAAGCCCCCTTCCTGCCCTCGAGGGAGGAAAGGACCACCTCAACCAAGGCACTGCCAATCTGACAGGAGTCACGTTAGCTTGGCACTGGAACGGGGAGGCTCTGGCCAGCTCCAGCACAAGAAGGAGGAACAATGGTGGAGGCAGCTGCCATCCTCAGAGGCTCCAGCGCAGCTGCAGCAGGACCTGCGCCGGGGCTGGAGCAGAACCCAGGACCCTTTCACCACGGCCCATCCCGGGTGGCTGCCCCGTGGCCTCGTGTCCCTCATCCCCGCACGGCCTGTGCGAGGCAGAGCTGGCGCTGGCGGCTGCAGCTCAGAGCCCGCTGTGGGGCAGCCCAGGCCGGCACCGGGGCTGGACTCACACGGGCTCTGCACTGCACTTTCCTGGAAGGAAGTTGGGGCGGGGGACTGTAGGGCTTTTTCAATCCGCCAAAGCCCAGTCAGTTGGGAAGATTGGACTCCGGAGCTCCTGCAAGTGAAAAATAGCAAATCCAATATCTTTTTAGTGGTGTTTTTATATTCAAATTAGACATAATCTCCATGAATAAAATTACTGTTCCCAAAGGGATCATGCCCAATTTAAATGTATAAAATGTCATTAAAAGGGCGCTGGCTTGCTATTAAAATTTAACTCCAGCAAACCCCCAATGTCATTTGTATTATAGTTTTACAATTAAGCCAGAGATGTTGGAAATAATAGTTTTGATGTACAATCTGGTACCATACAGTAGGAGCGCATTGTTCCTCAGAAGCTGCAGCCGGACCTATCGCTGGCAACGCGGCCACCAGCCGTGGCTCCTGGGGACAGGGCACAGCCGTGGCGCTGCTGAGTGGCAGCCGGCTGGGAGCAGGTCCGTGCCCTCCCTCCCTCTCACAGAGCCGCCCGAGAGAGACGGCTGCAGAGAAGATGTGGCTCTGCCGGAAGGACCCGCACGTGGGGCTGGAGCCTCCTCTGCTTTGGGACCGTGCCAGGCAAGGGATGTGGATCCCTTTCCCCTTTACATGGGTCCCTCTCCCCTTTCCCAGCTCTGCTCTGGGTGTGCCCCAGCTCTGCCACACCAGCGCTGTGTGCCGTGGCCTGCTCCTCTGGGGAGCTCAGCACTGCTCTCAAGGGCATGCGGTCCCCACAGGGACCATCCTGAGGGCTGGTGGAGCTCCAGAAGCAGCTGGGAGCAGCAGCAGCAGGAGGAAGGGATGCAGCAGAGAAATGTCTGCTTGGGGCCATGATGCCCTGTGCCAGGTTGTTATTTCATCTTTAACCCAGCACCAGTTTAGCCGGTGGGAGCTGCTGGTTTTCCACACGGCAGGGGAGGGAGATCAGATTCACAGATTCACTGTGAATAAACTGTTTGGCCTTTGGACAAGATTATTTCTGTTCAGATCAGATCAGATCAGATCAGGGTATTCTGATCGTGGCTTGTGAGCTTTTGGGCACTCTGGATGTCCCTCAGTCATCACAAGACCTGACAAAGTCTGCTCCCACTCCGCGAGGGCTGGAGACTCTGCTGACCCCTCACTGTCACGTGCCACAGTCCCAAGGCAGAACCAGGTGATCCTAGGAGGTGACAGCCACCAGAGGAATGGCCTGGCCTGTCCTGCACCAAACCCTCATGGTTCTGCCCCAAACGGTGGTGGTCCTGCTCCCCTCAGCTGGACAGGCTTCAGCTTTTACAGGTGAGGCAATGCAAGCAAGGTTTTCTAAAAAGTCTGAGAACACAGAGCCCCGGTGAAGGCTGGCAGGAGGTGACCACTTGGTCACACACCCTGGAGCCTGCGCTGGCTGTGGACAGCTGGAACTGGGCCTCCTCAGCTGGGATCTGCAGGGAAAAAGAAATCTGAGTGACTCCCTGGAGCTTTCCCAGCTGGCACCGGCAGCGACCCCGAGCGCACGTGGTCCCCCCGGAGAAGAGCTGCTGCCTTCCCATGACCCCCAGACCTGGCACCGGGCACCCCTGGAGCCGACACAAACCCTGCTCCCTGGGCAGGGGTGGCTCAGGAAGAGCCTGTAATAATGCACCACATAATTACTGTGCATTAAAGGGTGTAATGCATATTCAAACATGCATTTAACTTCCCGAGCAAGCGGGTGGGTGAATACGCATGTTATAAAACACACGCATTTAACTAATGTGCAACTAATGGGGCAAAACAGTCAAAACTATTTATTACTTCTGGGAACAGAACACCTTTCCAAGCATTTTAATTACTGCAGCATTATTTTGAAAACAAAGATCGCGTTCAGTCTTTCACATTCTCTCTCTTTTTCCCCGAAGAACAGAGAAACTGTGTTAAAACCTGTCACTCCTGTGTGTAGGAGGGAAATGCAGAGCAAAAAAGGCCTGCAGAGCCCAGGGCAGGCTGTGACGGAACAAACTGCTGCACAGGAGAGAAATAAATAACCCTGTAAAATAGATGGTACACACATAATACACATTGAATTATATGATATATATATATTATACAGAATCGGCACAAACCAACCCAGCTTCCAGACCCACTCTGGCAAGATGGAGCTGCACCCTGAGGGAGCTGCAGGGGCTGCAGTGGAGACCACGGGGAGCAGAGCCGCAGAGAGCAGTGCCACAGAAGAGCAGAGCCACGGGGAGCAGCACCACGGGGAGCAGAGCTACAGGAGAGCAGCGCCATGGGGAGCAGAGCCACGGGGAGCAGTGCCAGGGGGAGCAGAGCTATGGGGAGCAGAACTATGGGGAGCAGCACCACGGGGAGCAGAGCTACGGGGAGCAGTGCCACAGAGAGCAGCATCACAGAGAGCAGGGCCAGGGGGAGCAGAGCCTGGGGGAGCAGAGCCAGGGGAGCAGAGCCACAAGGACTCTGCACAGCACTGGCACAGGGACACGGCAGGGCTGGCACTGCCAAACCTGGCCCTCCTGGCCAGGCTGTTGGCCATCCCCAGGCAGTGAGAGGTCCCCGCCACTTGCCTTTGGTGGCACCCGCGGTGGCAGCTGGCACCACAGCATCATGCCCCGCTGGCCTCTTCTCCTGTCGCCCACGTGTCCATGTCCCAGGCCCCTCTGGAGCTGCAGGAGCACACCCCTCACCCCGCAGAATGGGGAGCACTCACCCAGGACGTGCAGACCAGCCAGCCCACGGCTGCAGGCGGGCAGAGTTCCCATGTCCCCATGTCTGTGAGGGTGGAGGAGTTCCCCAGCACCACGGTGTTCTTCCATTACTTGTTACATGGAGAGGCTGCTGGAGGAAATAAGGACAGAGCTTCTCCTCTGCATGACTGAGCTGCACAGGCCAAACCAAAGGGTGTGCCCTGGGTGATTCTTACCTGGATTCCCATGCTGAAGCACAACAAGCCATGTAATAAAATCTCTGTTGGCTTCCCACACTGTCATGTCCTCACTCCTGGACCCTTTCTGGGCACAACCCCACAGCCAGGAGCACCCTGGGGACCCGTCTCCCACTGGAGACAGCGGGAGCGTCCCACGCCGTGCTCTCCTGCCCCTCGCTGCCCTTCCCCTCTGCAGAGGGACACGAGCCCAGCCAGCTCTCTGGCACCCGCAGCAGGGCCAGCAGCCCCTGAAGCCCGGGCAGGGCAGCCACGGGGCACAGCCTGGGTCTCCCCGGGCTTCTCCTCCCGTGCAGAGCTGCTCCGAACTGCCTCCGCCTGCACCCAGGGACCCGAACCCACCCGGGCACCCCAGAGCCCCCCGCCCGCGCTGCACCGCCCCGAGCACCTTCTGCACATCCCACCCACGAGAGAGCTCGGCTTGCACCAACAGGGAAAAGCAGCCACTTAATTAAATACATTTCTTTTCGTTTTCAAGGAGCTTTCTAAATTTATGCTAATAGCTGAGTGCTTCTGAGTCGTAGGCTGACAACACACTGGGTCATATTTTGCATTAAAATACATGAATCCAAAATGAAAATATTGGCAGGTTTGGCATCCAGCAGTCCGATGGGGAAACCCGGGCACTTCCAACAGTATATTGCATCTAGAGCAGGTCAGAGTGCGGGCTTGGCTGCTCACACAGCACATGACCACATGGAAAAGGCCCCTTTTAATTCTTAAAAGAAAAGCAGTTTTATCATTGTGAGGAACTATACCTTCAGGGTATCATTTCAAAAATACAGGCAGAGATTAGGAGGGATTTGTGAGATTGTGTTTATTCCCAATTTAAGTGCTTTCCATAAATTAATTATAAAAGCAAGCCCAAACCAGTCAGAAGTACACTGGGAAATTCTCAGAGTGCTAGTCATTTTCATGCACTAATATTCATGCCATCTGCCTGCCTTTTTTCTGCATTTTGTCTAAATACTCTGTGGTTATCCTCGTCCTGCTTTCCTCTGCTGTGCCTTGTCCCTCTCCCCCTTGTCCCGCCGCAGGTACTGCCCCGAGCACACTGCTGTGCTTTCACCGAGAGCATTAAAAAGAGGAAGTCATGTTTTGGCAACTGGGTTTATTCCTATTTATAGGATTCGCCAGTTGTCCCAGACAAGCTCTCATCCCTCGCGCTGCACAGGGCACTGAGGTTGATATATGGCCACTGTGAATTCGCTCCGGGGCAGAGCTTTGAGCCTTCTTTTAAAGGCCTCTTTTAAGAGAGAATTAAAATATCACTCCTTAGAACAGCATCATTTCAGTTGCTCCCAGATACAAAATCCCAGCTATCCCTTAGGGGGGATTAAAGAAACCAATGTGGTTGAAATCCCGAACGGGACCCGAATGTTTTTCCTGTCTACAAGAAACCTCTGAAAATGCTTTCAAGGTAACCGTGTAGCAAGAGTGTGACAGCCCAAGCACACTCCTGCCCCTCAGTGAAGGTGGGATTTCACCTGGCTGACGGAATCCTGAGCGCTGCGGGGCCCGAGGCAGCACGAGGCACACGGGGACGTGGCACGGAGGGGCACGGGCAGAGCAGGGACACGGGGTCCGTCAGGGACACGGGAGCACAGGCAAAGGGGGGCTGTGGGCACAGTGACGGGGAGGGGGACACGGGGATATGGGCAGAGTAACGGGGAGGGGGACACGGGCACGTGGGCACAGCAAGGCAAGCGGCAGCAGCAGCAAGAAGGAAGCTCCAGCCAGGACAGGGTGGGGAAAGCCAGGCTTCCGTGGGGCCCCGGCCGGGTGGGCAGCGTGCCCCCACCTGCAGCTCCGGTCCCTCTGCCAAGGAACTGGTGGGGTGCCAAGGCAGGGCCTGTGGCACAGCAGCGGGACCAGTCTGGCACTGGGGCTCTCCCTGCCCCGTGGGGAAGGGAACAAAGTCCGCCATGGAACCATCTCACGCCAGGACAGCTGCTGATGGTGAGGCAGTGACGAGGCCGATGGGCGAAGTCCCACACTGCTGGAGATGCACTGTGGTGCTGCCAGGCTGGCTGCTTCCAGCTCACAGTGGCCCCTTCCAGCCAAAGACTGCTGGTTTTGTCAGGAATAAACCCAGGCAGGAGCCACACACCCCTGCCCAGCCAGCACTCCTGGTCAGCACCCTGTCCCAGCGCCAGGAACCCGATCTGGGAGCAGGGAGGGAGCAGGGACACAGACACCCGTACCTGGGGGTGACGAAGAGGAGGGAGCAGCGGCACATCCCGCCCCTGCCCCGTGGCAGGAGGGCATGGCTGAAGGGGGGGAACACCAGCATGGAGCCACTCGCTGGGGTGAGGGGCACACGGAGCCCTCGACACAGCCCTGCTGGTCCCCAGCTCCCCCTCCCCAGCACCGCTGCTGGCACACGGCTCCGTCCCGGGAACACATAGAACATTCTGGAACGGGAGTGCAGTCCTGCCCCCAGGCACGTCATCGATTCACCGGGCGGATCCCAGCAAACGGGCTGGGAAGGGGACTGTGGGCACGAGCCCGGCTGGATTGGGTCCCATCACCGGTGTTCAGGTCCCCTCCAGTGTGCACAGACCCCCAGGAAATCATCCTCAATCACTGCACTCCCTGGAGAGCCACAGCTCCTCCTCAAAACCCAGGGTGTGACAGCATGGGTTAGAGTGGGGTGGGATGGGATGGG
>VZTA01017996.1:270535-284844 GCA_013398855.1 Mohoua ochrocephala | reverse complement strand
GCTGGAAGCCCATGGCTGGGGAGGGTCCCTGGCTGCTGGGGGACCCCAACCTCAGCCCCTCACGTCCTCATAACCCTTCCCCGGGTTCCAGGCTGCGCTGGGGTGAGGAGGCAGGCGCCGAGCCCCCCATCCATCCATCCATCCCCAGCTGCCGGGGGAGGGAGG
The DNA here is from genome assembly GCA_013398855.1 of Mohoua ochrocephala. Lineage (NCBI taxonomy): Eukaryota > Metazoa > Chordata > Aves > Passeriformes > Acanthizidae > Mohoua > Mohoua ochrocephala. The sequence continues at coordinate 284,679 of VZTA01017996.1, read as the reverse complement.
GAGGATCAGCCCCCAGCATCCGGCACCTGACGTGGCCCCGGGCGGGTGGTGCCTTGTGGTGAGCAGCTCTCCCCACGTCCTGCGAGCGGGGACAGAGCCGCCACCGCCGCGCCATGCCGAGGGGAAAGCTCCTGAGTGCCTGGGCACTGCTGGCCAGCCTGGCCGTGGCCAGCTGGGGGGTCCGAGGTGAGGCCGCAGGTGTGGGGTCAGCGGCCGGGTGCTCGCCGTGGTCCCTGGAGATGCTGGGAGGGTGCTGGCGAGGAGCCCCACGGCTTGGGGAGGTTTTCCAGCAGAGAATGAGGTTTGGAACGTCGGTGGGGAAAAAGGAATCGGTGCGACGAGGATGGGAGAGTCTGCTTTTGCCAGGGGTTTTTTTGGGACAGCCTGATGTGGTGCTTCACCCCCGTCAGGAGCCCCGAGCTCTGCACCGCTCTCAGCAACCCCGGGGTGAAGCTCTCTGCTCTCTGTTCCGTTCACAGGGCAGAAGATATTCGTGAAGGAATTCAGTGGAAGGGTGTTCTTGGAATGTGTGCCAGACTCAAACAGCAAAAACTTCACATGGTCGAAAGATGGGAATGCTGTTGGAAACGAAGCACAGCTGGACCTGAGCACGGCTTACGACGATCCCAGAGGCCTCTACACGTGTGAAACAGAAACCCAAAGGAGCAGCCTCCAGGTGCACTATCGGAGTAAGTGCTGCACTCCTGCTTTGCCAGAGCCAGGGCTGCTCGGGGTTTTCACCCAAGCAAAGTCTTGAGGGAATTTCCCCTCGCCGGGGGGTGTCTCCACCAGTTTGCTGCAGGCTCCTCTGCGCCAGTGTCACTGCGACAGCTCTGCAGCCTTATTTAGTGCCGTGACCCACCTCTCTGACCCTGCACTGGGCAAACCCAGCTGGTCTCTGCTGGCCTGGGGCTGGGGCCTGGACTGGCAGAGCTGGCTGAGCACTCTGGATGTGCCCCTGCTCTCAGTGTCCCTGTCCTTCTGGGCTTCCAGTGTGCCAGAACTGCATCGAGGTGGACGCTCCCACCATCTCGGGCATCGTCGTCGCGGACGTGGTGGCCACGCTGTTCCTGGCGGTGGCCGTGTACTGCATCAGTGGCCACGACAGGGGACACACGTCACGAGGTGAGGGGCGGGAGAGCCCCGAGGGCTGTGCCTGGGCACCCCGTGTGGCACCCAGGGCCTGTGCGTGGTGCCCCGGGGCTGCAGCCAGCTCCTGGGTTGGTTTGTAAATGTTCCCCATGTTGCCCTGATCCTTGACCTTGACCTTCTCTCTTCCTTCAGCTTCTGACAGGCAGAACCTGATTGCCAACGAGCTCTACCAGGTGAGTGTGGGGGCACCCCTGTGTGTGTTTGGGGGGACACAGACATCTTCTGCACCCCTGTGTGTGTGTTTGGGGACACCTTCTGCACCCCTGTGTGCAGAGAATCCTCCCAAAGGCTGATCCAGCTCCCCCTCCCAGGGCTGGGCAGGCAGAGTTCTGGCTCACATCCCCTTTTTTGCCCCCTCGCAGCCCCTCGGAGAGCGGGAGGATGAGCAGTACAGCCGGCTGACTCCTGCCCGCGCCCGCAAGTGAAGGGGGAAGGCTCTGAGACCCCATCACTGCCTTCACCAGCGCGCTGGCTTTGCTTGGAGGCCCCTCCAGGATGGGCTGCTCGTAGCACTGTGCTCATCCCACGACCCCTTGCACTTCTGTATCCCTGTCATTAAAGATGGGCCTGTCCCACGGCCTCCCTGCTCCATCCGTGTGCGTCGAGGTGCTGGGGAAGGTGCACACGGGGTGGGATCTGGTGGCTGGGAAGGTGCACAGGGGGTGGGATTTGGTCATTGGCAAGGCCAGGTCTCCACTCCCCAGCCCCGAGCAGAAACAGCTCATGTGGTCTGAGTCCCCAAAATGGGACACAGACACCAGGCAGGGCCAGCCAGCATCAGCTCACCCTTGGAAGGACAAAGAAATACTCCTTTGGTGCAGGTAAGCACGGAGGCAGAGTTGTTGTCACTGGGCGAGCGCTGATCCTGCTGAGACAAGGAACGTGTGGGATGGTGCCAGCTGGGGGAAACGCTGGGGCAAACCTGTATGGTGATGTACCCCAGAAATGGTGGTGGAAGCACTGGGGTGTAGCAAAATTTAGGTTTTTTGAAGCAAAACTTAGGCCCTGTACACCCAGAGCGGTCCCAGCTTCTCCCACCCCACTCCCAGGTGGGAATGTCCTGCCCGGCCAGGCTGAGCAGGCGTCCCTGCTCCCTGGGGTACATCCCTGCAGCAGAGCTGGTTTGCAGGAGGTGAGAACGCGGCCCTGAGTGGTTTCGGAGCTGCTGGGGGTGAGTGCTGTGTGTATCTCGCCATCTCCCTGCTCGGGGTGCAGGGCCTGTTGTGGTAAACAAACCCAGCTGTGCCTCTCAACCGCATCCTGCGGGCGCACGGCTCTGCTGGAGCCGCCGGTGTTCTCCTCCCCGGGGCAGAGCCGCCCCCAGCCCCTGCTCTGCTGCTGCTTCCTCTGCTCGGAGCTGCTGCTCCGCTCAGGAACAAACGGGGGTGGCTCAGGCGGGGCTCGACCTGAAACCTTCGCAGGCATCAAAGCAACCCACGGGCCCTTCTCAACCTGGGCCATCGCTGCTGGGCCCTTTGGGGGGTTTTACCGACTGCCTCTGGCTGCAAACGAAGGTCAGGCCAGGAAGGAGAGAGCAGGACGAGGTCAGGGGCAAATCCCTCTGAGGAGGACCCGCTCTCACCCCTGGGGAACCACCGGGAGCAAGTGGAGTCACTCAGGGGGGAAATTAAATTGGAGGGAAAACCAAGTGGAGCAAGGAGAAGTGTGAGGGGAAAAGGAGACCAGGAACCACCAGTGAGGCTGCAGTCCTTTAATGAGAAGGAAAACTCCTCTTGCCAATGTGCTCATTTCTGTTCCCCGACGGCAAACCCAAGCACACCCCAGGGGTGGGACAGCGTGTCCCTGTCCTGTGGCCACCTGGCTTATCCCAAAATGCCAGGGCCTCAGCAGAGCTGCAGAGAGCTGGGAACAAGCTGGGCAGAAGCGTTTCGCCCCGGTGCTGCTGGCTTCCAGCCTGTCATCCCCGGGCACTTCAGAAGCCCCTGGGTTCCAGGCCTGCGTACACCTCCCGCTGGCCTTTCCGGATGGGCTGTGGGAACAGCAGAGACCTTGGTGCAGGAATCCTTACCTGAGCCCGCCCAATTCGTGCAGAAAAGCACAACAGAGCAGGGGCAGCGCACGGGGAGCTGCAGTTCTGCTCCCGGATAAATCCCTGTGGCAGCACCGGGAAAAGGGGCTGCACCATCACCACCTTTTCNTCCTTACCTGAGCCCGCCCAATTCATGCAGAAAAGCGCAAAAGAGCAGGGACAGCGCACGGGGAGCTGCGGTTCTGGGAACAGGGGCTGCACCCTCGCCACCTTTTCCCTCCGCTGCCAGGAAAACTTGGGAGCTGGACTGGATGCTTCCTCAAGGATAAATGACCCGGCTATCAGCCCCAGCCCCAGCCCTGGCTACCCGTCCCCAGCCAGCAGGGATGGAACAGGGATGGTTCTCACCTCATAGTCCGGGTTTGGGACAGGGGGAGGACGCTGCATCTTTGGACCTGAAACAGAAGCACAGACATGGGGAATCCTTGGGGATTCCCGTCACCAGGGACTTCCAGGATGATCCCAGGGCCAGGCACACCGTGGGCCAGCTCCCATGGCTTTATCCTGAGCTCTTGAAGAGGCAGCTGCTGCCAGGAGCCGGAGCCTTGACTCCAGCACGACAGCCTGGGAAACGGGCTCCTGTGTGCAGGGAGCCTTTGGCACAGCAGCCACTCCCATCCCTGCACAAAGGCAGCCTGGAGAACACACGTGGGAAGCAGGAGCGTTGTTTGGAAGCTCGTGGAGAGCAGAGGATGCTCCGTCACGCAGTGGGGACGAGGGGTTCACTGCTCAGCGGATGTCACGGGGAGCAGGGAGGCTCTTACCTCGTGGCCGACTGTCCCCACCGGCGCTGCCTCGTCCCCTCCTGCCCTTGCTGAAGTAATAGACCAGGATCAGCACCCCCAGGGTGATGAGGAGGTCGGCAGCGATGATCCCTGCCACGGTCAGGGCGTCCAGCTCCTCGCAGTTGGCACACACTGCAGGGGGATGAGGGGAGGGGGAGACGCTCAGAGCCAGGGAAAGCCCAGGCCTCGCTCACCTGGGTGCTGGCACAGGGCTACAGGCAGGTGGGAAGGGGGAAAGGGCAAACTGAAAGGAAAGGGGGAGATTCCTTCTGCCAAAAACGGGCTCTCGGCCTCTTTCGCTGCCCACACAGAGAGGGAAGGGGCTCGGCAGCACCGCGTTCACCCGCCCCAGCACTGAAAAATCGACTCTCAGCTCCCAAAACCTGCCACTGGAATGTGCGAGCTGAAGGGTCTGCGCTCACCTCTGGCATTCAGGTACAGATGACGCTTCTTACTATCGGCAACCGAACAGCTCAGGTTGGCAGGAGAGCTGTCATGGTCCCTTATGATGAACTTCCTCTTCTTCTCGATCTGTTCTTTCCCATCTAGGTGCCACGTGATAGAGTCGTCCTCCAAGGGACACGTGATTGTCACCGTGGTGCCAGAAATTTCCACCAGGAATTCCCCTTGGGAAAACAGACCGATGAGAAAGGAAACCAAAGGGGACAACTCGAGTATTCCCACCTCTCTTTCAGTCAGCTGCAGGTTTGATATTGCGTCGAACAGATAAGGATGACGGTAAAATTCGCTTACCCTCCCGCTCTTCTTCTGTTTCTGCAAAACAGAAAATAAGGAGTGTCAAAAAACCATCTCACAATTACCTCACTCCTTGGTGCTGTTGGAAATGCCCAACACTGGCAATAATCAGGGACCAACTTCTCCAATCAGTAAATCACTGCCAATTAACGAACAGTGAATTTTTCCTATCCTGCGTAATATTCGCAAAACTCAAATATTTCTATTTGGCTCCTAGTCCTCACTTTTGAGGCACGTTTGGGGTTTTTAGCACTCTAAATAGCAAAGGATGGTGGTGAAACACACTTACCCTGCTGAGCTGTGGTGCCAACTGCAAAAAAAAGAAAGAAGAAGAAATATTAAGTAATTGAGCTGCTGATATCCCACACCTTTCCCACTGCCAGGACATCCCTGCTGAACTCAGCTGCTTGAAAGAGAGGTTTACAGCCCCACATTCGTGCTCGAAGCATCAGAAACATTCTGGTGGGTGAGACAGGATGTTGTTCTGAAGTTGGGAGCCATTTCTAACGCAGAATAGAAACGTGAATCATTTTCCGACCCAGCTCAGAAGAAGGGTTGTTATTGCGAGCCCTGCACCCCGAAATTCTGCTCTGTTATCATGGAGCAGACGCTGCTGGAAAACCCTGCTCAGAACCTCTGTCCTCCCCGAGAGAACTTGCTGGGGAGTGGGCCCCTGACGTTGGTTTAACGCTGCAAAAGAGTTTATCTGGGTGATTTTTCTGCCTCGTAGGAAACAACTTGGCCCACGGGAGGCTGTGGAGCTGGAGTATTAAATAAAACAGATTTTAGGAGACGTGAATCAGACCTGTGATTCCCTTTAAAGACACCTTTTTACAAAAAGCAACGTCAGTAAATAACCGTAGGTTTGAATTCCACAGGCAGCAGCGGGCTTGGCCGGAGAGAAGGCGACCTGATGCTTTTTGATTTTACACAGATAAATTTAAATGTGAAAACAGAACAGGCCACTGAGGACCCGCGGTTTGTGTCTCCTCAGAGACCAGACTTCGGTATTTGCAGCACACCGGCGGAGCAGTCGTAGTTTTGTTGTAACAACTCTTAATGAACCCATTGCGAGCTCATCTCTCCTCATTCCCGGCTTCTTTAGAGTCTTTAAGGCCATCCCTTCATCCTAAACCAGCGGGGCATTCAAACCGCTCAGGTGGAGACTGCCACCACACCCTCAATATCCCCCCCCCAAGTCTGCAGTTACTCACCCGGGGTCACGAAATGCCTTAAGAGAAGTGCACGGATAAAGGATAAACCCGAACTTAAGACGGCAGAACCTCACGGTTCACCCTGCCCCGAGCTCCAGGGCCGCTGCCTGAGGTTTGGGGACTCACCTGCACACAGCAGGAGCCCCAGGAGGGGCAGGGACCGCTCCAGCCTCATCCTCTTGTTCCTCCTCCTCCTCCTGCTCCTCTCCACCACATCAGACTGCCATGGCTGTGGCAGGAAAGAACACGGTGGCTTTTCAAGAAAGAGGCCCAGGATTTTTTCCTAGAATTGCTAAAACGAGCTCAGCAGGGCCGGGGTGGGGGGGACACTCACTGTTTCCAGAGCGGCCAAGGCAGACCCAGACACGTGAAATGAGCCCAGGTCAGGAAGTGCGGAGGCTCAAAATGTCTTCATGGCACGTCACCGGCAGCGAGGGGTGGCTGCTGTGCTCTGCCCCGGCTCTGCAGGGCTCAGGGGCTGCCCTGGGAGCAGCAGGACAGAGAAACGAGCCGGAATTGGATTCGCCATCAGGACTTTACCAAGAGCTTCTCAAAGCGAGAGTTTGTGAAGTTCCAACTGCGGTGAACGACTCCCAGTGGAATCCCAGACTGGTTTGGGTAGGAAGGGACCTTAAAGCTCATCCCATCCCACCCCTGCCACGGGCAGGGACACCTTTCACTGTCCCAGGCTGCTCCCAGCCCCAATGTCCAGCCTGGCCTTGGGCACCGCCAGGGATCCAGGGGCAGCCACAGCTGCTCTGGGCACCCTGTGCCAGGGCCTGCCCACCCTCCCAGGGAACAATTCCTGCCCAAATCCCATCCATCCCTGCCCTCTGGCAGTGGGAAGCCATTCCCCCTTGTCCTATCCCACAGTTTCTGTTCAAGAGTCCCTCTCCAGCTTCCCTGCAGGTCCCTGTCAGGCACTGGAAGTTTGGAATAAAGGAACCAGAAGCACCACCCGGAGCTCAGCACACAGAGCCCCTGCACGGGCAGAGAACTGAGCCTGGGCATGCCAGGCTGGGCCACCGATCCCTGCCCAGCCCCTGCGCTCAGCCCCCTCTCCACAGGCCCACCCGGAGGCGTCCCAGCAGCATTTTTGGGAGGCGCTCCCGCAGTGGAAGTGGCCCGGCCCCACTAGAGGGGGCTCCTGCCCCGGCCAGCGCCGCACGCAGGGGACGGTCCCTCCCAGCCGGGGCTTGGGGCAGGCACAGACCCCCCGTGGGAGCGGGACGGGGGCACTCCGGGCAGTGCTGCCCGCGGGGATGCCGGCATGGGCAGAGGGAACGTTGTTGTGCCCCGTTTCCTTTATCGGGGTGCCCTCTTTGGCCGTCTTGTCCTCGTTTATGTTTCCAGGTGGAACATCAGAGAATTCGGGCTGTTGGTGAGCGTGCCAGGGACGTGGTCTTCTCTCAAAAGCTGGAGTCCACACGCTTTGAAAGAAGATGAAGAGAGGCAAAGGTGGGAACGGGGCTGCTCCCAGCCCTGCGCAGAGCCAGGATTAGGAAGGGGCAGCAGGTCGGCTGCCAAGCGCTGCCTCGCTGCCTTTAAACACAGCCTGAACAAAGCCCCAGACCGATAAATACTCGCGGTGGCAAGGAAAGAAAGGGAGGCGATATTTTGGAAGAGTAACCGAGTGGGAATCTGGGGAGATGCAGTGATGAAGGGCTGAGGCAGGGCCGAAGGATTCCCAGGAAAACAGAGATCCTCGGAGTCTCGGAGCTGTTGGCAGGGATGTGTTAGCAGGGATGTGTCAGCAGACACAGATTCCCTGCTCTGTTCTCCTCTGGGGACAGCCCCCGGAGCTGAGGGCCTCGGTGCCAAATGGCTGAAGGGAGCCCCTCCAAACACCCCGAGCTCCGGGCACCATCCCCAGCCCTGCCCCGGCACCCTCGCAAAGGAAATCGGCCCCAAGTGAGACCGATAACCTGGGATGACTTCTTGGAGCGGGACCGCGAGCCAGACGCGAACGCAGTGATTTATGGCCCAGCCAGTGATTTATGGCCCTCGCACACAAACATCCTCCCTCTGCCAGCGCACAGGCTCGGGCTGGTTCCACGCTCTCACAGCCGCCACGTGCCTCCAGAGGGATATTCCGTGTTCTCCGGAATTTCTCCCTCGTGGAGCGCCGCGGGTGAGCGGGGTTTGTCCCCCGGCCGTGCCCGGAATGCGGCCGGGCTGACCCATTTTCCGCTTGGCTTTTCCAAGAGCTCCCCCAAGCACCAGGCTCCCAATCCTCGGCTGCAGCCAAGGGATGTTCGGATTCTTTGAGGGGTGGTTTGGTGGGACCTTTCCATCCTCTGGGTGAGTGCTCGCACTGCGGCCACGGACTCCCGGTTTTGGGCTGCTCCTTTGGGGATCGTTCGCAGGTTTTTTTGCCGAACAAATGGCCCTCGTTCCTTCGAGCCACCTATGAACACCTCCGGGCAATTTTTCTTTGACCTCCCACAAGAGGGGGAGTGGTTTCAGGTGGCAGCTGGGAGGAGGAATGATTGCAACACAAAAGAGCAGGGGAATATGGGAGGGAGAAGAAATTAATCTTACCTTGGGAATCTTACGGGCAAGAAGTGAGCGAGGCTGGGCACCCCAGGCAGGGAGCGCCCGCCTTCCCTCGCACGCCGAGCTGGGGGCAAGGGAACTGCCCCGTTGTGCTGGGAAGACTTCGAGAAACTCATCTTCCAGCCACTCACCGAGAACCCGAGGCGGATTTGTGTTCGCAGCCCCGGATTTGCCTCCCCGATGCGCGGCCGCGCCTGGCTGGGCGCTGCGCTCGTCCTTGGGGCGCAGCTCCGAGGTAAGGAAACCCGTCCCTGGCCGGCCGTGCTGCCGCCCTCCCCTCCCTCTCCCGATCCCTTAAATTATCCCCAAGGCAGAGGCTTTTCCCCCCGTCCTTGCTGCGATTCTTTCCGCGCGGGGTTCGCTGGAAGCGGCGCGAAGGGGTTGAGTTTCTTCCCCAACAGGTTTAGGCGTATTCCAGCGGAAGAACACCGATCTCCTTCACCGATCTCCTGCTCAGCTCGGGTTTCAACGGCTTTTTTCTCTCCTGCCAGGAATCTGAACTTTATTCCCAACCTTTTTTTTTTTCCCCCCCTTTTTTTTTTTTTTTTCCTGCTACCTTTGTTCCTAAACAATCAGGGATTGTCCAGGAGCGCCGGGTTCAGATCCTTTACGCGGCAAAGGTTCCAGACTGACACGAAACTCACTCGAATTTTCAGTGGTTTCTATCAAAACACCCGGATTTTAGGAGTAACACATCCTCCTTCCCCAAACGCCTCAGCACACGGATGTAATCTGCCTTGAAAAAAAAAAAAAGTATTTGACACTTATTTCTCGCTTAGTTCTTTTCAAGGAGTTTCAAACGAAAAGATTTGGCACCGAATCTTTGTAGGAGCAACGTGATCTCTGCCAGTGAAGTTTTCCACGTGTGAATGCCTTCAGCGTTTTGGCATTTCAAATGTTTTCCCCTTTGAGATAAGGAATTATTTGGAAGGAAGCATTTAGTCATAAATCACTTCCAAATACGTCTTTATTATGAAGTTATGTTTTACAACCATAGATAAACTTTCTTTTTTGCTTGGATCACGCCGGGGTGAGTTAACTTCCTCAGGTGGCAGGATAGTGATACTTTCTTTTTCCTTCACCAGCAAACCCTTAATTTTTCTTATTTTTCGTTTTCCTCCTTCCTTTTCCCTGCTCTCCCTCCTGGCCGCCCCTCTTCCAGGGGAGTATCAAGCGAGCGATGCTCATTTATTTTCAAAGCAGCAGCTGTGGTGGTTGTGGGGGTGTTTCTTGGACAAACAAATCCACATTTACCTTGAGGATTTCCTCCAGAATTCCTCAGCCTGACTGAATTTGCCTGCAGTTGCCCAGCTGGGCTATAAACCCTCTAAAACTGGCTCTGGACGTGTCAGTAAGAGCAGTTTCATTGTGGCGTGCATGAGGCTGAGTATAAAGTGTATAAAGGGAAGTTCCAGCACGGGAAATGAGTTATTGAGTGGGTTTCAGTCCAGTTTAAAAGGGTTTTTCTGAATAAATCTGCAGGACCACTCCCCTTGGAATGGTACCTGAGACACTCAGGTTATCCATTGCCAGCGCAGATAAGGCTCCCAGAGCCCTAAAGCTGATAAGGAGCAGCGATGAGCTCACTCCGGACAGCGATTCTCCCCCTCTGAGCGCTCTGTTTGCCCCGCAGCGCTGTGGCTGGCGGCGGCAGTGGAAGTTCACACCGCCAAGGAGGTGGTGGCCGTCAACGGGACCAACCAGCGGCTGAAATGCACCTTCTCCAGCAGCAGCCCCGTGAGCCAGCAGCTGTCGGTGAGCTGGAACTTCCAGCCCGAGGACCTGGGCTCTCACGAGCCGGTGAGTGTGAGATCTTTGCGTTCCCTTTCAGGAGTTCGCCCCAGCGCCCGTGAGCAGTGAGTGGGTACAGACACACCCAAAACCCACAAGTACATTTGGGCCTTCGTCACTCGTAGTGATTAATCCCAGTTCTGTTTACAGACCTTGCCTAAAAAACGCTCTCATGTTTAATTTTGGGTGATCGGGGTTAAAACATTTGTGGCTTGGTGAGGCCGGACCTGCTGACACCGCAGCCGAGCCCTGGCTTAGGTGACATCCTGCACCTCACACGGCTTCGGGAATCTTCCAGGTCCCTTCCAGCCCCGGCCATTCGATGTTTCTGTGACTTTTGTAGGTGTTTTACTACCTGAAGGAGCCCTACAAGCCCCCCTCTGGAAGGTTTAAGGAGCGAGTCACCTGGGATGGGAACATCGAGCGTAACGATGTTTCCATCATCATCTGGAACCTGCAGCCCAGCGACAACGGGACCTTCACCTGCCAGGTGACAAACTGGCCAGATGTGTATGGCACCATCGGGGAGGTGCGGCTCCGGGTCGTGCAGAAAGGTGAGAGGCCAAGAAATTCCCTCTGAGGTCGTGTGGATTTAAGCAGAGTGGCCTTCCCGGGAAAATTATGGGAGAAAAGGGGTAAAAAGTAGAAAGCGTGAGGGAAAAAGAGGAGCCTGAGGAAAGGTTTTATTCACAGATGCAGGATCCTGGCCTCGTTCCCCCTGTGTGTCCCTCTGGTTCACTCCTCTGTCTCTCCCCACGCAGTGAGTTTCTCAGAAATCCATTTCCTGGCCGTGGCCATCGGATCTGCCTCTGTCCTGATGGTCATCGTGGTGACAGCCGTGATTATCTGTCGGCAGCATCGCAGGAAGGCGCGAGACAAGAGGATGGAGGTGGCAGACGCTGAGCTGTAAGGCCACGGGAGGGAGGGAGGGAGGGAGAGGCTCCTGGGAGAGCCTGTCAAGTTTGTCTCCTTTGTGGCCTTTCTGAATTATTGCCTTGGACCCTGCACGGAGCATCTCCAATGCAAAACTGCCAGCCCAATTAGCGCTAATTGGCTGCGTGCGGGCAGAACAGAGCCCCGGGATGGACCAGCTCTGGAGTCCTCGTTTGGCTCCTGCCCTTCTCGGCGGCTCCTCGCTCGGAGGAGGGCCCAGCTGCTGTGGTGGTGGCTGGCAGGTGACCACCCTGTCCCCCGAGCCGTGGTCACCACAAGTGTGGCACGCTCGGTGTCTCACCCTTGGGTGTGCTGTGTGTGGCTCAGGACACCCTGCTGCTCTCCATGACACTGATTTGGGCTTTTTTTTTTTTGTCTCTTTTCTCCTCTTTTTATACCAGTAAAGAAAAGGAGAGCCTGAAGGTGAGGGAAGAAAAGGAACCCGTTACACTGGAAGACTAAAAGGTCTTTGCTGGCGTGCACGATGCAGGTACCCCTCCAAACCTTCTCTAATTCACATCTCAGTGATCCTGTGGGCTCTCCAAGACAGATCCCCTCGGGTATCTCCCTGCTGTTCACACTCAGAACTGAGGCCACAGTCACACTTTGCTGTTGAGGCTCCTTCAGAGACAGCCGAGCAATCCCTGAACCATCCCGGCCTCCTGAATGTGCCAGAGGTTTCTCCGCCCTGCTCTTGAGGAGCATTTGAAGGAAAGCCATTGTTGCTGCTTTCCATGGCGTTCCTGCTCTGGGGATGAAGAGGAATGAATTACTTCCCTTTTGTCAGTTTTGAATCTGCTTTCTGATTACTTTAACCTTTTTATTGTTTTAAGATTGCTGCAGGAAGCCGGGAACTGTTTCCATATTCTCTGGCTCTGCTTAAACGTGTCAGCATAAATTTTACCCGCAGCTTCTGAGGTCAGCAGTTGCCTCTCTTATTAACTTTGGTTTTTTGACAATAACCCTGAGTAATGGGTGTTTGTTTTTCTTACAATCTTTCTTCTCAGGTACTTCCAAAGCAGCTGGTGGAAGGTTGTAATTTGGGGTGTTGGAACAAAGCTGGGCTGCAGCCGCCCCACGCTGCCCCTGCGGTGCCTCTGCCCAACCTGAAAGTCTTGCACACAAAGAGGGTGACTTTACAAAGAGGGTGACTTTACCTGAGCTGTGAATTCTCTCCGGTGAAGCAAAGCAGGAGGAACTCGTCCCACGAACAAAGAAACTCCCCTTCATCTTCTCACCTGTGGAACGCGAGCAGGGCTTCTCTGGGAGGTGAAAGTGCCGAGGCTGAACGGAGGGCTGGGAGGTGTTGGAGCAGATGCACCCTCACACCTCGGAAACCACAGCGTGCCTCTGTGTCGCCCTGCCTTTATTCCCTGAGACTCCTCCCTGACGCCCTGAGAAGGGAGGCTGAGCAGCGAGGGCTCAGCTATGGTGCAACCCCCGTGCTTGGGATCCCTTTCCCACGTTAGATGGACAGTGTTGGAGCTGGGCAGTGGGTGCTGTTTGCTACCAGGGACACCATTCACCCGCCGGGGTGCTTTTCACATCCATCCCTTGCAGCTTTGGGACACTCTGGGGGGGCTCAGGAGAGTTTTCTGCCTGGATTCAGCAGCTCCCCTCCTGTTCCCATTCCCACTCTCACTATCCCAGTGCTCCCCTCTGTTCCCCTTAGCTCCAGCCCCCCAAAACTGGAACCCGCTGAGCTATAACGGTGTTTAACCAGCCCCAAATCAGTGCTGTTACAGTATTTACCCAGCCCCAAATCAAAGCCTCGATCTGTTTTGTTTGTAGAGTTGTCTTTATGGCTTTATAATCTGTGACGTTCCAGCCACATTCCCTGGCTGCTCTCTGGCTGTTTGTTTTCCTTTTCACTCACCTGTGTTGTAAATAAAGGCACCTTTGCTGACCCCCGTGCTGCTTTGGAGGGGGGCTGTCGCCTGGGAACCCCCAGCACCTCAAATGAGCAGATTTGCGCTGTTTGTCCCCAAAATCAGATTTGTTACGTGGTGTGCAACAAAGCAACAGTGAGATACTTCAGGGGGATGTTGATTATTGAAGTCAGAGCCTAAGCCTGGGTGCTCAGTGGCGTCCCACAAATCCAGCACCCCCCAGCAGACTTTTCATACCATTGTTTCTACCCAGAAATTCAGAGTTAATAACTCTCCAAGCACAGCCCCTCTCCCACAATGGGTTATCAATTCCCACACAAGTTGTGTCACCCCAGGGGAAGGGCCTTCACCTGGCCAGGGTCTTTTCGACCTGGGGGTGAGATTTTTTATTTTTATAACTGAGATAGTTCAGCTCTAGGATGTGTAAACCTCGGGATTTTTGCCCAGTTAGCAATGTCCACATAGACACACATCAACATCTTGATTTAATACATCCTCAAAACCTGTCAGCTCCAGGATGTCCTTGGCTAAGGGATGCAGCTGCTGCCTGCTCCCCTGATTAGCTCTCCCTCTTTTTGCTGATTGCGCTTGAAAAAATCTACAAAGATCTCACGGCGAGGAACATCCTGACTTAGGATAATCCTGACACGTTCCTCGTTTTGCGGCAGCACCCAAAAAACCCCAAAAACAACAAAAAACAAAGCGCAGTGAGCGGGCTGGCGGTGACAGGAGCCGCTCGGGGCTTTGGGGACAACCGCGGTGGCCACGCCAGCCCCTCCGCTGGCCCCGGCCCGGCTGTCCCGGGCGTACCCGGGTGTACCCAGGCGCACCCAGAGCCGCGGCCATTTCGGGGCTGCCCCGCCCTCACCTGCGCCAGGTGAGCGCCATGTTCCGGGGCTGAGCCCGGCCGGGATGCGGCGCCCAGGGGCGGCGGGGGCCGGCGGCCGCCTCGTCCTCCTCCTCCTCCCGCGGGGGGCTCTGCTGCTGCTCGGTAACGGGGGGCTCCGGGGGGCTCCGA
>VZTA01017996.1:245334-268345 GCA_013398855.1 Mohoua ochrocephala | reverse complement strand
GGGGGCAGGAGCCCCGCAGAGGTGGGGGACAAGAGCCCCGCAGAGGTGGGGACAGGAGCCCCGCAGAGGTGGGGGACAGGAGCCCTGCAGAGGTGGGGAACAGGAGCCCTGCAGATGGAGGGGACAGGAGCCCTGCAGAGGTGGGGACAGGAGCCCTGCAGATGGAGGGGACAGGAGCCCTTCAGATGTAAGGACAGGCTGTTTCCAGTCTGCCAGTCCCGTGTTCCAGGTGAAAGGGCCACCAAGCCGTGCCCTGGGTGAGGGTTTGTCCCCCCAGGCTCAGCCAAGCCGTGCCCTGGGTGAGGGTTTGTCCCCCAGGCTCAGCCAAGCCGTGCCTCGCTGTGTTTCAGGCCTGGCCTTCCAGCTGACCTCAGCAGCTCTCCTGTCCATCCTGGTGTTTCTCCCTTCTGCCCTCGTGGTCATTCTGCTGCTGGTGAGGATGGGGAGGAAGTTCCGGGTGCTGAAGGAGAAAGGAAAATGCGGCTACAAGAAATCCTCCATCGAAGTGTCGGATGAGTAAGTCCTGGCTGCAGGCTGGAGCCTGTATTTCAACTTCGGGGTGTTGGCACAGGCATGAGGGATGATTTCCCCACTAAACTGACTGTAATCCAGTCACTGGTATCCATTTCTCACCCAGCAGTCAGAAAGCTTTGGGTAATCCCTGTGCTGGAGCATAAACCGCGTGCTGCACATCCCCTTTTCTGTCCTTTGCGTGAGGAATGCCACGGAAATGAGGCAGTTTAGGGTCAGACGCTATTTCACTTCTGTAATGAGGTTTATTTTAGCCTGAGCCAGCAGGATATTTTGCATGCGTGAGCTTTGTGAGGTGCATTTTGGGGTGAAGTCCCCAAAACAGCAAAATAAACCAAATTACGCTACCTATGGTGGCCTGAGCAGAGATGCCAGGTACTGAAGGAGCTTTGGAGACTGAATTCCCTTGCAGAATGATATAATTTTTTTTACTGCAGTCTTTTAATCTCTTGATTGGTGGCGTAAGATTTGCCAGCCAAAAAGCAACTTTTGTTTTCATCTCTGTGGCACTTAAGTGAAATATCCGCTTTCAAAAGGGAGGCACCTGGCAGCTTTCAGCCCTTTTGGCTTTGCTGTGAGGAGTCAAAGGCTTCTCCCCACGATGAAGAACCTTCAGTTCCACGTGGTGTAGCCAGAATTCACAGTCCAGAGCAGATACCGGAATGCCTTGGGCGGGGAGGGGGGAAAAGTCCAACCTGATTCCGTGCTGTTCCCGCAGGCCTGAGCGCACGGGCGCAGCCGGCTGCGGGGGGAAGCTCAGGGAGTGGTGCCTGAACTGCGTGGTAAGTGGAAGTTGGTGTTTTCACAGAGGTTTTGCCAACCTGGGTGCTCGAGGAAGGCGCTAAGAGCAGCAGGTAGAGTGTCATAACATCTCTGGGTGTCCCAAATGGCTCCTGGGAGCTTCCCAGCTATAGGGACCGAGAGCTGCTGGTTGTACTGGTGGGGAAGCTGTCGTCAGAGCCATCAAACTGATTTTTCATTTGACTCGACTGGACTCCAAGCTGTCATTTCAAGATGAAAAGTCAGGGCTGAAGTGGCAGCTGCTGCGGGGTTTCTTCGGGGGCTCTGTGTGAGCAGTTTGGGGTTGGCAGCGCTGCGGTGGGGAAGGCAGGCGGTCACCCCTCAGCCCGCCGTGTTTTTGCAGAGGTGGTGGAGATCTTCCTCCTTTCACCTCCTCTTCATTACGGCAGGACGTTGCTAAACCCTTGTGGTTTGTTTGTTTGTTTGTTTGCGCTCTCCACAGCGGTGGCTGCCTTCTAATTCTGCTCCTTCCCTTCCCAAACCTTCCCAAACCTTCCCAAACCTTCCCTTCCCACCCCAGCAGCAGCAGCTCCTGTTAACCCGGTGCCTCATGCCCCAGCTCCTGAGTGCCTTTGCCACCCGCTGCCCTCGTTTTGTGCGGGTCCCGTGCGCTGGAATCGGCAGCAGTGAGCGTGGCACATTCCAGAGTAATTCCAGAGCCCGATCCAGAGGGCTTTCCTTGTGTCCCACGGAGCAGATTTACCTCAGGGGCACCTTTGCATCTCATGAACGCGGTCGGGGACGTGCGTTGAGGAGGATTTAAATGCGTGTTGCTTGATTCACTCTTCTAATGCCAGTGATTTAAAACGTCCTAAGTGCCCAAGCCTTCAGACAGGCGTGTGCTGATGGTTCCTATTAGATACAGGATGAAAAACAGGCAATTACGTAAGCTGAACATAAAATATTTACAGTCCTGCATTAGACGCAGAGCTGCAGTGGTGGGAGCGAGGGTTTGGAGAGGTGCAGGGAGCAGGAAATGCTTTGTGCCCGAGGCAGAGCTGCCTTGGGAGGTGGAAAGGCTGTTCCGGGTGGCATTCTGGGAATCAGGTGGAGAGATGGGGAAGGATGGGGGCCCAGCTTGGTGAGGGAAATGCCATCAGGAAGTGGGAGATGTTAAAAGTTGAAAAATGTCCTCTCATCCTATGGGAGGAGCCGAATTGGAACGATAAAATCCTGCTGCTTTCATGTTGTCGGGTTTGGTCCTTTGCTGTCTGATACTGAAATATTTTTTATCTGGCCAGGCCTGAGAATGCTGCCCCACTCACTTTAACGATTCTGCACTTTTGAGGTTTCTCTAATGTGCTTTTTTTCACCCTTCATATGCGACCAAACAATTAAAATCGCGAAGCCAATGGAAAATCTCTTCAGACTCGAAATGTCTGGAGTGTCAGTGAGATTTCCCTCGTAGGGCTGAGGTGCTTGGTGAGTTTCCAGCTCTCAGAGCTGCAGAGCTGCTCGTGGGGGGATCCAGCAGCAGATGAGTGCTGTGGTTAGAGCAATGACGGGGTTCTGAGAGCGGGTGTTTGGCAGGGCTGAAAAACAATAATTTGTGCTGCTCGGGGCTGTCTCTGCAGGGCTGTGCTGCTCTTGCTGGTTCATCTTTAGCTGCTGCTTCTCTTGAAACACATCTCACACGTGGGTTGTGCTGTGTCTGGGAGAGATCAAACAGCTTTAGTGCTTCTATATATGTGTACAACTGTATTTTTATCGGTGTTTTTGCAAGCCCCCTGGTTTGTTCGAGCACAGCAGCGTTTCTGGGAAGCATTTAGGCTCTTGCCAGGCTCTTGCCAGGCTCAGCATCTGGCTGAAGTCGTGACTTCATTCATGTCTTCACACAAAGTTTCTCTCTCCATGTTCCCCGTTCAGGACACGGATGAGGAAGATCCGTACTGATGGAAGGCTGAAGCTGTGGAAAAATACTAAAATTACAGCACTGAGAATCATGGTCAGGTCCTTCCAGAGGCTGCTGGATAACCAGGGCAGGTCCAAGGATGTGCTCTGCTCTCGGTGGGTTGGAAGAATAATGCTGATGGGATAATTCACTTCTATTTAAGCACAAAACAATGATTTTTTTTAAAAAAAAATCTTTCTAATTTATTGGGGAAAAGAAAACCTCTTGCCCTCGGATGTGTGGGGCCTACAAGAGCCTCAGTGCCTACGGTGCCAATGTGCCTTGGTTTACCTGCAAATTGGTTTGGGTTTTTTGGTGACATCCCTCCTTTCCCGAGCCCTGGAAACCCAACTTGTTGAAGTAAAAGCTGCTCCAGCTCCCTGGGCTGGTCACCTTTGGGCACTGACAAGGTTTATTCTCAGGGTTTTTTTTTGGAACATACTGACTCAAACCAGTTTGATGAAGTGGTACCTGGCATCCCCTGTCCTGGAGTGAAGAGAACCTACTGCTTTTGAAGTATTTTTTGGTTTATTCAGCTGCATCACCCGGGTACCTCTCCTCCTACTCGCAGGAGTGAAGCACAATTCATAGAAAACGATTTTTATTTTCGTTCTTAAATCAGAAATGCCAATGGGGACTCTGTTTCTGGGGACACACAACCCCATCTACCTCAGCCACGGACTCAAGCACTGCCCAAAGGAACGTTCTGTTTGCAGTAGTTGTTTTCTTCCTCCCTCCTCCTTCTAGGGCCCGTTTTAGGGAAATGGTCAATTGTGCAGCATTACTTCCCCTCGACGAAGGGCTTTTCCTCTTTCACCAGCCTTGTCCAACAATGAATGGCAGAGAGCAGAGGAATTCACTCTCTCAAGCCCTAAAATAAGCTGCTTTCTTTCTGTGTCAGTCCAATATTCTCCTTTTACAGATGTGCTCCAGGTTTACTGTTGATTTCGCTGTGCGATTACCAATAAATTGCATTATTTCATTCTGGGCTCTGGGTCTCTTTATTTGGCTCAATACAGCTGAACTCGTGAAGCTGCCATCCTGAGGTGTAAAAACTGCCACGTGATGATGGGCAAAGGTTTTTAGGGAGCAGATTTGACCCAAAAGGGGACAGGTCCCCCCTTCAGCAGCTCTGAGCTGGCTTTCAGGTGTGGCAGAGCTCTCACTGGAGAAGTAGGTCAGCTGTAGATCTGTGCCTCCAGATAAAGAAATACATTTTCCTCCTGTCTACTTTAAAGCAATATTTAAAATGTTTGTGCTCCCCTGGTGACACAACACCTCTGTCAGCCAAAACTTTCCTGAGAAAGGCTTTTTTTGGGGGGATCGTGCAGCGTTGGGGGGGGAAGTGGCTTTGCTGTTCCCCTCTCAGCGCTTGCACACCACACGACTTCTCTGTGGAAACCAAAGGCTCTGTTTGTTTGGTTTTTGGGGTTTTTTTTGCTGCAAAATGTTGGATTTCAGCTGTGCCTCCCTGGCTGTGAGCGTGCTGGATCCTGGGCAAATCTTCCTGGTGCAAAGCTGAGCTTTCTCTCCCTCTAGTTCTTGGTGCACCATGGAGCCCCCTGACCCTGGAATGGAGAACGGGAGCTGCTCTGGTGTTTTGAGGAAAGAGGAAGGGTGAAAATGAGCTTTCAGAGTGGCCAGGGGGAGGATGCAGTGCTGAAAATCAGCGGCTGGTGTGTGTTTGAGAAGGGAGCAGGTGCCAGGCAGGTTCAGCCTGGCAGCACCAGGGGGAAGGCACAGCCACGTCACTCAGCGGTGCTGCTGCCTCGCTGGGACGAGACCCAGGGTGCAGCAGGGACAGGTCTCTAACCAGCTCCGAGCCCCAGCAGCAGAGCATGGGGTGTGTGCCAGGAATCTCCGTGTCCTGGACTGGTCACTGTCACTGGTCAGGCCGGTCTGCCCCGCCGGGCCTGAGCCACAGCTCGTCCCTGTCCCTGTCCCTGTGAGGCGCCTCCTGAGGCTGCCCCGGTGCCCCTCTGGGGCAGATGTGCCTGCAGCTGGTTTCCCCCCTCTCTGTTGCACATCCTGATTTGTTGTTCTGCTTTTTCTCGCGTGTGAAAGTGACCACCGGGCTCAACCTGAGAGAAGGAACCAGAGGCTGCCAGGACAGATCTTGCGTGTGCATCCTCGGGATGATTTAGCAACTGATTCTGCTGCTCTGAATCAGTCGCTGAGGAGCCCTTCATGCGAGACAGACAAGCTCAGGCCTCGCTAGGTGAGTATTTTTTGCTGTAATGTGTGTTTCTGGATACTTCCTCATTTGTTTTTCCTAGAAGAGAAGCAGGGAGCAGTGCTGGCGCCTCAGATGCCCTGTGCAAAAGCAGGGAAAGGTGAAGGCCCCGCGGTGCCTGTGCCCTTTTTTCCCCAATCTGTTTGGGAGAGGCGATGGGGATGTGTCAGCACTGGCACCCACAGCACAGCTGGTGAGTGGGTGCTGGCTCCAGCTGGTGCCTCCCAGCACCCTCTCCCTGCTGTGTGGCACAGGGGGAGACCCTGCAAAATGTGTGTCCTCCACCCCAAGATGGGGCCAGAAATCCTTCTCCAAACCAGGGCAGTAAATCCAGCGAGGACTGGGTGGCAAATAAGGCCCAGAGCCCCCAGCAGCTTGGCTGCAGGGAATTTTTTGGAGGTTCTGGGTATAGAAATCTCAGCTTTCTGCAGCTGAGCACTGTTTGTGGAGCTGGCTGCCGCACAGGGGTGGTCCTGGGAGGGTGCAGCTCTGCAGGGTCTGGCAGTGTCTCTGGGGAAGCAGGGTGCTGTGCCTGCTGCCCTGAGCTGTGCTGGCCCAGCCGAGGGCCCTGGGGCCGGGCAGGAGCTGTGTTTGTAGGTCGGGTGTGCAGCAAAGTGTGTCACGGCAGAGCTGCGCAGAGCGCGGCCAGCCACGCAAAAACCCAGCCCCAGAGGGGTCCTGTGCTTTCAGAGGCGGATGGGAGAGAATTCCAGAGGGTTTGCTGCCACTTCTCGGGAGATTTTGTTTGTGGAAAGGGCAGGGTGAGGAAGGTACAAAGCTGTAGTGACTTTCTCAGCCTAGAACTGATCCAAGGGTCCCCAGCAGCTGATTCTGGGCCTGGAATCCTGAGGCTGAGGCTGATCTGGAGATCCTCTCACTTGCACAACAAAGCGAAAAGAGAGAAGCCACCATGATGCCAGAGATGATTCAGCTCATCTTTCTATTTCTATTTCCTTTCTGCAGTGTTGGAAAACCTGTGCTGGTAATGGCAGCCTCAGCTGCAGCTTCAGGGAGGGTTCTCCGGGCAGGAGAGCTGCTCTCAGTAACCTCTTACCCTTAAACAAGTTTGGAATGGCCACAGCTGGGGTTCATGGAGCAGGCACAGGGCAGCGGGGTGCTGATTTTTGCCTTCCTTTGGACCCTGGCTGGTGACAGCCAGTCCTTCCCTGGGCTGGGAGATCTCCTTCCCTGGGCTGCAGGAGAAACCTGCGATGTGCAGAGAGGAGATGTCAGCTTTATGCTGAGACACGTGCAGCAGGTCAAGCTGAATGCAGGGACCGAACGTGGCACTGCTCCAGCAGAACCTCTCACCGTGTGCAGCACCCAGGGGCAAGGGTTCAGTTCTGGGGTAGGGGGTCTGTGGTTTAGGAGCAAACTTCTCTGATTCTGTCGTGTTAAAAACATCCGATGGCTTTGGGAGCAGAGTCAACACCTGCGAACCTCTCAGCTCTCATGTCAGAGGCTCGACCCCCAAACCACCGGAAAGATTCGTGACTTAGGGGAAGACAAACGGGGGTTAGGCCAAGCTCTCTCCCTCACGCTCGCTCTTCCTGTCCAGGCTCAGCGTGGTCCCACAAACCAGAGCCCTGCTCCCTGCCCTCTGTGTTGTGCTGGCTTTCAGCCTCCCAGCCTGAGAGGCTGCACATCAGAGTCTCCCTCTGACCCCGAGCTGGTTGCCAGTCCTTGGCACCCTGCCCCGGGGGACACTGGAACATGGGTCACCTCTGCTGTTCTTTTCAGAGTGAGAAGATGTTGCTGAGCCTGACCCTGCTCCTGATGTGGCTGGGTAAGCTCTCAGTTTTATTTCCCCCTGCTTTCCCCTCTGCCCTTGCTGTAAGACCCCTCAGTGCCTCTCCTCCTGCGGTGAGAGCCCCTTGGAGCTGCTCCTCTCCTGGGTGCCAGTCCCTCCTCTGGCCCTGCGTGGGCTGATCTCCCCTCTACACGGGCTGCAAACTGCACTGGCATCCCCGGATGGGTCCTGTACTTAGGCTCCAAGGCTTTGAAAGAAGCAGAACTGCTTCACCAAGCCTAAATACAGGAAGAGGTTTCCAAGGTATTGATTTTGGCTCTGCTCGAGGCAAAGCAGCTCCCTCGGTCCTCTCCGCTGGCAAATATTTGTCATTTTCAGCTCCTCAGCTGGTCAAGACCGACAGAACTCGTTTGGGAAGCTGCAGCACTTTGTATTCATTATTTACAGGGCTTCAGACAAACACCTGGTGCTCGGCCAGGGCCCAGCCCTCGGTGGTTGTGGACAGGCTGAGCGGAGTGGCTCAGCCACAAGGCTGAGCCTACCTGTCTGAGCAGCTCCCGCTGAATCAGCTCAGCCAGCAAACAACAGCCTCAGCCTCCCCTTGCAGTGCACTGCAGGATCTCAGGCAGGTGGGGTTTCTCCTGACGAGCCCCAGTGACATTTTCTGCCCTGCTCGTTTCAGAGAATCGTTCAGTTCAGAGAAGACCTTTAAACCCCTTCCTGCCACAGGCTCTGCAGCCCAGCGAGCCGGCAGCTGCTCCGTGCGGGCTGGCAGCTCTCTGCTCTTTGATGTTCCCCTGGTTTGCTTTTTTTCCCACTGTCCAGCTTCCCTAGAAAAACCCCAAGCTGTGGTTACGTGGCCAGACAAGTACAAGCCCACGTCTGGAGCCTGTGAGCAAAGGGGAAGGAAGCCAAATGGGCAGTGAGGGAGGAACTGAAATTCATGTGAAGCGCTCGAATTGCCCCTGGCCTGGTACAGATGAGAGCAGCACAGGTTCTCCCAGCCAGTGACTCACAGGCACAGCCCTGCAGGAGCTGCAGGCTTTGGCTCCGAGGCGTGGAGGGCAGGGGTTGTGCTTCCCAACCTCCCTTCGGCTGGATCACACGGCAGCGGCCCTTGGTGTGGCGGCGGGGAGGATGTGCTGCCCCACATCCCAGGCACGCCACGAGCAGGGGTCAGGCACGGGCTTGGCCTCTGGACTGGTCAGGGCCGCGAGCCCCAGGCTTCCCTGGAGAGGAGACAGCGATGGGGACAGGCGGGCTGCACCTGGCCGCCCTCCTCGGGCTCATCCTGCTGTCCCTGTCCCCGGCAGAGCGGTGCAGCGGGGCTGCCGGAGTGTTCATGGAGCCTCAGCTCCGAGCTAGGGCTGGCGACTCCGTGCTGCTGCAGTGCCTCTTCCTGGACCCCGACAGCAAGGGATGGACCCTGCACAAAGTGGACTGGCTGCACAAGGCAGGAGCTGGCGCTCAGGTGGGTCAGGACACGGGTGGCAGGGGAGGGGACACGGGGGCCGGTGGCAGGGGAGGGACGGCGAGGCAGCCGTGGGGAGGCTGTGGGGAAGCGGCCGTGGGGAAGGCCATCCATGGTCCCCAGGCCGGGAGGAGAGGAAGTTTCCATGAGGGGAAGAAGGGTCCCCGGGTGGTGGCGGGACCCCTCCGCATGGCCCCGCAGCACCGGGGAAGCCCCGCTCCGGCTGCTGCATCCCGGGGCTCTCCCGGGCTGCTGGGAGAACAATCCACGGGAGAGGGAGGGAGCGTGAATCTGAGGGCTCTCGAGGAAGGACGGGGCACCTGACATCCTTCACCCGACGCCGTCTGTGCCCCGGCAGGAGGAGTTGGTGTTTTTTTACTACAGCAACCACGGCGTGCCCGTGGGCCGCTTCAAGAACCGGGTGCAGTGGCAGGGGAACATGTCCCGCTGGGACGGCTCCATCCGGCTGCAGGACGTGCGTGTCAACGACAGCGGCACCTACGAGTGCGAGCTGCGGCTGCTCCAGAACAGCAGCATCTTCAGGAGCCGCACGGTGCTGCACGTCAGCCCCGCGGCACCGAGAGGTGCGTGCCGCGCCCCGGGGCTGCCCCCTCCGCCCGCAGGCTCCCGGAGCCGCCCCCACGGCTCTCCCGAGGCAGGGCTGGGGGCGCCCGCGGTGCCATCCCCCGCTTTGGTGTCTCCCCGGCAGGACGAGGAGCACCAGAGGGCGCCGAGGATGCCGCGCCCCCGAGAGACTCTGGGTTCTGGCCGGCCGTGGTGGGCTGTGGCTGCGTGGCCGTGGTGGTGGCGTTCCTGGCCGGGCTCTGCGTGAGGAAGAGGTACCAGCGCTGGCTCTGGGTTTAGGGGGGTGAGAAAGCACCTCCCTGCGGTTCTCCCTGGCCCAGCTTTGCCCTGACGGTCTCAGGTGCGAGGGTTCAGCTCCACAGGTGTGGGGTGCAGGCTCCTGCTGCCATCTAGTGTCACCCTGCCCTGGCCGCTGTCCCCTGGGCTCCCGAACCTCCTGGGCTGTGCCAGCAGCAGGGGGGGCCTGGCCGAGGCATCTGCAAAGGGGTGTCGGTGTCCCGGGACGGGGAGGGAGGGAGGGACAGGAGGAGCGGGTGATGCTTCTCGCCGGAGGTGACACTGCTGCTGCCTTCCCTCGAGGTTTGCAACCAACTCAGCCCTGGAGAGGATGGGGAAGAGCAGCAGCAAGAACAAAGCAGAGGTGAGAGCTGGAGGGATCACTGGGGTTGGGTGTGTGGGCTCGGGGCTGGGGAGGCCGAGGGAGGGGATCCCACCCTGCCCAGGCACGAGGGGCCGTTTGCTGGCCAGCTCCAACCATGGCTCTTGTTGCTTGCCCAAAACTGGGCTCAGGCAGCCCCTGAGTGTTTGGGGCTGCTTGGTTCCGAACCCCCCGATCTGCTCCTTGCAGGAGGCAATTTACTCCTCAATCCCTGGAGCTGAGCTACCCAAGGCTGAGCAGGAAGCAAAGAAGAAAAGGAGAGCTGAGGACACGTACATAACCATGGTGAGGAGCTGCAGCGGGCGTGGAGGGACCCCCACACCGCTGTCCCCGTTACCAGGGTCACGGCATCCAGGGCCTCACTCCCCATGCCAGACCCCAGCATCTCGTGCCCCCCGCCCCCTCCAAAGCCACCCTGGTACCTGTGGTGAGGCTCACACCTTGTCCCTTGCTCCTTGCAGCACCCATCTCACTGCCGGGACAACGGCGTCTACGTGGATCTTGCCAAGAGGCCGATCCCGTCGGAATGGATGGCAGAGGGGACACAGGGGGGTGGACAGAGCGAGGAGCCCCACGGCAGGCCACAGGAGGCACTTCCCCGGGTTCCAGAGCGGGAGAAATAGCTGGGCTGCGGGATGGCAGCCCCTTGTCCAGGTGTGTCCAAGACACCTTTGTCCCTCTGAGGACTGGTGACACGTCAGTCACTGTGTGCTCCGTGCCGGGACACTGCTGGGGCCCAGCCCAGCTGTCTGCAGGGCACCAGGGGACACCTGTCCCTCCGGCTCTTGCCCCCCGCTCTCTGGAGAGGGGCACAGTGGGCACAGCCTCACGCTCCAGCTTTGATCCTGGCCCAGGATAAGGATCTCCAGGGGGGGGAGATGCAGCAGGAGCCGTCACGGTATTTTTCTGTAGATAATAAAGCTCAGGGAGTCAGTCTTCGTTTTACCTCCTGCCTAAGCGTGTGATGTCCAAGTGTGCCAAAATCTGCCTGGCCCGGGGCCTGGGAGCCCCTGCACCCACGTGCAGCCTCGCACGGGCACCCGCCAGCCCCGCTGGCTCCGGGCGGGAGCAAAACCAAACGGGACAAAAAAGGGGTCCCTGGGCAGCAGGATGGGGACGGAGGGGTTCAGGACAGAGCCCGCGGGAAGTGGGGTCCCCCCACGTGTGTCCCCTGGCCGCGGGTGAGCAGCCGGGTGCCGGGCAGTGCTGGCCGGGGGGAGCCCAGCCAGCCCCCCCGGGCCTCCGGGGCAGCGTCTGGGCGGGCGCTGGCGCTGCTCCCGCTCTATCTCTGGGTGCCGGGCGCTATCTCTGGTGCCGGGCTCTATCTTTAGATGTTTGACACCTCCAGGTGCGGAGGGAGCCGGGACCCTCCACCTCCCACCGCTGCCGGGAGACTGCAGCGCCGCGCTGCGCTCCTTGGTTCTCGTTGACACCCTGCTCTCTTTTCCCGCAGGCAGCCGCGGGACGGGATTCGGGAGGAACCAGCCCCCGGAGCTGGATTTGGGGGGTCGGGGGGTCGCACAGGGCCTTTGCAGGGTCGTGGGAGCTGTAGCAGCAGAGCAGAGAGGGCTCTGCCTGCCCAGGGTGGGTGGGAAAGGGCTGTGCGTGCAGTGAGGGTTTGCTCAGCGGAGTTGCTGTGACACTCCTGTGCCTTCTCTCCCGGCTGTCCTGCTTCCCCTCCGGACTCTGGGCAGGCAGCAGAGCCCCCTGCATCCCTCCTGCCTCCCTGCTGCCCCTTCCCTGCCTCCCCAGGGCTCTGCTGCACAGGAACCAAGGTGTGCCCTGGCTGCGGGGCATCCCTCGCCTCTCTCCCAGTGATGCTGTCCCAGCAAATGCCACCACCCCGTGTCCCGGGGCCTGAGCAGCTCTGTCACTGCCTCTCCGGTCTCCAGGAGGTCTTCTTGTCTCTCCTGCACCCATCTCTGCAGCCTGAATCCAGGTTTGGAGCCCAGGGCCAAAAAGTTTCCTTGACTGATGGTGCGAAGGGGACCAAAGACTTTCTCCAGCCCTGTTACTGCTGGGCAGAGCCTCCCCATGCCAAGGGCTGGGCGAGGAGAGGTGTCATCCTGGGAGAAGATGCTGCTGGAGAAGGGGAAGGAGCCTCCAGCAGAGTCTGGAAGCCCTGGGAAGCGATGGAGCCGCCCGGGAGCGCGCAGGTGCCCGGAGCACCTCTACCTGCTGCAGCCCACCTGGGGCATCCTGGCTGGGCTCCTCGGGCCCCTCTGCTCTGCCCAGCCCGGAGCAGCCCCTCCGCTCCCTGCCCGGCTCCAGGAGGGCATTTCCAACCCTCCCGGGCCCCGCTGGGCTCTCCAGAGCGGGAACTGCTGCTGTGGATGCTGTGAGCGGGGCTGGCCGCCGGCCTCCAGCGGGGCACAGGGGACACACCTGCACGTCCCCACCGAGCCCGGGGGGCTGCGGGGGGCCCGCAGGAACCCACCGTGTGCCACGGCCCCTGCACAGAGCAGGGAGCCGGCAGTGCCAGGAGCTGTCGCCTGCAGTTCAGGGGAAAATTTTTCCGCCCTCCCACTCCGGCGGCTGCAATCCACCAACCACAGCATTTACTGCTTTTTTTCGCCCCAGCACCGCTCCAGCCATATTGGGCTGTGGGGAGAAAGCGGCTCTAATGTTCTATGTCACCTGCAAATAACCCGGGCGTTCGAAAAAGCACCTCCACCACCTCCACAATCCACACCAACACCACGTCCTCTCCACACACAAAAGTCCGTCAAAATGAGCCCGGAAGCCTGGCTCCCGCAGCCCACCTTGTTCCTCACTGGCCTCACCTTGCTCCTCTCGCTGGGTAAGTGTCGGCTTGAGCCCCCCTTGCATGTGCCCAGGTGGGGAGACACCCGTGTCCCTGGCCAGGAGCCCCCTGCCCGTGTCCCGGCCCCGGGAAGCGCCGTGCCGCAGGGATGGGGACGGAGGTGGTCTGGCGTGCACCCTGCGGAGAGCCACCAGCCAGGGTGACCTGCTTTCGGGCAGGGTGGGGGGTACGGTGCCACTGCATCTTCTCCTAAAACCGCCCTGCATCCCGCTCGCTGGGTGCTGAGCACAAAGCCCTCTCTGCATGCCAGGCACGGGAGCGGACTGGCGTGGGGACAGGGCTGGGAAGGTGCTGGCAGGTGGGCTGTGCTGGCTCCTGGCTGTCCTTTGGGTGCTGGCGGGTGGGCTGTGCTGCCTCGTGGCTGTCCTTTGGGTGCTGGCAGGGGTGCTGTGGCTGTCCCAGTGGCTGTCCCCGGGCTGGTGGCCGTGCTGGGGGCCGTGGTCCGTGCGTGCTGCCCGGCCCCGCAGCAGCAGCAGCAGCGGCGTTGTGTCAGCAGCTCCGCGGCCGCATCGATCGCGGCCGGGCACGCACGGCTCCTTTGAAGTGCTGTCCTGGAGCTCCTGACGGGCTGCTTTTCCCCGAGGAGAGAGCCTGGGAAAGGAGGATACAAAACCTAGCCAGGGCTGCTGTAGAGGCTGCTGGGGTTGTACCCCCCCCCCCCCCCCCCAGCCTGGGTGCAGCGTGACGGAGCGTTTGGGAGCCTGCGCAGCGCCGCAGGACGCGGCCTGGACGGTCCCAGGGGTTCCGGGGGTTTCTTCCCCCACCTCTGAGTGCCCAGGTAGTGGGCAAAGTTTGGACCCACACACACAGCTGCTCCCAGGTCCTGCCAGGCCGTGGTCTCCCTGCTTGGGGGGTGCCAGGCTTGCTGCTGGTGGCACCTCATCCCTCTGCAGAGCCCTGGGGAGCCCCGAGGACGTGGGACAAGGCCATGCCACCCACCCGCAGGCACACAGGGCATCGTGTGAGGGGCACCCAGACAGGGATTCCATGCAGGGATCCCCTCCGACCGTTCCTGCTGGCACAGGCTGGCTCCTGGCTCTTCTCTCCCATCCCTGCAAGCTTTTTGTGGAGGCATTAAAGGTGGTGGCTGCCACGGGGCAGCGAGGCTGCGACACTGGCTTGGGACACTCCTTCCTGCCTTGGGTGCCGTAACTCGTCCCCATGCACCAGCTGTGCCCATCCCCGTGTCCCTGAGCCCTGGGGGAGCCCTCCCTGCACTGGGGCTGGCTGGAGAGGTTGTTCCCCACGGCTGCCAGCACAGCAAGGAGCCGTCTGCAGGGCTTGGCCGTACCCGAGGACACCGCTCTGCCCCCAGGGAGCTCCAGGGTGCTGCTGGTTCACACCTCGCAGCGGGACCTGGGGCTCGACGCCGCCGTCCCTGCAGCTGGGAAAGGCTCTTCTCCCTGGCTGCAGAGCCTGGCCCCTTTCCTGCCCTGCTTGCAGGCGGAGCGCAGCGGCCAGCGGAGCAGCCCTGACATGCACCCAGCTTGGCCTCGGGAAGAAGGTTTGAGAGCAAAGAGCAGCAGCCCAAGGGGAGAGGTGAGGTGATCCTAAAAGCACCTGGTGGCAGTGTCACTGTCCCCGCCCTGTAGGCTGTCACAGCCCCCCTGTACACTCCCAGGGCTCGCTGTCCCCGTGTCCCTGCGCTTCTCAGGGCTTGGCCTCGTGTTTGCAGCCAGCTTGGCTGCACGGGAGCCTGTTCCCCTCGCCCAGCCCGGGGACAGGTGCTGGAGGCAGGCGCTGGGTTTGGGTGCTGCTGAGGGGAGCCGCAGGGAAGGAGCGGAGGAGGGAGCAGGGCACAGACCCCCCATCCCTGCCCACTCCCCAGGTGGGTCCTGCCCTGCGAGCTGCACCAGGTAATGCCTCTGTTTCTCAGCAAGGCCGGGCAGCAGGGACTGGCCTTGTTCCCCCAGCAGCGACCGAGATCTTGCTCTGGTCATTCCCAGCTGGAGAATCCTAGCGTGGGCACTGCTGGCAGGGGAAAGCATCTGCATTCCCCCCAGAGCCCCCGGAGCCGGCCCTGGCAGATCCCAGCCCTCGCTGCCGAAGCCGTGTCCTGCTGGGAATGAAATGTGATGAGCACAGCCATAAATTCCGTGTGGCTGTGGCGCCGGGCCCCGCGTGCTGACGCTGCAGCCTCGCACAGCGCCATCGATCCCGCAGCAGCACAGCCCCGGGGGACGGCCGGCAGCAGGGCTGGCCTGCAGGCAGCAGCATTCAGCACCGAGGATGGCACAGCAGCGTCGTCAGCCCTGCCAGAGCAGGGATGATGCTTTTCCTGCCCAGCCAAGGGACGGTGCCAGGGCTGGGGCTGCTCCCCTCGTTCCTGCTGGGCGGGGAGATTCCGCTCCTGGCTGGATGCAGAGTGCGTGGATGTGCCTGGAAGGCAGTGCCAGGCCCCAGGGAGAGCTCTGTGCAGGCAGGGCAGGATGGGGACGTGGGCTCGGCTGCCGGGACGGCTGCCTGTGATGACACCCCCCCCTAATTCATCTGCGTTTGGCAGCACCCCCGGGACTGGGCATGGAGGTCATGGCCCCTGCCACCATCAATGCCTTGAATGGCTCCTCTGTGAAGCTCTCCTGCACCTTCAACTCCTGCTACAAGGTGGAGAACAAGCAGTTTTCCCTCAACTGGACATACCAGGAGTGCAGTAACTGCTCGGAGGAGCTGGTGAGTCTCGCTGGGGATCTGCTGGGGGTCCCGGGACCTGCTCGAAGGGTGTTCCTCGGGGGTTCTTACGGGGCAGCGTGTGCAGGGAGGGGGTGCCTGGCTGGGAAATGAGCCCGTGGGGTTCCAAACGCTGCCTCACCCGCTGTCCCCACGTCTGCCCAGTTCCTGCAGTTCCGCTCGAAGATCATGAACAAGCATCTGGACCGCTTCGGGAACCGCGTGGAGTTCACCGGCAACCCCGCCAAGTACGACGTGTCCTTCACCCTCAAAAACGTGCAGCTGGAGGACGAGGGCACCTACAACTGCTACGTCCTGAACCCCCCGGACCGGCACCGGGGCCACGGCAAGATCAGCCTGAAGGTGCTCACCCAAGGTCAGTGGTCCCGTCTGCTGCGGGGCACCCACGGGTGCGGGGTTTGCTCCCTGAGCCCCGCCCGTCCCCGCTGGATGTGCCCTGAGCCCGTGCCCTGTGTCCCCAGAGCCCCCAAAGCACGACTCGACGGTGGCCGTCATCGTGGGCGCCTCCGTGGGCGGCTTCTTGGCCGTGGTGATCCTGGTGCTGATGGTGGTGAAATGCGTGCGCCGGAAAAAGCAGCAGAGGCTCAACACGGACGACCAGAAGACGGAGGAGGAAGGGAAGACGGACGGCGAAGGCAACCCGGACGAGGGCACCAAGTAACGCCCCCCCCCTGCCCGCCCCTCCCTCCTCTCCCCTGTACAGCGTGACCCTCTTGATGTGCTTCCCAGAGCAAGGATTTCTGTCTCCCCAGAGCATCCCTCCTTCCATCCAAACACCCAACCCAGCCTGGAGCAGGGCGCAGAGAGAAGGTCCCCGGAGCCTGGCTGTGCTGGGCAGGGCTGGGGAGAGGGGGGGCTGCAGCCCCCGAGGCTGAGCTGGGACCAGCCTGTCCCCTGCTCTCAGTGCCAGAGCTGTGAGGAGGCGCTGGGGACAGGCTGGGGCGGGTGAGGGGGGACCAGTGTGGTCCCCACACACAGAGGGACTGGAGCAGGGGGTGCCAGGAGGGGCAGAGGGCTCTGGACAGCCCCGTGCCCCGTTGTCTGCTCTCTGTCCCAGCAGAAAATGGGAGCAGGGGCCAGCAGTCTGCCCTTGGGGTCACAGCTCGTCCCGAGGTGCTCCTGCTGTGCCTGGGCCACTGGCACTGGTGTTCCCATCCCGAGGGATCCCCATAGCTGCCAGTCTCCTCCTTGCAAGCTCGTGCTCCTCAGGGACTGTCCCAGGCTGCTCAGAAGTCAGTGGCCAAGGCCATGAGCCCACCTGGCATCTTGGAGCTTTGCAGTGTTTCGGAACCACTGATGGCTCTCGGTGTGCAAGGGAGGGACCCTTCTGCCTCTCGGGCTGTTTTTGGGTCTGAGCATCTCAGCCCAAGGTGCTGGGCTGACTCTTTTGTGCTCATTTCCTTCTTGGGGAGGGTGATTGTGGTGGAAAATGTCCTGCTGATGCGTCAGACTGAGGTGGTGGGGGGTGGTGGGGTGAGGCTGCTGGGGACAAAGAGCTGCTCAAAGGAAGAGGAGCTTTTGGGCACTTGCTGGGGAGGACTGGGCACAACAGCAGGCCCGGAGTTGGGACAGCTCTGCCACCCTGGAGCAGCCCTGCGATGCTGAGACTGCCTCCTCCAGCCTCCCTGCAGAGCACTGCGCACCCCTAACTGCCACGGCGATGCACTGCCAGCGTGCCCAGCCCCGCGTGCCACCTGCCTCGCCTGCAGGTGAGCTGTGCTGGCTGCAGCACCGGGGCTTCAGGCAGGGAATGACCCAGGGAATGTCCCCCGTGGCACCGGGCCTGAGCTTTTCTTCTCCCGTGGCTGCCAGGAGTGGGGGGACAGTGCACGGAGCCGCAGGGGACACTGCCCTGGGGGCAGGTGAGGGAGGTCCTGTCACCCACGAGCAGCACTGCCAGGGGAGAAGGGACACCTTTGCCACGTCCCTGTGCAGGGAAGGGACACCTTTGCCACGTCCCTGTGCAGGTGCCACCCCGGCAATGCCATCAAGGCCCCAGGGATGGCAGGACAGCTGTGCCCTCCCTGCTCTGCCCCATCGCTTTCCACCCCAGCCCCACGTGCCCCGTCCATCCCACTCGACCCCGCTGGGCTCCACGCTGCTCCCCTCCCATCCGCAGCAGGAATGTGCCGTGTCCCACGCGTGGCTCCCTTCCCCGGGCCCCGCTGCCCAGGGAGGGCCGGGCTGTCCCCGCACCCCCGCACAGTGCCAGCGGTGCCCGGTGCCGCAGGGCTCCCGCACCGCCTTCTGCCGGAGCCGGGCTGTCCCCGGCTGCTGGTGGGACTGAGCCAGCACCTCGGCGGCTCAAAGGCCTCTGAGTGTTGCACATGACCAGTCTTGCATCTGCCTTTCATTTCTTTCGTGCACTATCCTTGGATTGCAACTTGCCAATGCATCTGTCTGTACATCGCTGTACACAGCAGAGACAAATACAGATCTGTACACACAGGAGGGGCTGCTCTGGGTCGTGCTGTGGCCTCGGGTGTGCGCCTTCCCCCGGGCTTCTCTTGCCAAGCGCTCTGCCGAGTGCGGGATGTTTTTATTGCTCTTTGTACAGTCAAACAAACAAAAGAACAACAAAACACCGACTTTGCCCTCGATGCTTTTGTGCCGCTGCCTGGAGGGGCAGGACAGGTCCCTCATCCTCTCCTGTGTGGAGCTCGGTCCTGCTGGGGTGCTTTGGGTGCCGAGGGAGCCCAGGGCACCCTGTGTGTCCACAGCTCTGTCCCTGGGGGCTGTCACAGAGCCAGGGCAGTGCTGGGGGTGGGAGCGTGGCCAGCTCTGCCCCAGCCTCCCCACACGGAGATCTCAGGGGTGCTCTACACCCGCTGTGGGGCCTCCAGGACCTGTGCCCTGTCAGCTTCTCCACCTGCACTTCTCAGAGAGCCGGGATTGATGGCTGCTCACGGCAGGTAAGGCTCAGCAGGCTCCAGCAGAGCCTGGGGCACGCGCCGGGTGATGGACACCCGTAACCGGCTGTTCTCCCAACCCAGCAACGCCGTGGGGATGCTCCGGAGCAGCACGACACAACTGGGGCACAGTTAATGGGCACATCCATCAGTTCACCCACCGTGGAGACACGAGGGAAGCTCTGACAGCCTCCCTCCACCGTGCCTCTCCCTGCTGCCCTTCACTCGGGGCCGCCGAGCGCCGGCGCATCCCAATTCCTCGCACGAGCGGGGTCTGGCCACACGCTGCCCCAAGGCACTGCCACCACCTCTTTCCACCTCCCAGCCCTGCCTTGCCCCCTCCCCAGCCCCCCACCTTGCTCAGCTCACCGCTGTTCCCAGCAGCAGTGCCAGCGGGATGAGCTCTCCCCGTGTCCCTGTCCCTTCCCGCCCGGACGCTGCGCCCTGGACACCTCAGCGTGGGGTCAGCGCTGCGGAAAACTCCCCGAAAAGGGCACCCAAATCACCTCCGCTGTGCTGCTGACACAGTCCTGCAGCGCTGGACCAATCGATCCCTGGCCCGTGGCAGGGAACAACTTTGCCGTTCAGGGAGCAGCAGCTCCCCGGAGGAGGACGTGGGAGGGTCCCCACCCCACCCGGCTTCGGGGGGTTCAAATGCAGCCCCAGGCAAAGGGGATGGGGGACCCACGGCTTGGCACTTTCGGGATACTTCTTAGAATGTTGCTGGCAAAAAAACTTGAGGAGAGCAGTGGGATCACAGAGGAGACGCTGTGGGACACAAGAAGGGTGAGTTCTCATCACTGCAGGGGACTGAGGGCAGCGACAGCACCCCCCCAGCACTGGGGCATCGCGGGTTCTCCAGAGCCGGGGACATTCCCTTTCACAGAACACTAACATTTCCTCGGGTCAGGTGGGATTACAGGTGTTAAAGAGCAAGAGAGGGGCCGGGAGGTGGCAGGGACCTCTGCCTGGTCCTGTGCAGTCACGGGGGACTGCTGGGGTGTCTCAGGGAGAGTCCAGAGCCACAGTCCCTGCAATGCTGCCCTGCTCCCGGGACTGGGAAGCAGTGAGGGGGCACCTGGAAAGGGAACAGCCTGAGGTCCGGGGCAGTGAGGGGTGTGAAGGGCAGCTCTGGGGGGGACAGAATGGGGGCAGTTCGGTGGAGATGGCCTCGGGCTGTGCCGGGTCAGGAACAAACTTTCTCCTGGGATACAGCAGGGTTGCCTGAGCGATTCTTGCAGATGCTCTGCAGTGGCTGCCGGGGGACGCGGCCGCTCTTCCCCTGCGTGTTTAAAGGGCCCGTGGAGGGGGGCGAGGAACCTGTGCGCTCCGGAGGGCAGGCGGCTCTGCGGGCGGGGGCGAGCAGGCAGCGGCAGCGCTGGCAGGGAGAGGGGAAAGCACCGCTCCGAGGGAGAGCTGCAGGCAGCCGAGAGCTGGAATGACAAAAGCCGCCAGGTACTCACCCGCAGTCTGTGCCCGGGACCTCTCGCTCAGCTCCCAGCCCGGCGAGTCCGTCCCAGCCAGGACGGTCCTGCAGAGCCCGATCCCTGCGGTGCCTCCTGCCCACTGCCGGCTCCCGGGATGCCAGGCCACCTTGTCTTTTAAAGGTCACAGCCAGAGGACCTTGCAGTAAATATAAGGTGCTGATGGGTAGCTCTGTTCCAGCGTTGCCACCTCCTCCTCCCCCTCCATCGGCAGGAGGGCTCTGCCTGCTCCGGCTCCGGGAGCACAGCATCCTCTGGCTCGGGGAGGTTTGGGAGGAGGCTGGGACTGTCCTCCTGGGGCAGCCCCTGGCAGGATGCTCCAGGGCAGCCGGGGCCAGCGCTGCGCCTGCTGCATTGAGCTGGGAGCTGCAGCCCAACTGCTCTGCTCAGCCCTACCTGGTCGGTAACCACGTGGAGGGAGGCAGGAGCCCCGCTCGGAGAGCGGCAGCCTGGCATTTTAACCCTCCCAGCTCCGCCAGTGCAAGGTGAGAGGGACTGAGGGTACACAGGCAGCCACTGTGCCCCCCCCTCCCCGGCAGGCTGTGAGCCAGCTGGCAGCACCCCTGAGCCCTCCTTCCTGTCCCCCAGGGAGGTGACAGTGTCCGAGCACAGGGTGCTCGCCTTCCCTGAAACCAGACGCAGCAGCCTGGTGCTGGACTCAGCAGAACAAGTTTCCGCTGAGCCTCAGGAATCCCGGATCCCACGCCGGACATCTGCGTCCTGCCGAAATCCCGGGGCCAGCTGCTGCCGGTGCCCTTCCCTTCCCGGCCACGGCAGCGGCCGGGCCGGGGGACAGCAGAGCCTTGTCCTGGCCCGCGGCAGCGGCAGATGTCTCACGGGATCAGTCGGCCGAGGAGACCGGCTGGAGCTGCCAAGTGTGACAGCTCCATCAGGCGCTGGTGACAGCCAGCATCCCGCTCCCAGCCCCGGGGCTGCGTGGGCACAGCTGCCCCGGGCGTGCAGGGCAGTGGGCAGGGGGATGCCAGGCTGCCACCTCTGCGGGGATGCTCAGCAGGGAGACAGGGCCATGCCAGCACGGAACAAGCTGGGTGCCCACCTGCCCCGTGCACCCCGTTCGTGCCAGTGCCCACAGCAGCTCTGTGGTATTCACTGGCCAACCCTCGCAGCCAGGTTTCCCAACCTTCCTGCTGCCAGAACCATTTAGGGCTCTGCCGGCGAGATTCCCAATGGCAGTTTGGCCAAATCCATCCCAGCTTTAACCCCTCGTTTTTGGAAGCAAACTTGGCAGGCACCTGAACATCCCAGGAGGGGCTCCTCCACACCTTTCCCTGTGCCAGGCTAGGGGTGCTCCTGTCCCAGGTCCCCACTGCTGCAGGTCTCCGTGCTCCTGTGGTGCTGGACGCTGGCCTCAAACTCGCCTGCCCCAGCGGCCACCAGGCCCCCCTGCAGGGGTGACAGGCGTCCCGCCACCCCCTCGGCTCTCTCTGCCTGCCCTCTCACAATTAGCGATGCTCCAGCAAACGCTGCGCTCCTCCTCCCGTCTCCGCGCAGCGCCTGCGGCTCCGCTCCCCTCGCTGTATCCATCACCTCGCTGTATCCATCCCCTCCCTGTCTCCATCCCCTCCCTGTCTCCATCCCAGCCGCCCGCCAAGGCACCTTCTGCTGCATCAGCAGAGCCGCGCACGCCGCTCCCGCAGCGCCGGCTGCCAGCGCTGCCCAGCCCGCTCCGCCTGTACTTTTCCTGCCTCTCCTGCCAGCTCTGCAGCCCTAACGCCTCAACCCACAGGCACTGCTGGCATCCTCTCAGGCTCCCCTGGGATGTCCCCGTGCCCTGCAAAGCCTCCCGCTTCCCCTCCTCCCTGCTGCTTCATGCTGCTGCAAAGGGGGCCGGATGGGGAGGGGAAGTCTCGACGTGCCCTGAAGGTGACAGGTTGTGGCACCGTGGACACGCAGGCAGCATCCCTGCAAGCGAGCTGCTCTCACACCCCAAATCCACTCAGCCCAGTTCGGGGAAGCCATGCCTGGTCCCTGGGGTGAGCTTTGCCCTGTGTCACTGCAGCCCGGAGAAAAAACCGGTGCCGTTCCTGCTCCAGGAGTGTGGCAGCGCCTCCTCCCCTTCCCGCCGTGCCTGGTTTGGGATGCGTCACCTCCCGCAAACGCTGCTCCCTGCGCAGGGCTCGCTGTCTAATGGACCTGGGCGCGGAGTTGAAGCTCTGCTTCCATTAGGAGGGCCCCCACCGCCGCCGCCGGGATGAGGTGTGCCGAGGGCAGGCCTAATGGATGCCACGGCGAGGAAAAGGCTGCTGAGACGTGAACTTTGGTGCAGCCAATTATCCCGGAACGAGCTCACGGTGAGAAAAAGAAGTTCTCAGAGTGTTCCCTTTGGCGCCGGGCGGGTCCCTCTGCAGCCATCGGGGTCTGGCTCCGCATCCCCACCCGTGTCTGCTGTCTGCCGTGGGGATGGAGGGCAGGGACACACACCTGGTGTCACATTGCAGAGGTGCCCCGAATGAGAGCTGAGCCCCAGCCTCGTCCTGTTTTGTTGTCCTGGGAAGCCACTGGCCATAGTGGCACATCGGCCTCTTCCCAAGGTGGCCCAGGGCAACACCGGCCCAGTGTTTCCAGGCCACCACGGAATTGCTGAGGTTGGGAAAAACCTCTAAGATCATCAAGCCCAACTATTTACCCAGCGCTGCCAAGGCCATCACTAAACCCCAGGTGCCACATACGGTTTTTGAACTCTTCCAGGGTTGGCGGCTCCACCACTGCCCTGGGCAGCCTGTACCAGGGCTGGACAACCCTTTCAGTGAAGAAATCCTCCCTAATATCCAACCTAAACCTCCCCTGGCACAGCTTGAGGCCGTTTCCTTTTGTCCTGTCATTTGTTACCTGGGAGAAAAGCCCGACCCCTCCCTGGCTCCACCCTCCTGTCAGGGAGTTGACGAGAGCGAGAAGGTCCCCTCGAGCCTCCTTTTCTCCAGTTTAAACCCCCCCAGCTCCCTCGGCCTCTCCTCATCCATGCTCCAGCCCCTTCTCTGGACACACTCCAGCACCTCAATGTCCTCCTTTCGAGGGGCCCAAAACTGCACCCAAGATTCGGGGTGCGGCTTCATCAGTGCCGAGCACAGGGGGACCGTCACTGCCCTGGTCCAGGGAGTGCTCCCCGATTCCCCGGGCGGGCGGATGCGCGGGGCGGGGGAGCGCGGGGGGATGCGCGGGGGAATG
>VZTA01017996.1:202070-244934 GCA_013398855.1 Mohoua ochrocephala | reverse complement strand
ACCCCGCCCGCCGCGCCCGGGGATGCCGCCCGCGGGGCGCTAACGCCGCTCTCCGCTCTGCAGACGGACGGTCCGGAGCGCCGGGGATAAGTCACTTGGCCAAGGTGACTTCGCAGCCGAGCCCGAGCTCCGAAGTCCCGGCTCCAGCCCCTGCCCTGCCCGCACCGGCGCTCCCGTCGCCAGCGCTTCTCCTGCGAGCACTGCGGCTGCACCCCGCTTTGCCCCGCTCCTGCGCTGCCCGGCGAGCGGGGACCGCGCTGCCTGCCTGCCCGGGACCGGGGGATGGCCGCGGGGAGGCCGTGCACTGCTTCAGCGCCAGCACGCCCGCCGACAGGTCATTGTCTTACAGTTCATTTGGTACAACAACCATTCGCATGTGCTTGTCCCTGGCGCGGGGACCGACCCGCGCTGCAGGGCCGCTGCTTGGAGCATGATGCCGAGCCCTGTGTCCAGGGATGCCCGAGATGCCCCGCCACAGGGTGCAGGGAGGGGCTGGCAGCCTGTCCCCTCCCCGCTGCACACCTGGGGCAGGCTCCAGCCACCTGCATCAGCCTCACGCCCCCGCTGCACTCCTGCTCCCGTGGGTCATCCTCGCGTCAGCCTGGAACCGAGGGCTGGCTGTGCAGCGCTTGCTGCTGGGGAACTCCCGTGGGACGCGTTTTAGAGGGCATAGTTCTTAAGTTTAAGGGTGCTGGAGACACAAAAAAGCATGTAAGTACCTGACCCCCTCTGCAAGATTTGGGTGCCGACACCTGGGCTGGCAGTGGGGTGGTAGGAGAGACTCGGACATGCTTGAGACCACTCGGGGGTCTGGGATCCAGGGCCTGGAGGTGGCAACTGGGTCCCACAGGTCGCTCAGGTGGGCTGGGAGCTGGAGAGGGCGGTGGGCAGGGGAGTGCAGGGCGGGTCTCTCTGTGCCTGTCGCTTTCGGGGATGCCGTGCTCCGCAGGGAGTGGCAGCGGGGGCTCCGGGCTGCAGCAGGGAGCCACGGCACAGCCCCTTCCCTAGGAGGGGTGCGGGCCGTGCGTCCTGTCCCAGAGCATCCCGCACCTGGCTTCGGGCTGCCCGAGGAGCGCTTCCCTTTGAACCCCGCTGGAGAGGAGCCCGGCCAGCCTGCCAGGCATGGCTTGCTGCCTGCGCCAGGATGTCACGCTGACTTTTATGGGCAGCGAAAGTTTTTCTAGAGCAGCTTTCCCACAGATGGCAGTCCGGGGTGAGCGCCGTGCTCGGCGAGCCCCCTCCCTAAGGGGGGCTCGCCCTCTGCGAGAGCAAAGCACGGGCAGCCAAGGCTGTGATGGCAGCAGCAGGAGCGGCTGCTCCCGGCTTCCCTGGGCTGTCTCTTGGGAAACGCTGGTGCCTGCAGGCACGGGAGGGAGCCTGGAGCCCCCAGGGAGTGGCCCTGGAGGTTGGGGGTCTGCTGGTGCAAAGTGCAGCAGCTTTGGGCGTGTACGGAGGAGCAGCGCTGAGAGCTGGCGTGCGGCAGGTTCAGCCAGCGCTCCCCCAGCGTGTTTTCCTCGGTGCTTTATTTAGTGGGAACGTATCAATTTTGTCTTCCCGAGAGCACAGGATGACAGGAACAAGGTCAGCCTCGATTTACCCCACGCATTCAATCCAGATTACGTTCTAAGGGTGGCAGACAGGGTTTAAAGTGTTACAAAGCTGCAAGGAATCATCTTTCCTGTGAGCGAGTGTCCGCTTGCAGCACGCTGCAGGCTCAGCCATACCTGCAGAGCCGGGCATCCCTCTGCCAACTCCTGCTCCAGGGGGACAACTCCTGTCCCCTGGGACGCTCCTGCCTGCGAAGTCCCCTCTGTAGCATCCCCAGGGCTGCTCTTCAAGCCCGACAGCTGCAGGAGATTCCATCTGCCGGGAACCACTCCCTGACGTTAGCTCCGGCCTCTCGAGCAAAATGAGGAGTGCTTCTGTGTAAAGTTAAATAACTCCTCGCCTGCAGTGCTTGCAATGCAGCACTGCAGCAGGGCCCGGAGCCCAGGATGCAGGGCTCTCGGGCTTGGCTCCGGCTGCGACGTGCCTGGGGAGTTGTTAGCACCGGCTTGTGTGGGAGAATAAATCAGCAGCTGAGGCGGCTGCAGAGAGAGGCGAATCCCAGCCTGAGGGCAGCGTGTCCGAGTTGAGGTGCCGGGGCAGCTGGGGATCGGCTGGCAGCCGTGGAAAAAGCTGTGTCCCCTGGATTTTGTGCCCAGGGAAAAGCTCTGCAGGGGTGGCTGAGGTCTGGGAAAGGGGAGGACGGCGCTTTGCTGGGCCGTGTCACATCTCAGCCACGCCACATCGCACAGACGGGACGGGGCCGTGCTGGGATGGAGATGGGGAGCGGGGCTGCTCCTCTGGCCGGGACCAGAGCATCCTTGTGCCCCCAGAGAGGATCCGTGGGGACAGTGGTGGCCCAGCCCAGTGCAACACCAGTCCCCGCACCCCGGGAGCGTTCAGCTGCAGCTGGGCTCCTACCTGCTCCTCTCTCCCTGCTCGTGGGGAAGCGAGGAGCAGGAGAGCTGCATCCTGCAGTTTGAAGGTCATCTGGCAGCTCCAGAGGGAGCCGGGGCTCTCGGCTCCCGGGCGT
The DNA here is from genome assembly GCA_013398855.1 of Mohoua ochrocephala. Classification (NCBI taxonomy): domain Eukaryota; kingdom Metazoa; phylum Chordata; class Aves; order Passeriformes; family Acanthizidae; genus Mohoua; species Mohoua ochrocephala. The sequence goes on along the minus strand of VZTA01017996.1, from coordinate 242,356 downwards.
GAGGGGCTGCTCCGGAGGGCCGGGCAGGGCTGCGGGAGGGCGAGCGGGTGGCAGGCGGCCAGGACAGCCACGCTAATTACTGCTCCAGCTCCCGCCTGAAGAACAGAGCTCTGCTTCGCCTTGGCTTTTTTCTCCCCCTTGAAGGTCTAGCTGGAGGCCTGTGGATAACATGCAAATCAGGGCTCTCATTTGCACGCTTTATTCGTGGCGATATTCTGGTTCCCTTTGAACCCGCGCTGTCTCTGTGGGTGACCCAGCCCCAGCTCCTGCAGGAGCGGGTCCCCTCTGTCACCGAGCCCTTCTGGGGCTGGGGACAGGCGCCTTTTGCTCCTGCCACGGCAGCCTGGCGTGCCGAAGGGGACGAGGGGTGACAAACCCAGGGCCTCACTCTATCCACCCCTGTCCCCGCCAGGTTTGCACGTCTTCGCCATCGCCTTCGCCTTGGAGGTGTCGGTGGGGAAGACCAACACGGTGATGGCTCTGAATAACTCCAATGTCTTGCTGCCCTGCTCCTTCACCAGCTGCACAGGCTTCCTGGACCTGGTCTTCACATGGTATTTCAACTCGACAGAGCTGGTGGGTGGCTCTCTGGGCTCTGCCTCTGCTTTCCTGGCAGGTCCTTTTGTGCTTCCCCAGCGCAGCCCGGCGCTGCGGTTCTCGCCGTTCCCTTTCTCCTCGCGCAGGATGCCCTTCTCTCCGAGTGCCACCAGCTCTGGGGGGGGGACAAGGCCGTGCAAACGGGGTGACTCAAATACCCCAGAACGTCTGTGCTCCTGGCACAAAGCTGTTCTAGATTTGCTGCTGCCCACGGGCTCATTTGTTTTCATAAATTGGCTGTTCAGGTGCAAATCTGCACTTAGGGCAAAATATGGTTCATTTCCTCCTCCTTCGCTTGCTCTGAAATATGAAAGGTTCTGTAGAGATTTGCTTCCTGCTGGGGATATTTGGCTCCTCGATTCCTCAGCAGGAGGGCTGGTTTGGAGCAGTCCTGGCCAGCAAAGGAGCTCGCTTTCTCTGGGGATCTCCCATTTTTTGCATGGTCCGTCCCATCGCTTCGGGGCAGGTGGGATCTGCTGCTTCCCAGCGGGACGTGCCTCAGGTTCCTCTCCACGGCCGTTCCTGCTTTGATGGGGTGCAATGGGACGTTCGGCGTGGGCGTCTGTGTGTGCAGAGCTGAGCCCGGGCACCATCAGGAGAACGTGAGCCTTCCCCTCGCCCAGCTGATCGTGCCCCCCCTGCCTCTGCAGATTTACCAAGGCAAGATAAAGAACAAAGCCTCGGAGCCCACCCTCATCTGGCACAACCCGCGGGTGGAGTTCGTCGGCTCCACCACCAAGAAGGACAACAACATCTCCATCGTCCTGAACAACGTGGAGTTCAGCGATGCCGGCAAGTACACCTGCCACGTCAAGAACCCCAAGGAGAGGAACGCCCAGCACAACGCCACCATCTTCCTCACCGTGGTCCATAAGAGTGAGTGCTGGCCGGGGCACCGGGGTGGCACCGGGGTGGCACCGGGCCGGTGGAAATGCCAACACACAGTGACGGCCTCCTTGGTTCACTGTTGTGGTGGTGCATGGGGGTGGTTGACATCCCTGGAGGCCTCGTGGGGCCTTCAGGTGGAGGGGGGTGATGGCTTTTTGGGGTGGGATGTGCGGTTGGGAGCTCCCCGCTCGCCTCCCGAGCCCCCTCAGCGCCTTCTCTCCCGCAGTGGTGGAGACGGACAACACTGTGACCCTCATCATCGTGGGCGTGGTGGGGGGGCTCATCGGCCTCCTCATCCTCTTCATGCTCATCAAGAGGGTGGTGCTGTTCATCATCAAGAAGACGCAGGACGGGAAGTGAGTGCGGGGGCGCTGCCGCGGGGTCGCGGTGAGTGGGGCCGGGGGCAGGGGGGGGCTGTCAGCTGGCCGTGTGCTCTCCCCGCGCAGGAAGGAGTGTCTGGTGAGCTCGTCAGGGAACGACAACACCGAGAACGGCCTGGCCGGCTCCAAGGCGGAACAAAAAGCACCACCAAAGGCATGAACGAAGCAGCGGCGCCCCGCGCCCGCCCCGCCCCGCCGCGGGAGCCCGGGCAGGGGACGAGCCTTCCCCTTTTGTTTTCTTTCCGAACTGCCAACGCTTGAGACATGTTTCTATTACACACGTGCCTGCAACCTGCACTGCTTCTCGGAGAAGGCTGCGGCTGCCGGGGGGACTGGGAGCTTCTCGCGGACTCGGACTGGGAGGCTGCTGGGGCAGAGGGAGCCGCCGGCTCCGCTCTGAGCACAGGCAGGAGGGTGCCGGGCAGGCAGGGCGGGTTAGGGTTAGGGTGCCCTGGCCGCAGCCGGGTGGGGGCCGTGCCTGGGGGCCGGGTGCTGGGCCAGCGGGGGTCCCGGCGTGCCCGGAGGGTGGAGCTCGGGGTGGCACGGTGGGTGCTGGCGATGCTGAGCGGAGGTGGCTGGGAGCTGCTTTGCTTCGCCCGGAAGGTTTCTGGAGCAGGGCGAGGGTGCTCCGAGCTGGGCGTGCAGATGGAGTGGCACAGGAGCACGGGAGGAAGCAGGGCTCGTTAAGCACGATGGAGAACCGAATCAGTGAGAGGCCCCTGGTTGTGCCTCGCTCCCTCCCACGGCAGGGCTGAGGGGGGCTGGCCGTGTCCCAGGGTCACTGCTGGCCCGTGATGGGGTGAGGTGCCACATTTCACACTGGCTTTGTCCCCGTGCAGGGCCCATCCCTGGGAGCAGGGGGTGCTTCTCCCCAGGCAGCCATCCTGGGAGCGCTCCCCGGCTTCGTGCTGCCCCCTCCCCTCTCTCTGGAGCTCGGCACTCAGAGCAGCGATGCTTTTGATGCTGGTGCCAAGGCTGAACTCGTTACGTGGATATTTTTGTATGAGATTCCAGGGGGAAAGCAGCCAATTGCGTTTCCCTTTCGCCGTGGCGTCCGTGGCCACGCAGGGAGGGGAGCACAGCCGAGCCCTGGCGAGGGGAGCCGGGCCAGGGCTGTGCCACCGGCCCGCTGGGCAACCTTGGGCAAGTTGCTCTGCCTCTCCATGCCTCAGTTTCCCCGTCTGTAAAATGGGGACAATAATACTGCTCTACCTCACGGGGTGGGTGTGAGGTGTCCTTGGCTAACGATGGTGAAGCGCTCTGGGGTGAGGGGTGCCGCAGAAAGCCGGGGGGGTCTTTGTGAGAGGACTCACAAGGATGCGAGACACGAAGTGAGCGAGCTACAAGGGAGGTTGACAATGTCCTTTAAAACGTGATTTGTTCCCTATTTCTCCAATTTGTGGGTGCCTGACAGCGAGGCTGCAGGACAGGCAGCTCCCCCGTCCCCACAGCAAACTGGGATTCACCCCTGAGCCATGACTTGCTGTGGGGGCTCGTGCCCTGGCAGAGGTGCTGCAGTGGGAGGTGGGCGAGGATTTGGTGGCCAAGGTGAACGAGGAAAGGCTGGGTGCTACCTTCTCTGGAGATGCTGGTGTACAGCGGGCTGGTCACCCCAGGCTGGGCTCAGGGGCACCCGTCGGAGCAGGGCTGTGTGCTCGGCACAGGGGACAGGGACAGGGACCTGGCCCCAGGCAGGTTCCCTCGGCTGTTGGTGAGACAAGCAAGTAGGAGTAAGGATCCTGACTTTCTCTCTGAGGGTCCGTGGGACCCTCAGGCCAATCGCTTGACCTCTCTGTGCTTCAGTGTCCCCATCTGTAAGCTGGGGACAGAGAATCTGAGCTACCTCTCAGGAGGTGTGAGGTGCCCTGCACGGCTCTGCCACGATCCCGGGGCGGAAGGCGCTCTGGTGCCAGGTGTGGTGACACGCCACCGCCACCTGTGAGACCTCCCAGTCACCCCGAGAGACCCCCGGCCCGCCCTTGGAGGAGCCCTCCCGTGGGGGAGGACAGCGAGGGGAGGAAGGGAGTTTTTTTTAAAGAACTATTTTTAGCTGTCCTAACCTGTTGGCCTTTTTTAGCCGGCGAGTGGACGCAGCTCCACTCCCCACCGGATATGCAATGCTGCACTATGCATGGATTACTCCTCTGGCTCGATGGGAAAAGTCCACACAAGCGGTTTTCGGAGCGCGACTCGATGCGCACGCGGGCGCTCCGGGGGAGCGGGCTGCCTCGGGGGCTTTGCGCCAGCACCGGCGGGGTCCCTGCTGTCACCGGGGCTTTGGGGGGGCTGCAGAGGCTTTCTGGGGCATTTTGGGGAGAGGTTCCCCCCCTCGGGAGTGTGTGCTGCCACAGACACGTGTGTGTGTGTCCGAGCAGATGTGAAGCTGCGCGGGAGGGACGCGCGTGCGAGCACGGGGTGCGTGCGCCGGGCTGTGTGACGACTTACAGCACATCTTTGCACTGTAGAGGTTTTAGTTAGCTTTGCCTTGAATGAAATAAAGTTTACGTTTACTAGAGAAACTCGCCGTGGTTTGGGGGTTTGCTGTGGGTGTCTCTTTAGGTCCGGGGGGAGGGACTGGGTAAAAAATAACCCCGTGAGGGAGCAGGACGAAGTCTTGGGAGGCCGCGTGAAAAAACAAATCCTCTCCTTTAATGGGAACAGGGGGACGCTCTACAGCACAAACATCGTTTCTCTCTGTACAACAGGAGAGAGCTGACAGCAGCTTGGCCCCCCAGGAGCCATCCTGCCACAGCGGGGTCAGCACAGGGCAATAAATTAATCTTTCTCCGGAAGGGAGCTTGAGCCGGTGAGATTCCTTCCCGGGATCAGTGGCCGTCACTCCGAGTCACCCTTTGCCTCCTTGGCTGGGCTCTGGCGCCCTAAATCACAGCTGCCAGTGAGGGTTTGGGAGCCTCTGCTCGCCTTCCGTGGCCGGAGATCCACGTCCCTGTTGCTGCCAGAGCAAGGGCAGAGGGATGGGAAGGGAGGCTCGGGGCGAAGAGCGACCTGTTTCCGCAGGTCTCAGAGCTCCGACTGCGAGGAGAGAGAGGCACAGGAGGAACTGAAAGCTTTGAAAGCGCGGCCAAAGCCGAGAGGAAAGGAGCCGCGTCCTTAAGGAGGCAGCTCAGCCGAAGGGCAGGAGGGCACTGACCCTGCGGACGGCGTAGATCCAGTCGAGGTAGGCACGGACGCTGGTGTAGACGCCGGGCGTGCTGGGGGTCCCGCAGCCGTGGCCCCAGCTGACGATGCCCACCACCTGCCAGTGCCCGCCCGAGTACAGGAGGGGCCCGCCGCTGTCCCCTTGGGGAGAGGAGACCCTCAGGGCGGCCCCTCAGGGTGGCCCCGCAGAGCTGCTCACAGCAGCCCTTCCCAAGACGGCTCTTCCCTCAAAGGAGCCGCGTCATGGACGGGCACGGACCCCCCCACTCCCGTGTCCAGCCCGGGCCCCCACCTGGCAGGTGTCCACACCGCCCTGGGGCAGGCCGGCACACAGCATCCTGTCGGTGACATCGCCGTGGTAGGCGGCCAGGTTGCAGCTCAGCTCGTCCACGAGCTCCACCTCGGCCTGCTGCAGGCGCTCCGACAGCTTCCCTGCGTGACACGCGGCCTCTCAGAGGGACCCTGGGCGAGGAGGGAGCCCTCCGGCCCCTCTGCTCCTGCCAGCAGTGCTGGGGCTCTGCCCTGTCCCCGTCGCCCCCACACCATGCCACTCACCGTGCTCCTCCGTGTAGCCCCAGCCGATCACCCACAGGGGTGTGCCCGGCACCAGCTCCTCGTCGAAATAGGGCAGGCAGATGGGCTTGGTGCTGTCTGGAACAGAGATGGCTGGGGGGGCTCACAGGGAAGGGGCCGGGACTGGCTGGGGACAGGCACCCACTCCCCGCTCCAATGCTCGGTGTCCGTGGAACGCTGCCGTGCCGGGCACCGCCATCCCAGCCCACCACCATCCCAGCCCACGGCCATCCCAGCCCACGGCCGTCCCAGCCCACCGCCGTCCCAGCCCACTGCCGTCCCAGCCCACTGCCGTCCCAGCCCACTGCCGTCCCAGCCCACTGCCGTCCCAGCCCACTGCCGTCCCAGCCCACTGCCGTCCCAGCCCACTGCCGTCCCAGCCCACTGCCGTCCCAGCCCACTGCCGTCCCAGCCCACTGCCGTCCCAGCCCACTGCCGTCCCAGCCCACTGCCGTCCCAGCCCACTGCCGTCCCAGCCCACTGCCGTCCCAGCCCACTGCCGTCCCAGCCCACTGCCGTCCCAGCCCACTGCCGTCCCAGCCCACTGCCGTCCCAGCCCACTGCCGTCCCAGCCCACTGCCGTCCCAGCCCACTGCCGTCCCAGCCCACTGCCGTCCCAGCCCACTGCCGTCCCAGCCCACTGCCGTCCCAGCCCACTGCCGTCCCAGCCCACTGCCGTCCCAGCCCACTGCCGTCCCAGCCCACTGCCGTCCCAGCCCACTGCCGTCCCAGCCCACTGCCGTCCCAGCCCACTGCCGTCCCAGCCCACGTCTCAGTGCCATCAGGGGACATCGGTGACTCGTGCCCCGAGGAGGGCTTTGCCAGGCTCACCTGAGTCGTGCACGGGGGAGCGCAGCTTCACCAGGGCGATGTCATTGTCCTTGGGGGACGCGGGCGTCACCTCCGCCAGGAACACCTTCTCCACGGCGAAGGTGGCGGCGCCCGACAGGAGGTCGGAGCCGGCCTTCACGCGCCAGCTCTGGATGATGGGGTTGTTCCTGCGCACAGACAGCGCTGTCACCGGCGGTCCCCCCGCGGGGACAGGCGCAGAGCCCCGTGTCAATCCCGGGACGCTGAGCCCACGCACGGCTCGGCGCCGGCGGGGAGGTGCCCACTCACTTGAAGCAGTGCGCGGCCGTCAGGACCCAGCCGGGCCCGATGATGCTGCCGCCGCAGATGTGCTCCTTCCTGTACTGCAGACTGACCTGCCAGGGCCACGCCTCGATGGCAGCCGGGCTGCCCCCCAGCACCCGCGGCGTCCTCACGCTCTGCCCGCAGTCTGTGAGGGGACACGTGGGCTGGGACAGGGGAGACAGAGCAAACGGAGGCTCCCCAGGGACAGGAGCGTGGCCAGGGTGCCTCGTCCGCACAGCGCTGCTGTCACCCCTCATCCCCAGGCTTGCTGGAAGGGATCCAGCCATCCCCTGCCCGCTCCAACCCCCCAGGATAATTAGTTTAATCAGGGTAATTAGCTGGTAAAAGTAAACCCATGCAGGCAGCTGGGTAAGCCTCCCTTAGGTGTTTTGTTTCTGGGAGGTTTGGGCTGCCTTAACGAGGTTAGCAGTAATTAAATCCAGCTTTCCTCGTGCAGCCACGCTCCCATGGGGCCGTGCCGGGAGCGAGGACCCGGAGCAGGACAAGGCCCCAGAGCCCTCAAGGTGCAGCCACCACCGTGGAACTCACTGGAACAGAAGAGGGACACGACCAACCCCGAGAGGCATTTCCTGCAGAAGGAAGGAGAAGAGCTGGGTTTGGCTCCTCCGCCAGGCACCACAGGCTCGGGGGTCACGCCGTCCCCACTCACCTGCCCGGCTCAAGCACCTGGAGGCTCCTGTTGCTCAGCACGACCTCGCGGGGAGGCAGAGGCTGCCCCGCGCCCGCCTCCACCCCCTGGAAAGTCGGGGTGCTGGAAGACACGGAGGGGGGACAGGGCTTCAGGTGTGGGGGAGGACAGGCACTGGAGCCCATAGGAAAAAGGGACTTCCTTGGGANTGGGGGAGGACAGGCACTGGAGCCTCAGCACCTTGGGAGCCTGGAGCCCATAGGAAAAAGGGGCTTCCTTGGGGCAGGGATGCCAAAGTGGGGGTGTCAGAGCCCTGGAGGGCCGGGACACTGAGCCTGGGACCAGGGACAGGAGCAACTGAAGGAGGGGAGAGCGTTCCCTGCAATGCAGAGGGGTGAGCAGGTGCCTCTGGGAGAGCTCAGGGGGGTCTCTGCTGTTGTGACATTTGGGATCTGTGTTCAAAGCCTCAACCACTGACTTTTTGGGCCTGGGAAACACCAGGTTTGGCTCAGTCTGGGCTCCTACAGTGGCTCAAACACCAGAACCCATCTTGAAAGGGAAGTGCAGGGCCCTGAGCCTTGTCCCCAGGTGAGCTGTGTTGGCAGGGAGACCCTGGGCTGCTCTGGGCAGGGCAGAGCTGCAGGTAGGGGGGGATGGAGGGAGAGCAGGAGCAGGGCAGGATGCCCGTGGGCTGTGACAGAGCAGGGCACAGCACTCCGCTCTCAAGGGAGGCTGCCAGGGCTCCAAGCCTGCTCCTGGGGACTCACAGAGTGCTCTGCGTGCTGGGGATGGACTGGAACCATTAGTGCAGGGCTCTGGGTGCTTTGCAGACACGCAGAGCCCCGCTCCAGAAGAGCTTTTAAGGGAGGGAAGCAGGGAAGCAGCCGGGTACCTGCTGTAGCCCATCTGCTCGCAGGCGGCTCTGGCCAGCGCCGGCGTGAAGTGGTCGTGGCACACACAGGACCAGGCTCCAGTGTTGCTGCTGAGCACCTGCAGGATGGATCTGTCTTTGGAAACGCGGGCTGGAGGCAGACACAGAGTCAGCTTTGGTGCGAGGGGGGCTGCAGCAGCCCGGCCCCCGCAGCTCTGGAGGGGTGTCCCGCACTCACCCCCGGCCGGCGGCCCCTCGGGGACCCACTGGGGACAGTTGGCCTCGTCCTCGCCCTGCAGACAGTCCAGCTGCCCGTCGCACACCTGCTTCAGCGGCACCAGCTTCAGGGGCTGCTTGCAGAACAGGTAGTGGTGGTCCAGGTAAATCTTCACTAGAGGGAGAGGGGGGCTCAGCATGGAGCCCCAGCTCCCGGGCAGGCTCGGGGCTGGCACGGGGTGGGGGGCTCAGCAAGGAGCTGGGTCTGTGCTTGCTGGGCCGTGGCCACAAGAAAGGAGGGCGAGAGGAGATCAGGGGCTGTACCCAGGAACCCGATGGCCACCAGGCAGGCGAGGGTGAGCACCACGGCCAGGACGAGGATCCCGACCCGCTTGAAGGACTCCGACGCCCTGGAGGATTTGGGTCTCGTGCAGGGACCTGCAACACAGAGGAGCGTGGCCCTGCGTGGCCGGGCTCAGCCTGGCACCGCTCGCGTCTCCCGGCTCCCACGGGTGTTACCTCTGCCGTTGAGCCGCTCCGAGGCCGAGTCCTGCAAAGCAGAGGGGAAAACCAGCTATGAGCCAAAACTGCAGCCAAAAAGCAGCTGGAAGGTGAGAGGATGTGTTCTAGTGTGGGTAGCTGGCCCCGTGGTGAGTCCACAGCCCAGGGAGGGCCCCAACCTTCACCCGAGGTGGGTTTAGAGCTGCTGGGAACGGGGGTGGCGTGTCCTGTGGGGACAACGCCTGTCTCTATGGTCACCCACGGTCACCTGCTGCCTTGTTCCCATAGACACCACCTGTGCAATTCCAGTAAGTGGCTCCCAGTGGTGTAGAGTTACCGTCATTAACGCACCAGAGGCTTCAAAAGTCACACGTGTTGCGACAGAGGCGCTTTCTGATGTGCCCAGAAACCCTGAGTCAAAATACACACGCCCGCGGGGCTGCGGCACACGGGCGTGTCACGGCGGGCTTGTGCCTCTTCGGTAGGGTCAGAACCAGGGTGGCACAGCCCCAGTGTTCCCCGCCGGGCTGCAGGAGCACCGGAGGAACCAGCCCGAGCCAGGGCAACCAGCACTCCCAGGGCGGGGAGGGAGGGAGGGAGGGGGCTGTGCCGCTGCTAAGACACGGGGTAAACACAGCCAGGGCTGGAGTGGGGATGAGTCAGGCATTGATCCGCTTGAGCTCCTCAAAATTATCCTCCTGTGACAACTCCTTGTACGAGAAACCCCCGGCAATGGGAGGGCGGGTGCTGTGAGCCCGTGCTGGGTGGGTGGATGGGCTGAAGCCCAGAGCCCCTTTGGGGAGGGCTCGGGTGGGCACTGCAGGTGTCTGTTCCGTGTTTTCCAGCCGCGGTTGTGCCGTGCCACCGAGCAGCAGCCCTTTGGAAAGGTGTTCCTGCTCCACTGAGCCCCACCAGCCCCAGTGAGCTCTTTTCCTTTGCTGTTGCTTCTGGACTCTGCCAGCACAGGTAAGACAAGATGTGTTGCGTGAACAGAGGTGAGGAAGGTTAAACCCGCTGTGATAAACCCACAGATCCAGGAGGATTTGGGATTTGGAAGCCTTTGCTCCAAGCGCTGAGCTTTAGGAGCAGCACAGGTCTGGAGATGATTGTGTTTGTCACCTCAAGTGAGAGCAGAGGTCCCTGTGCCATCCCAGGGCTCAGAGGCTGGGGCTTGGCAGGGCGCTGTGGGGGCACTGGAGCAGGATTTTCCAGCAAGTGCCGAGCCATTGCCCCTGGGTCAGCTCACAAAGGCAGGCTGGCTTCGTGTGCCAGGAAACTGCACCTCCCTGTCGTGGCCCTGCTTGGGCTGCTGGCTTTGGGAACAAGAAGTGACCTGTGCCGGGGAGGACTGGATCCCGCCTGGTGCCGTGTGGCTGTGTCCCAGCATGTTGGTGCCTGGCTCTTTGAGGAAATGCCAGCAGCCTTTCTCCCGAAGCCAGGCTCAGCTGGCACCCGCGCCGAGTGTGGGCAGCTTGTGCCAAATTCCCCACGCCTGGACGGGCTCTGCTCAGCTCCTGGTGGCAGGGAGCTGCTGGGAGCAGGAGGGCAGGATGGGAAGGGGAACCCAGGTCCTGCCTCTCCCACCTCGGCTGCCCTTCCTGAGTCTCCCAGGAAAAGCGCCTGGGAGTTTTGTAATGCTGCACCAACATCTCCCAGCGCAGCCAGCCCAGGGCACGTGGGGCCGGTCCTTCCTCGTGCTGACCTCCTGTGTCACCGTGGGCCTGGGCTGGGCACCACCTGGATAATGGGATCCTAACGGTTCCCTGCGGGAACGGTCCCAGGTCGGGATGGATCCTCCAGGCCCCACGGCAGCAGCGCGGCTGCCCCTGCCTGTCCCCACACTGCTCATACTTGTCCCCATCGCATCATCCGGCGCTGGGCTCCTTTCCAAGACACCAGGTCTGGTGCTGATGCAGATGAGATGGGTGATTAGTAGGGTTTTTTGGGTTTTTTTTTCATTTTCTTCAGTCCATGACCCTCTTCTGCTTCAAAGGGATTCCCAGCTTGGAGCTGCCTCGCCATGACTCCTCTCACACCCACACTAGGAGCAGGAGCCGCACTGGTTAAACCCAAAGCCAGGCGAGAGCTGTGCCCACTCCTGCGTGGAGCAGAGGCACGTGATCCCCTGCAGAACTCGAGGCTACCGGAACTAATTGAGCTCCCTTGCTGGGCTCTCTTGGAGCACTTCATGGCCCATTCTGGGCTCCTGCTGTGCCAGTGCCAGCCCAAGAGCCGTGGAGTTCCCACGAACCTCTCCAGCTGGGAGCCCGTGCTGGGGGGGCTGCAGGGTGGGCTGAGCTGGGCTTCGTCCCTCCCTCAGGAGCGGGTGGGATGTTCCTTCAGCAAACCAAGCTCCGCAGGGTGATCGGGTGACTCCTTGGCTGCGGGGGTTTCACGCGTGGGTGTGTGTAGACATTGCAGGGAGTGAGTTCCCCACCCTGGAGGGGTTGATGTCCCGGTGTGCTGCTGCTGCTGGAGGGTTTTACAGTGCCCGGCGAGCTCGGTCATACGTGCCTGCCCTCTTGGGGAAGTGTCTGCCTCCCAGGGAGGAACTGCATGCCAGGCTGGGGTTTGGTGGCCGTGGCTTTTCCTGCACGGGGCGCTGCAGGTGTGTCCCCAGTGCCGAGCAGAGGGACCGGCAGTGCCGCGCTGGGGGTGGCAGGGCCTGGGTTTCACCCAGCCGGTGCCCGGGAGCCAGCCCCTTCTCGAGGGATGGGATGGGACGCTTCAGAAGGGCCTGTCCCCCTCGGCAGGGGGGACGCTGCCCTGCTCGTCTGCTCCCCGGGCCGGGAGAGGGGAAGGCGGCCTCCAGAAACGTGGGAGTGAGAGTTTGTGGGGGTACCCAAGCACCGTGTCCAGCCACGGAGAGGTTTCACGTACAGGTGCGAGAAACAGGGGGAAAACCCTTCCCTGGCTGCTGCCAGGGCCGGGGAGCAGCAGCTCGGTGGGCCTGGGCTGCCCCATCCCCTCAGAACCACTCCGGGCCGGGCACGGGGCGTGCGGGGGTGCCTGGTGCCCATCCCGCGGCCGGGGGCAGCGCTGCCAGGGACTCACCATGTTCATCCAGCTCCGGCGCGGTCCTTCTGCCCGCAGAAACCCGGCAAATCTCCCCCGGTGCGGGAGCCGGGGAGGCTGCGGCTGCCCCGATGCCCTGGAGCCGGGCCGGCGATGCTCCCGCACCCCTGAGCCTGTGCTCCGTGCCCACGCCGTGCTCACACTGGGGCAGCACCGCCCCAGCCCTCCTTAAAACCCACAAGGGGAGTTGTGAAACAGGAATGATGGTTTGTATTGTAATACAACACCGGTCTATCAGCAGCACCATCACCTGCGCTAATCTCCCGAGCATCTGCCCCTGGGGGTGACTCACACGCGGGGCTGCTGTCACCAAAGAGCTTATCAGAAGTGAACGGACCGATTTTTCCTGCTCCTCCTGATGATAAGAGGGAGCCACTGCCATCCCGCTCTTCGTCCGGCTCTTCCGTGTTGCGCTGGGTTGTTTTCAAACCGAGTTTTGAGTAGGTGGAGGAGGAAAGGAGGAGGAGAGTTTGTGCTCTCGGGTCACTCGGGCTGTGTGTCCCTGCCAGCCCCAGGTCACGGCTGGGGGAAGTTGAAGGGAAGGCGAGTGGGTGCCCGTGGAAGGTTACCCCAGACTGCAAGGGAGGGGACCGTGGGGTGCTCTCAGGGATGGCAGAGGGTCATGGATCTGTGATTATCCAGGAAAAATCAATCCCTCTAGGATGGACCGGTTTGCATTAGCCTGGCGGGGTGGGAGGGAGGTCGATGGTGCAGGAGCCACCGCCCCAGCGGGGTGAGGGTGGCCCAGGGAGCGGGCTTGGGTCGGGGAGGCTGCGGGCTGCCCTGTGCATGCTCAGGCTGGAGGTGCTGGGTGTGCAGGATGTGCCGAGCAGCTAATTACCCCCTTCTCCTGCGCTGATCCGGCTTTCCCAACGGTCCTGGGGCTGCCAGGCGTGTGCCGGTGCCAGCGGGAGGCTGCGCCCCAGTGCCATCTCCTCAGGGATCTGTGCCACCGCCGTGCCAGCTCATCCCTGCCAGAGGGATCCCGCCCGCTCCCACAGCCCAGCCAGGGATCCACCTGTGGCCCTGCAGGTCAGGGGCACCCTCCCCACGCTCGCACTGAGGATCCAGCCCCCCTGGAAGGTGTGGGGATCTCTTCTGGCCGCGTCCTCAGCCCTCGCGGTCCATGCGATGCCTGGAGAATGTGGGATGCAGGGTCCAGCCAGAGGCTGCCTGTGCTACGGGGGGAGATTTCAGCTTGAGAAATGGTTTAGGGGCTGCAGCAGAGGGAGCTGGGCAGAGCTTGGGTCCCTGGTGCACCTGGCAGGTCCTGGCAGCCTCCCCAGAGCATCCCAGCGCCAGCCCCGCTGCCGTGGAAGGGAGAGCAGCCCAGGAGCGGCGGCACGGCAGGAGCAGCCCTTCCTCCTTTGAGGTTCCGAAGGCTCTGAGGAAGCAGCCGAGGTTTGCAGATGTTATGTCACAGCCTCCGGGGCTTTGCTTCCTGGAGTGCGGCTGTGTTTGCAGCCCGTCACCCTTCCCTGCTCCCGGAGCCCGGCATGACACAGGTTTCCGGGCATCTGGCTCCACCGGGGTCAGGCAGAGGTCAGGCAGGGATGACCCAGGGCTCTGAGTGGCCACCAGCATCCACATGGACACACCCCCATCGCTGTCCTGTCCACTGTCCGGCAGGGAGTGGTCCCAGCCCCTCTGAGCTGGGCACTGCCAGGACCTGGGGGGCTGCAATTCCCATTGTCCCCTTTGTGTTCTGCTGGCCCTGCAGCCCCCAGGCATCGCCCCTGCCCTTGGCACCGAGGTGCTGACCCCTGGGCAGGGCTGCTGCGGGCTTGGCTCCTGCCCTGGTGGCCCACGTGGGGCACGGCGGGGTGGGAGGCTGGGCCTGGCACAGCAGCACAAAGCAGGGGGGAAATTTGCCCCTGGATGCCCAGTTTCCAGCTGTTCATGGTTGTACCTGTTTGTCCCTTTTCCCTGCAGCCACAGGAGGTGATTTTCCCTTTTTTCTGGCAGGAGCTGATTGTGGTTCGGGGCTTTGAGAAGGTGACCCGGTACAGCTGTCAGTGCATCATCCTGGGACACATCTGACGGGGGGCAGCTGGCGAGGGTCCCCCCTGTCCTTCCCTGTCCCCTGGGGTCCTGCTCGAGGCCCCAAGCCTGGGTTCTGCGTGGGCCTCTGCCGCGTTCCCAGCTGCCGCTCTTTGCCAGGAGGTGGCAGTCAGAGGACGCGGCCACTCGGGCGCCTTGCCAGAGCTGGACACACCTGTGTCCAGGGTGTCCCTGCCCCTCAGGCTCCCAGTACTCCCAGTTCAGCCTCTTCCAGCAGCGGGAGGGCAGAGCTGCCCACGCAGGAGGGCTGGGCACGGCGATGTGCCGTCTGTCGCGTCTGCTGCAGCTCCTCTGCTTTCTCCCTGCGAACCAGTTGGACCAGTGGGCCAGGACCGGTGCCCAGCCTCGCTGCATTGAGGCAGCTGTGTCACCGGGAGAGGAGGGGACAGGCAGGACGTGCCAGGCTCCAGCACAGACAGGGCTCTGCAGCAGCAGCCTCCAGCCCGGGATCGCCGTGAGCAGCTCCTGTGGCACAACCCCGGGACATGGACCCCTGGACAGGTGAGTGGGTGGCCTTTGTGCCCCTCACGGGGCAGAGGTGGGACGATCACGGCGTGGGCAGTGGTTTGGTGACCTCCCTCCCCTCTGCCCTGTGAGCCGGGGCTCGCTGCTGGTGTGGCTCTGCCCGAGCAGTGCTGCTCGGAGCCATCCCCCGCGATGTGGGGATCTCTGCTCCCGAGGGTGCCGGGGCAGGGATGCCTCCCACACGCGGCACGGGGCAGGGCCTGGGCACGATGCCGTCACCCTCCCACGGGCAGTGGGCGTGGGGACGGGGCAGTTTCGGCAGCCGGCTGATTCAGGGAGGCTGTTGCACCACGTTCCTCCGGCCCCGCAGCTCCCGCTGTGAGTCACGGCTGCCGCGGCTCCCTGGCCTCACCCACACCGGGGGTCCCGGGGCTCCGGCTCGCCCCTGCCCCGGCAGAAACACCGACCGCCCGCGTAGCCTGAGCCCTGCCAGGAGGGCCGGGTGGAAGGGAGAGGAAGGGGCAGGGCAGGACGGGCAGGTCCTGCTCCTCTGCGCGAATCCCGGGAGCTGGCGGCGCGGTGCTCTGCGGCTCCGGCCGGTCGTGCATCCGTCAGGTGGAGCGAGCGCTGCGGGCTCCAGGACGCCCCGGGACCTTGCTCGCTGTGTAAACACCGTGACCACAGGGGAAATGTTCTCACTCCGCTGGCATCTGCCTAAATTTAGCTGCTCTTAGGTCATCCCTTTCCGCTGTCTCCTCGCTCCCGGTGCCGCATTGAACCCCGTCCCTGCGCCCTGCACTGACCGTGCTGCGGGGCAGTGCCCACACCCCCCGTGCCCTCCTGGCACAGCCCCAGCAGAGCTCTCGGCATAGGAATCGATGCTCAGGGGCTGTGCTTGGTGTCCTGACAGTTCCAGGAGCATTGATCAGTGCCGGATTTTGCCAGACCCTGCGGCACGGATGGGGGGGGATGGAGCGAGCCCGCAGATGTCCCGCACAGCCCCGTCCGTGTCCCGTCCCCGCCCGGCGCTGGCGGCTCGTCCTGACAAAAGCATCCTCTAGAGGGAACCGCCAGCCCAGAAATGGGGCTGCGCGGGGCTGGCTGCGCGCATCGGCGGCTCCAGCGCCGCCAGGAAAGGAGAATCACCCCGCGAGGGTGCGAGTGGGAGCAGGAGCGGGGATACAGCATTACCGGGGTGACGGTCCCACCTGCCAGCTCACCTGGGGACAGCGGCGGTCTCCGTCATGGGGCTTTGGGGGTAGCAAAAATCTCTGTGCCGCCGTCCCAGGGAGCCCTGCAGGGTGCAGTTCCTCCCCGCCGAGGGGACAGCAGAACCCCAGTTCCCAGGTGTCCTGTCCCCTCCGGGGGACAATCGGGACCCCCGGCCTCCCGGAGGTGTCTGTGTGCGCAGCCCCTCCTCCCTCTGCTTTCCAGGACAGGAGCCCGTCAGGGTGATCGGGGTGGTCTTGGGCATTGGGCTGGCGCTGCTGCTCCTGGCGAGTTTTGGCTACACCTTCATCCGGTGCTACCGGAGGGGCCGCTCCCGGCGCCGTGAGTACGGGCAGGGCAGGGGCCGGGGGGGGCTCAGAGCGTGGGGCTGCAGGGACTGGGGTGTGGGGAGCACGGGGGATGGGGTTCCCTGGTGCAGGGGGGCTCTGGGCCGAGCTGGAGGCACTCTGAGGTGAGGAGGGGGATGCACGGTGATGTCCTGGTGCTGTCCCGCTGGCTGTCCTGCCTGTCCCCTCCCGCCACACAGGCTCACGGCAAAGCACAGGTGGGTTCGTGGCACTACGTGGCTCTGACATCTCTCCCTCCTCTTCCTCCCACCTCCCCAGGGCCTGACTTCGTCTTCAACTTCTACCACTCGCGGTGAGTGACACCGTGGGGGGAGCGAGGGCAGGCTGGCAGCTCCCTTTGTGCGGTGCCAAGGTGTCCCACACCCTCCCCAGTCCCAAATCCCCCCCGTTCTGCTGGAGGAAGGCAGCTGGCAGGGGCTGGAGGGGGACAGGTGGCTTGGTGACCTCTCCGCTTTCCCTGCAGCGGGCTGGGGTCGGTGGCACTGGAGCTGGTGCCACCGTTCAGCATCAGTGGCTCGCTGGGCACCTCAGGCAGTGGCTACGAGCCCTTCCACAAGCAGGGGCCGTGAGGTGAGAGCTGGGCTGGTGAGCAGGTAGGACATCCCCCCTGTCCCCCCATCCCACAGTGCTGTGCCCCAAAGCCTCCGTGCTGCCTCGTAGCCCCTGGGCACCGCAGCTTTCCCCAGGACAGTCCCAAGGGTTTTCCAGCAAAAGTCCTGCCTGTGGCCATGGGGCTGCAGGGGCTTTCCCCAGGCTCTGGTTTTGGTTTGTTTCCTTCCCTGCTGTCCCTGGGATGGGACAAGGGGATGGGGCTGGAGCCCGGGTCCTGCTCTTGCAGCACTTCCTCTCTCTGCCTCTCACCCACCGCCCGGCACCAACAGAAAAAGCAACCAAAACCGGCCGGGGGGAATTCCTCCGTTTTCACTTCTGTAATAAACAGCCCCTGAATTGTTGGATTTCGGCTGAAGTGGCAATGGCGCAGTTTCTGTTGCTAAAAAAGCTTCGCAGAATCACGGAAGAGTTGGGGTTGGAAGGGACCTCTGGAGAGCACCTGGTCCAACCCCCCCTGCCCGAGGTCACCCGGAGCAGTGGCACAGGAACGCATCCAGGTGGGTTTGGGATGTCTCCAGAGAGGGAAACGCCATGAGTTCCCTGAGCAGCTCCTCCACCTGCAGCTCTCTTTGCTGGCCCTCCACAGCCACGGCAGCACAGGAGGTGCCTGGGGCCGGCACCGGCCTCCCCTTGCTTGGGACGGAGGAAGAGGATGCAGCCTTACCCCAGGATTCCTCAGCGCTCATCCCAGAGAAATCAGCTCCATTCCCCACGGCTCGGAGACCCCCCGGCCTCCTGCATGCCCACACCCCTGGGAACAGACTGGTCCTGAGGGAACCAGCTGAGGAGGAGGGCCAGGAGCCCCAGAACTGGGGATGGATTTGTGCGGCTGCGGAAAACGCCGCGAGGAAAGGGGAAATCTGGCTCAGACCTCCTCCTCCTCCTCCTCCTCCTCCTCCTTCCAATATCTGCACCAACGTGGAAGTTGGTTCTCCACACTGCCAGTGCAAGGAAACACCTCAGAAAGCCCCTGTGGAGTTCCTCCTGGGTTTTTTGTACCAATTGCCTTCGATCTCAGCAGAACAAGTGGCCATGGAGCAGGAGAGCAGCCACGGGAAGCTTCTGTGGCCCCAGAGAGGGGCCCTGCTTGGCCAGTGGGGGCTGGCGAGGCACAGGGGGACCTTGGGACCATTTCTTTGCAAATTTCTCTCAGAATGAAAATGAAGAAAAACTCCTGAGGCCCACGAGGTTGTGTGCAGGGAAACCCGTGAGGACAGAGTGGGATTTCCATGGGGTCGCAGGGACCGTCTGCGCTCTCGGCCATTGAAGCTAAACCCTGTGGTCTGCGGCTTTCTCCTGGTTGAAAGGAGATCTCTGACTGCTCGTGGAGAAGGGGAAATGCCACCCCCTGCGGCCTGGGAACCCTCCGTGGTGAGCAGGATCCGGCAGAGCCCTGCACAACGCAGGATCCGGCCACAGGGCCTGACATCAGCGGTGTTTAAAAGAAAAACAACAAAAAAAAAGAAAGCTACGCTTTTGATGACTCTGTTTTCCAGAGGAAGTTGAAAAAAATTAAAAAGAAAGCAAAAAGCTCCAACCCCCAAAATACTCAGAGGCAGAAGAGATGGGGCCGGCGGAGGGGCAGGAGGAGGCTCCCAGTGCCCTCCACATCCCTGTGGGATGCAGGGATGGATCTGGCACGTGAGCAGTGCCACGTGAGGTGTAAGAGAAGGAAACACAGCGAGGAGCAGCCCCCTCCTCCTGCCTGCGCTGGAAAACCTGAAAATAAAACCAAAAAACCCTTCACCTGAAAAACACCTCCCCGAGGAGAGTTTCCACCAGCAGTTTTAGTGGGACTATCCCACCGTGAAGGTTCTTGGAAACGGAGTCACTTTTGGAAAAATCTCCCTGTGACTTGGAAGGCGACCCAGGGTGAGCTGTTCCTCATCCTGTTTCCATTCTGACGACACCTGCTCGCAGCATCACAGAACCAACTCGTTTGGAAAAGACCTCTGAGATCATCGAGCCCAGCCCATGACCGAGCACCACGTCGCTGAGCAGAGCAGAGCAGAGCCCTGATTGTTGCCTTTCCTGGTCCCCTCCACCCCTGGGTTTGAATTGTTCTGCTCCTGCCCTCCCCTGGTGACGTCCCCACGTGCTGTCCCGTGGGATGTGCGTCCCTGTGGGATCACTGTGAGCAGCCCAGCTCCTTTTCCCTGCTGCTCCTCTGCTGAGGGCTCCCACAGATTCCCCTGGGGACAACCAGCCGGGAGCTCAGGTGCGTGAGAAGCTCTCGGAGAGCTGGCTTGGTTCTCCTTTTCCCCAGCTATGACGTGGAAATGCTCTCCCCCACGTGAGGCAAAGGCACGTTGCCCCTTGCTGATGGGGAATGTCTAAATCTGGAAACAGAAAGCTCAGCCTGGCCCTAGGAGAGGACGAACAGACAAGTGGACCAAATAAATAACACCACATCCTTTCTGTATTTACAAATGAAACGCAATAAATAACGTCTGTGTCCAACAGTGGCAGGACACAGACCATAGTGTGGGTAGGACTGCCCTGGCTCGTGCTGGGCTCGTAGGTGCACCCCATATCCTGCTCTGGGGCTCTCCCAGAGGGGCTGGATGCTGAAGGGTCTCTGTAGGGTCAGAAAAGTCCCTCGGTCCATCTGTGCGAGGTCGGGCAGGGCGGGAGCCCCGTGCTGCCAGCAGCAGGGTGCCGATGTCAGGCTGACGTCTGCTTTCGGTGGCCGCGTTGTGAAAGTTCGGGATGGCATCACAAGTGTGCACGTCAGCAGGAGGAGCCCTGTGCTGGCCCAGGAAAGGGGGAAATGGAAGTGCAGGACTGCCCCAGGCCCTGAGAGCGGCCCTGTGCCCCGTGCTGGGCTGCTGAGGAGGGGCAGACAAGGCAGAGGTGCCCTGGTGTGTATCCTTGGTGGCCCGGGGAGGTCGGGATGAGCCTCTCCAGCACAGCCCATCCATCTCCCATTAGCTGGGCTGGCTGGAGGGGCGCACTGGGGGCTGCCCACAGCAGGGCTGGGGCCAAAGCAGCCCCAGCAGCGGCTGAGCTGTTGCTCCTGGGCCACGTGTGAACATTCGGGGGGTCGACGGTAGCTTATCCAGTGGCTGCTCCCCACGGGCAGTGGGCAGGCGAGGTAGTTGGGTCAGCGTGCAGGGCTGGTGGCCCACAGGACAGGTCACAGGCGGCTGTCCTTGCTGTCCCCGCTGAGCCGGCTCAGGGGCTGGACGGGCAGCGTGATCCAGTCGGAGCTGAGGCTGGAGACGAGCGGCAGCATCCCCGGGAAGGCAGTGTTGTCAAAGATGCTCAGGTCGAAGGGAGATTTCAGGAGCTCAGGGCTGGCTTTGGTGGTCAGTGGAGCACCTGGGGCTGTCCAGCTCAGCAGAGTGGGGGCTTGGGAGAAGTCCCAGGCAGGGGCTCCCCACGGAGTGAGGTCCCGCGTGAGGGGATGCTCGGGAGAGGACTGCTTCAGATACCCTTTGGACACAGCCAGCTCGGAGCACTCAATGTCCAGCACGGTGTCGGTGCTGCCCAGGTCCTGCACGGACCCTGCACAGCCCAGGAGGGGCATTCCCTTGTCCGGGCCCCGCTCTGGCTGCACGGTGCCCTTGGACTGCTGCAGGTACCCCCTGAACTCCACATCTTCCTGGATGGTTGAGGGGGAGAGCCCGGGCTCCCCTGGGCTGGCGTTCCCACTGCCAGAGGAGCAGCCAGGAGCGGGGCAGGGGCTCTCCAAGCCCACCCCACTGTCCTCAGCAGTGGGCTGCTGCTGCCTGTAGCCCTGGGGCTCGGGGCCTGCGGAGCAGCTCAGGGAGGAGGAGGAGGAGGAGGGGATGTGCAGGCAGATGCCGCTGTCGGTGCTGGTGCCGCTGCTGTCTCTGCTCCCCGTGGGCCCCAGCAGGCACGGCTGGTCCTTGGGCCATGCTGGGAGCTTCCAGCCCTGCTCCAGGGGCAGCTGGGCTGTGCTGGTGCTGCCGTCAGGGCTGCTGTCCTGCTGGGGCTCCTTCTGGCACAGGTAGAGCTGCTGGATGGGGTCTGCATCTAGGCTGCCCGAGGATGGGGGCTCATGCTCCACCCAGAGCGAGCTCTGCTTCATGAAGGACTTCTGGGAGGGAGAGAAAGAGGGGAGTGAGCTGTGCCTCACCCCTGGTTGGTGCCTGCCTCTGCCAGCACTCCCCCAAGCCTGCAGCCTTGCAGAGGGTGCCAGGGCACTGTCCCTGCCTTACCAGGACAGGCGGTGTCCTCACAGGTTTCCTTATGTAGGTGTGTGCCAGCAGAGCCCCCAGGAGGCCCAGCAGCAAGAGGATGATGGAGGAGCTGACGATTCCTGGGAGAAGCTCTGCGCTCCCTGCAGGAGAGGACGTGACCAGGTGAGGGGGGAGAGGGGGACTCCTCAGCACACACAGCACAGAGAGGCCACCCTGGGCCAAGTCCCCAGGGCCAGGAGCTTGGGGGGAATCTGGGGGGGATCTGCACGCCACGATTCCCCCCTTCCCTGGGTCCCACTCACCGTCCCCGCGGCCGGTGGTGACGCACTGCTCGTCGGTGCGCGTGGCGGGGACGGGCCTGTTGGCCATGCTGGGCTCCACGCTCAGGCAGTACTCTGTGACCCAGAACAGGTCACCGATGGTGAACTTGGCACTCTTCTCCACCACTCTGAACTGCAACAAACAGAGCACAGGCTGGCACCTGAGAGCCCCCAGCTCCTGCCTTCCTCACTCCTCGTCCTCCTCCTCCTCCTCTGCTGTCCCCTGGGGAAAGTCCCCAGGGCGTGTTGCGATAGTGACGGCAGCAGCCAGACCCAAAACCCTGCCGTAAAACGAGCAGAGAAACCTCTCTGTGCTGCCGTGGCCGCGAGAACGCTCAGCGCTTACTCCTACGGAAGACCGTGCCTTAACAATCTGTTTTTCCACTTGAGCAGCACCGTGTGGGGCAGACGGGGACAGCGCGGGAGCGGCAGCTCCTCTCACCGTGTGGTTGTCCTGCGTCCTCCTGACGTACACGCGGTACTGGGTCATTTCCTTCTGGAAGTCGCTGTACTCCACGGTGACGTTCCCGGAGCGGAGCAGCAGCTGCAGCCGCACGTGGATGGAGTTGCCCCTCACGGAGAGGCTCTGGCCCGCCAGGCGCAGGCCGGCTGGAAGCAAATCAGTCGCAACAGCAGGTCAGGGCTGTTTCCTGTTCACAGCTCTCAGCCTTCGCAGCACCAAAGCTGAGCTGTGACTGTCTCACCCATCCTCGGGTTGTCCCATCCCCCTGCCCTCCAGGAAGGTACAGACAGAAACATCCCTGCGTTCCTTCCTCCCACAGTTCTTCCCAAGCAGCTTGACCCCACCAACCCCAGTGCAGGCTGGACAGAGGCAGACCCCAACCCACCTTCCTGTGGGGAGAAGGCGCTGGTCCTTTGCCAGGAGGACGTGTGGTTCCCAGACACGGCCCTGACCCGCGCGTAGTAGCGCTGCTCAGGGTCCAGGGTGTAGTAGGTGAGGTCACAGGAGTGCTCCGAGGTCTGCCAGCACTCCGGGATGGCTGTCCAGGGGGCACTTGAGCCGTAGCTGCGGGGAGAAGCACCAGGGGTGAGCGGAGAGCTGGAATCAGACCCTGGCAGGGCAGGACCCCCGTGGTGCCCCTCACGTTACTCACACTTTGTACTCCACGTCGTAGCGGGCGCCGCTGGGGCAGCCGTGCCCCGGCTCCCACCTGAGCAGGTGCCGCGCCACCTCGGCGGCGAAGAACACGCGCTGGGGGCCGGCCAGCTCCTCACCTGTGGGACACACACGGTGAGCTCGGGGGGAGGCCGCACAGCCCTGCCCCACCAGCCCCTCACCTGTGGGACACACACGGTGAGCTCGGGGGGAGGCCGCACAGCCCTGCCCCACCAGCCCCTCACCTGTGGGACACACACGGTGAGCTCGGGGGAGGTGGCACAGCCCTGCCCCGCCAGCCCCACAGGAGCTTCCTGCACCCACGATGGGTGACGGAACAGCACTGACCACCCGAAACGTGCGAGCCTTCACCCAGATTTCTGACTTCCAGGATTTGCTCATCCCCCTCTTCTCCTTCCTCTTTCTCTGGGGACAGCCCGACTGGGGCTTCTCGATGCTTTTCTGCCCCGAGGAAGGAGCTGTATCTGCATCCCCCATCCCCTGCTGTTTTCCACCAGCTCTCTTTGGGCTCGGCTTTCCTGTTTTGCTCATCTGCTGCCTGGATGAAACCAGCCTTTTTCACACCTCCTGCCTGATCTCGGTATTGTTACCTGGCAGAAAAGCCCCGCTGATAACATCTGCCGCCTTTCCCTTGCAGGTTTCCCTGGCAGCTGCTGTCTGCTGGCAAACACCCAGCCCAGCACTGTGCCCCCAGTGACCGCGGCCCCTCGTGCTCACACCAGTGGGGACAAGCGAGGCTGGTGCCCCTCGCTGAGCCTTCGGGCTCCCCATCAGCAGCGAAAGGCAAGCGATGAGCAGGGAGCCCTGGCCATGTCCTGCTCCAAAGCGCTGATCTGAGGGCTGAGAACCCAGCAAAGGTGTCCAGGCTGCGGCTCCAATCTTCTCCCCCCGTCCCAGCAGCCCACCTTGGAGCCGTGAGGCTCAGCCCCAGCCAGCAGGGAGATGAAAACCAGCGTGAGAGACTCACCGCGCGTCGGGCTGGCAAGGAGCAGTGCCAGGCACAGAGCCAGGGCAGTGGCAGAGGGGACCATGGCCGCTCAGCATCCTCCGTGGCAGCGGGGCGAGCGCGGGGCCGGGCTCTGCCTCGGCAGCAGCTGAGCACTCGTTTTTCCCCCAGGGGTTGGCTCAGTGACGTCTCGGAGGCGTTCAAACAGCGCCAGCAAAGTCACCGAGCAGCCACTTCCACTTCTCTTCGCTGTCCACCCACTCACCCCCAGCCAAAGCCTCAGCCCGGGCTGGGCATTTCCGACAGAGCTTGACAGGAAGAATTCTGGGGGCTTTTCTGAGCAAAGCGGGGCCGTGCTGAGAAAGGCGAGCACAAGTAAATGATGTCTCTGCCGCTTTGGTGTGAAATGAGAGGTTAAAAGCACGGCACAGGTGAGTGTCAGCACCGAGGGTGACCTGTCTCTGGGGTTTTGCTGAGCACAGCGCCGTGTCCCGTCCTGCCAGCAGGAAATCCAGCCAGGCTCTAACCTGCCCTGGAGCCCCAGGAGGGGCCTCTGGCTTTCCCTTCCTTTGGGCTCAGCCTCCTGCCTCAGCCTGCAACTCCCCTTTCTCCGTTTCTGGGGCTGAGTGTCCTGTGAACACCCTGGCACAGGGGTGACATCGGGAATGCAGGGTGGCACAGGGGCTGGCACTGCCCCCGGGGCTCTGGCAGCCCCCCAGGTGTGTCTGTGATCCCTGGCCCCACGGCGATGTCCTGCCTGTGTGGTGATGCTGGGACCTCAATCACCACCCAGCGGGGCTGCGAGTGCTCTGCTTTGCCTCAGAGCTTGCTTGAGGGTTTTCCTGGGGCCCTCATGTGATGGAGAGTGATTTTTCTCAGAAAGAGGAATTTCCCTCAGGGGAACTAGTGGAAAGGACACACAGACAAGAGAAATCAAAAGTGCTCTGGGCAGACTCGGAGGGCATCGTGGTGGGCACAGACGTGCAGGTTCCTCTTTGAAGAACCATCTTAAATGCCTGAAGTGGGAGATTTCTCTTGCTTTCCCTGACTTCTCCTTTCTGACGAAGGCCGAGGACTTCCACAACCTCGCAGCCAGAGCACCAGCAGCAGATGCCCTCCCTGCCGTGGGTTTATCTGCAGAGCAGCCGATGTCCTGCCGCTCTGCTCTCGGCCCCTGAGTCACATCTGGCAGCCACTGAACTGAGGAGTCCTGAGATGAAGCACAGCCAGTCCCACACAAAGCCACAGACTGGTTTGTGTAAGGAAATGACAATTAAAGGCAACGTGACCAAAACCCAGGAAAGTGGGAGTTTTGTGGAAACGCCACCGTGGGGCTGCTCCTGTGGGTGAGGCGGTTCAGAGCCTTGGGAGAAGTGGTTGGCAGTTTAGGGGAAGATGAAAGATGCTGAGGAGGAACGAGAGTTCTGCAGAATGCTCAGATTCGGGCTGGATCCTGAGCTCTGCAGGGATCCTGGCACTGCCGGGTGCCTCGGGAGGGGCTCATGTGGGGACAGCGGGAGCTGGGGGCGATGGGGCCAACCCTGAGATGCCTCCCTGTGGACACACCACAGAGAAACCCAGGCCAGGAGCACACGGACCCATGTATTTCCCTCCCTGGTGCCCCTCAGGAAGCTTTCCCAGGGTGACAGCGGGGTCAGACAGGTGATGCTGCACCGAGCAGGGCAGGGATGGGGCCGGAGGGCTGGTTCTGCACGGCCCTGCCGCAGGACAGAGCGAACAGGAGTGATCCTCATCCCAATTCCCTCATGCCCAGAGGTTGGAGCAGCTCTCCTGGGCTGGTGGAGCCGGCTCTGGCTGTGTGTTTGAGCTCCTCTTTGCTGGCTGGGAGGGCTCAGAGCAGCAGTTACCAGCAGGGAAAGTGAGGATTTCACCTGGGAGCTGCTGTGCATGCTGACATTTACCATCAGGCTACACACCCTGTTCTCTGGAAGCTGCTCTCCGCAGGTGGCTTTGTAGCAAGCGATGAATGATTCCTGGAGCTGCTTTCTGAGAATCCCTTTCTGAAGCGGCCGCAGCAGCTCAAGGGGACACGGCTGGCTCAGGGCTGTCTAGGGGTGCAGCTCAGTGCTTGGCCACCCCTGGAGCTCAGCAGGCACAAAAAGCAAACAGAAACCCCCCAAAAACCACTGCTGCCCGTGAAAACTACAGAGGAGTGCACTGTGGAGTGAGGGCTGGCTCAGAACCCCTCTGTGAGGTGAGGTCCTGGGAGCAGGAGGGGTCAGAGGGATCCAGCCCAGGCTTTCCAGCCTCAAAAGGAAGGGGCTTTGCAGCAGGGCTCCTCCAAGCTTGGCTGTCCCTGCTGGTCTCCTGCCCTTCTGACGAGCAGGTGTGGGTGGGGAGCTGAATGAGTGAGGGTCTTCCACTGTGAATAATGCCAGGAGAAACGAGTGGCACTGCGGTCATGGGCCTGGCTGTGAGAAAGCACAGAATGAAGCTGGGCCTTTCTTCTTTAATCCGAGTATTTTCACCTGTTTCTACCTGAGTTCTTGGCCAAGCAGAGCATGCCCCAGGTCACACCTGCAGGGGAGGCAGGAGGCTCCTGCAAGAAGCATTGCTCCATTAATGAAGGAGGGAAAAGGCCTCTAGAGAAACTAGAGGGAAAAGGCATTTAATTCCCCTCAGAACAGGGAATTCTTGACTTCTGGGTCACACCAGAGAGGTTTCCCTGGGGTTGGGCAAGGCTGTGCATCCCCTCCTCTGCGCTCAGCAGGGCAGGAGACCTGTGGGTGAGTGAGCGGTGGGCACAGAGGGGAGGAAGGGGGGCTCGGGCAGCCAGGAGAGCAGTGGGGAACCCCGGGATGCTGCTGTGCCTTGGGGCCAGGTCTCAGCTGCTCCCGCATTCCCCAGGCCCCGCTGCCCCTGCCCCGCATCCCCCGGGCCGGCACAGGGCAGGTGTTTTGCAGGCTGCGCCTGGAGCAGTTGGGAAACCGGCGGCGCCGGAGCCGGGCGGCAGGTCCGACAGGTTTGCTGCTGGCACTGACGTACGAGCCCGCTCGCCAAACACCTCCTGCCCCGGCCCCGCGGAGCTGGCTCTGCTCGGCACCGCGCTGCTGGCATGGCCGTGCCGCAGCTCTGAGCCCAGCCCAGCCCCGATCCCGGCTCATGGACGGCAAAACCTCCCCGGTAAGTGCGGGCGGCTCCCGGCTTGGGGGGCGCGGGGTGCTCCGGGGCTCGATGGACTCGCTGCCCTCGGGGTTCGGTGGAGGGACCGGTCTCTTCCTCCTGCTCTCCGGGGTGTTCCTTCACAGCAGCCGGAGGGAGAAGGAGCCGGGGGAGCTGCCTGGGGAGCTGCTGCCTCCGGCACCCCTCGGCACATGGAGGGAGGGCAGCCAGCAGCATCCCTGGTGCCAGCCCCGTGCTGGCAGAGGTGTCGAGGCTCTCGGGTACTTTGCCACACTGGAGCTGTGAACCGAGGGGCCCAGTTGGTGCTGTCAGAGGGATCTGGTGCCGCCTGGCACGTTCCTGAGCCCTCCGGCACTTTCCAGCAGCACTGCGCCGGTGGGCACAGCCCTGCTGCTCCCCCTCTCCAGGCAGTCTTCCCTGGGCCCTTTTTGGGCTGGGCTGACTGGGACCTGCTCAGCCCTGGATGTGGGGCTTTGCTGAGCATCCTGTCATGAGGAAAACATCCATCCCGGCTGGGCACCGGGCGAGGCAGCGAGTAATTACCGTGCCGAGCAGCGCCGGCTGTGCCAGCGACATCCGGAACAAAGGCGGCGGTGACGGGGTGGATGGGGCTGCAGGGGAGGCAGGGCCGGCTCTAACACCGTCCTCTTCCTGCCCCTTGCCGTGGGGGGGCCGGCCAGGAGCGGGGGCACAGCGGGGTCATGATGGATGTTGGCTGGGTCTGAGGAGATGCCGAGTGGTGCCAGGGTGGCCCCAAAGCAGGGTGGCATCGCTGCATCTTGGTGAGAGCGGGGCAGGAACTGGGATGCCCACGTACAGAGGCAATTGCCCAATACTGGACAACCCCACTGGGCCACCTTGGCATTGTCACTTGGGTTAAATGGGCCACCAGGAGTGCCAGGAGCCACCCTGGCGACTGCAGCAGAGCCGCTTCGTGTATCCAGGCCTCCGTTTGCCCCTCTGTGGGGTGAGGTGAGCAGCGGTCACTCAGCCCCTTTTGGGATCATTTTGGGTGCTCACACTGGCATAGGGTGACCTGTGACCTGGACTAGCTCTGGGATTTCACTTTGCTTTGCATATCGGGGTCTTGGCAGAGTCCTCTCGCCCTGTTCTGGGGCTGGGCCTGTCCCCTCCCAGGGAGGGCACTCGAGCAGGACGGCGTCACCCGGAGGGACTGGGGGCTCTCACAGGCTGGGGACGGCTTTGTCCCCGGCAAGGACAATGCCTCCGTTGTGTGCTGGCTGAGCTGCTCTGCGCAGACAATCGGTGCTTCACAACCAGGTGAAGGAGTTCCCAGCCTGGACAAGGGGCTGGGAGCAGCTGCAGCCATGGGGAGGGTGGCCGAGCTCAGCTGGGGAGGATGATCTGAGGCAGCTCCTTCCAGCTGATTTAAGCCAGGCTGCCTCCCTCTCTTCCCTCTCGATGCTCCAGATTTTGGGGAGTTCCTGTGTCCCTCTGCTCCTCCGAGGCACAGCTGGGCCCTGGGTCTGGTTGCGACACCCAGGTGTTCCCTGGCTTCCGCTTTCCCTCCCACTCCGAAACTGCGGGTGACTGCTGGCTGGTTTCCCTGGATCCCGAGCCTCCAGCCCGGCCTGGATTGCCTTTCCCCCGGTGATTGTCCTCTGCTGCCATGGGTTTGGGGGCCTTCCCTCCACGTCAGGGTGCGGAGCTGCAGGTCAGTGCAGGTGGCAGCTCACGGTGCAAAGGGGACGGGCACCTCAGAGCTGCTGTCTTTGGTTTGGGTGCCTGGCCCAGCTCTGCTCCAAGCCTCAGAGCAGGGAGAGGGAGTGAGGTGGTGCTTGTGCTCCTGACAGGTTTAGTGTTGCAGACAGGCAGTGTCCGCTCGTCTGCAAGGTGAGCAAAGCTGGCCAGGAGTCCCTGAGTGTCCCCAGTGTCCCTCCTGGCTGTGCCGTGAAAGCCGCCTGTGCCACAGACAGGGGCTGGCTGTGCCCCCTCCCCACAGCTGCCTCTGGCACGGATCACTCCGGTGGCTGGCGGAGCATTTGCAGAGAGGCCGTCGGGGGAAAGGGCTCAAACCGCAGCCGCGCGTGTGATCTGGGCTCAGCTCTGCCTCTGACTTTTACTCAAAAGCCAGCGAAGGATGAGTAAAGGTTTTGTGGGCAGGAGGCGTCTCTCGCTCACCGGGGTCACGCACTCTCCTCAACAGAAATATCTCTGTGAAACCACCGCCGTTTTCTCTGCTGCAGCGGCCCTGCGCTGCTTACCTGCAGCCCGTGGCTCTGTTACCATCTCTGGCAGGCCCCTAAAGTTCTTCAGACTCTTAAGGAAATAAGCAGCTGAAAGTTCACTGAGTGTAAGAAAGGGATGTGCTTCCTGCTGGGGAGCGCTCGGAGCGGCCTGACCTCTGGCAGGTTTCGGTGTGAATTCGATCTATTTGCACACTGGAGGTGGGAGTGCTGCGGCATCCAGCAGTGCTGGCTCCCTGGGGAAGCTGGGCTGTGTTTTCTGAGCGTGACAGAGAGGTTTTCCCCTTTGGAGGATTGCAGTTCTGCTGCTCTGATAAGGAAAGGGTTACAGCTGCTGCAGGGTGAGACGTGAAACATCAGACATGTGGAGATGGCACACGAATGCCAGGGTAAAAGGGCATTTACAAAAACCTCATTTAGATGTAGGCAGGAGAAATTCTATCCCCTGGCAGGGTTCCTGGCACCCCCACATTGCTTTGCTCGGGACCTGTCACTGGCAGTGGGCACCGAGGGTACCCAGGGATGCCCTGCGACGTGGGCATGTGATTTCAGTGAGAACTGAAATCCCATCAGTGTTGTGGCTGCTCGGGCTCATTTGGGGAGGGCACTGCAGGGGCACCCTCCAGCCCTCCCAGCCTCCAGGAGAAAATGGAGGGGCTCTCCTGGGCTCCCTGGCACCTTTGGGAGAAGGCGAGGCTGCAGCACTGCTGGGAAATCCGGGTGTAGGGAGACGTGGAGCAGATCCAGGCTCGTTCCTGCTGTCTGGTGGGGAAGGGGTGAGAGTGGGGCTGATGCAGCGAAACAGAAAGTGCCTCTGCTCCGGAAAGCGCCTCTCTCTGCTCCTCCCCGCGCCCAGGAGCCCGGGGAGCTCCACACGAGCGGGGAGGTGGCTCCCCGTGGCCGGGGGACATTAGCGGTGCCTGTGCCAAGGGGCCCGCGGGGGTGGGAGGAGGTTCGTGCCGGGGGGTGGCCCCGCACACCCCGCTGCTGGCCAGGGCGGGTGGCCCGGCCGCTCCCGGAGCCCGGGGTGCTGTGGCCGCCGGCTGTGCGGGGCTGAGCTCGGCAGGCACGGCCCGGGCAGGGCANAGGCGTGTCCCCGTCCCCGGTGCGCGGCCGGCGCGGAGCTGCGCTCGGACCCTGCGCGGGACGCGCGGCCACGCCGGGCCGTGAGTCACCGATAATGCCCAGGAAGTTACACCACCGGCATCGCCAGCGAGGGCACAGCCCGATTTACAGAGCACGAGCCCCAGCAGCCTCACCACCTGCTCATTAGGGCTCCCGGTTCCCGGCAGGAAACACGAGGGGAGAGGAAACCCGGCTGGAAGGGCGAGGGGGGCTCCCAGCAGTGCCCTTGCCGTGCCCATGTCCCCGTCCTGCCCGGTGCGGAGCTGTGCCCCAGCCCCAGTGCTCCTCGCTGGCTTGGCAGGGAAAGGGACGGTTTCTGGTCGTGGGGAAGGGTGGTCTGAAGCAGTGCAGGGCCAAAAATCAGCGACAGGTTCCCAGAGGGGTGTGTTAGAGCCCATCTCTGGCTGGTGAGTGGTCCCTGCGGGGCGGTGGCTCCACTTCTCCCTGGGTTCCCCTTCAGAAGTGCTGTTCCAGACTCCCAGAATGGGATTTGGATTGACAGGGATTTAAAGCTCACCCAGTTCCAGCCCCCTGGTGGGCAGGGACACCTCCCACTGGACCAGCCCAGGCCCCATCCATCCTACGAAAGGCAGAGGAAGCAGCGTTTATTTGGGGATTTGTTCGCAGGTCCTCTGAAGGAACATGAGAGGCTCTGGTTCCTGCCACCGCAGGAGCATTCAGAAGAGCGTATTTTGAGGAAAGGAAACAGATACATATTCTTTTGTGAATTCACGGATCGGGAGTGACACAACTGCAGAGCAGCATTCCAGGGTGCAGGACGTTTCAGGGCTTGGAAAACACCGATTATTAAGTGTTACTAAATGACAGCTGGAAATTGCAGTGTATTTTTCAAATGGCTAATTAAGGATAGATGCATAAATTGGGGCACTGGCCCCGTGGAACTGGGCCACAGCGTGACTGTCACGATGCCAAATACCCGGCTGATTGCTCGGCTCGCAGTGATGGCTTCGGGAAGTTCAGCCCCCTGAAGGGGAAAACCCCTGCCACAAGGAGGGTTTTGGCCATGCTGGGTGGGATATGGCTCAGGTTCTGGTACAGAGAGAGGCACTGAGGCTCACGGTGCTGTGAGGAGCAGGCTCATTGTGGTGCCGGGGGGCTCATTGCGGTGCCGGGGGGCTCAGCTCCGTCTCCGTGTTGCTTTGACCTTCGCAGCTGGCAGGGTGGCAGCTGGGGACCCTCTGGTGGGCAGCAGTCACTGCTGGTGACGGTCCCCTCTGCCCACAGACCACTGCCTCGCCCAGCAGTGTCTCCCCCAGCCTCCTCCATGTCTCCACGGTCAGCAGCATCTTCGGTGCCCGACCTCCGCAGCCTCGAGAGAACGTCCTGGGCATCAGCTTCAAACCCTACAGCCCCGAGTCCGGCCCGGCCCCGAGCCCCTGCTCGGCCTGTGAGAGCACACGTAAGGATGGGGCCCAGGATGGTCCCTGGCCCTGGTCCTACCCACGATGGGGAGGGATGGAGGGAGGCAGGGATGGCACCGAGAGCCACGGGCTGGTGTTTCCCTGGGGGGGTGCGGGGGGCAAGGGAGAGGACGGTGACCACAGGGCAGGCTGGGGTGTGCATGGCCCTGGTCTGCCACAGCCCAGAGGTGGGCAGCAAGGTCTGAGGTGCCCCGGGGTGGCAGCTGCCCCCCCTGACCCTGCTTCTGCCCTGCTGCCAGGATCCTCCATGTTCAGAGCTGCCTGCATGAGCCAGCGGCGGCTTGCGCTCATCTTCTGCGTCTCCGTCCTCATCGTGCTGCTCATCGCCCTCATCCTCCTGTGTGAGTGGGGTCCCAGCCCGGGGTGGCTCCAGGCTCCTGGAGGGGACCTCAGAGGCGCTGGGGGTCAGCAGAGTCTGGGGACACCCACGCTGGGAAGTGCCAGAGGGAAACCCCTGGCCCAGAGGCAGGGATGTGCTCCTCCCATTCCCTCCGTGCTCCTGACATCTGCTGGAGAGACGGGAGCCGGGGAAAGGAGAAAAGGGATCCGCTGCCGCCTGGGCTGGTGGCAGTATCGAGGGGCTTGGGGCTGCACTGTGCTTTCCTTCTGCTGGGCTTACTCTGGTGGGCAGCAGGGCACCCCAGCAGCACCCACAGTTGCCCTCCCCGAGGCAAATCATGGTCCACAGGCAGAACAGGCACAACACCGGGGAGTCCCTTTAGCCCTGGTGACATCCAGCTGCCACTGCCCAGCCGGTGGATTGGAGCACCCCCAGGCTGAGTGCATTCCTGTGGGTGAGGGGAGAGGGACTTGCAGAACAGGGGGGTGCTCAGGGTGGCCAGTCCTCCCCCAGCCCTGCGTCCAGTTCACTCTTGGCTCAAACGCCCCTCACACTCACACCCAGTGACTGGGAATGCTCCTGTGCCTGGCACGCCTCCGGATGCCCACCCAGGTGGGTCACAGCCCCTCGCCCACGGCCAGCCCTGGCCTCAGCGTGGTGTTCTGCTGCTTCCAGTCATGTTCTGGCGGTCGCAGACGGGCATCGTGTACAAGGAACCGGCAGAGAGCTGCAAGGACAGCGCCGTGCGCTGCGACGGCGTCGTCGACTGCTCGCAGAGGAGCGACGAGCTGGGCTGTGGTGAGGAGCTGGGAGGGTGGGAATGAGGGGAGCCCCGGGGCGCTGGGCACCCCTGACCCTCCCGCTCCATCCCACAGTGCGCTTCTCATCCGAGGAGTCCTTGCTCCACGTCTACTCCAGCACCGAGAGCCAGTGGCTGCCGGTGTGCAGCAGTGACTGGGACGAGTCCTTCTCCAGGAAAACCTGCCGGCAGCTGGGATTTCAGAAGTAATTCCTGCAGGATGGGTTGTTCTGCTCGGGTGCTGGGTGCAGGGCCTGCTGTGCTGTTTCCCCCGGTGTTGTGTTTTCCCAGTGGAAGGCGGTGCATCCAGCGCTGCTCTGGGTATAATGCAGGGACCCAGCGGTCAGTGCCCGGACAGGGGGACCCTCACTGCCCGTCCTCTCCCCTCCCAGTGCGTCACAGACCGAGTTCATCCCCCTGCGTGTCTCTGGCAAGAGCCTCACGGTGACTGACGAGAGAGAGACCATCCAGCAGAGCCTCAACAGGTACCAGGGTCACCTCCTGCCCTGCCCCTGCCCTGGTGCCGCAGGAATGGGGCTGAGCCTGGGTCTCCCTCCTCTCTCCCGCAGCTCCCAGTGCCTCACTGGAAAGTACGTGTCCCTGCGATGCACAAGTAAGGAGCTGGCTGGGACATGGATGGGGGTGGGCCCCCTTTTTACAGGCTTGGGAGCACTTTTCCCCCTTCTCTGCACGGGGTTGGGCAAACGGGGTATTGTCCAGCAAGTTTTCTGGGTGATGGAAAAACTAATATTGCATCCCCTGGTCCCCACTGCCCCTATGAATGCGGTACCCATGGATGGTGGGGGTGTTGTGTGTGTCCCTCTCCACGCTCCCCTTCCCCCCGAGCCTTCCTCCCAGCCCTGCTCTCCCCTCCAGCCTGCGGGCAGAGGATTTCTGGCCGGATCATCGGGGGGAAAGAGACGTCTGTGAACAAATGGCCCTGGCAGGTCAGCGTGCAGTACGGGCCCATCCACATCTGCGGCGGCACCATCATCGACGCTCAGTGGGTGCTCACCGCTGCCCACTGCTTCTTCATGTGAGTGCTGCTGCCAGCCCGGGCACCCAGCCCAGCCCCACGCCCCAGGTCTCACTCCCTCCTGCCCCATCTCACCCTGCCAGGAACAGCATGAAGATCCTGGACGACTGGAAGGTGTACGGAGGGGTGTCGGACCTGAAGCAGCCCATGGAGGGCATCCCCGTGTCCCAGGTCATCATCAACTCCAACTACAGCGACGACCATGACGACTACGACATCGCCCTCATGAAGCTCTCCAGGCCACTGACGCTCTCAGGTGAGGTCTCTCAGCTCACCTGGGCTTGGCTGGGGTGGTGTTTGGGGGACAGGGAGATGGGCAGGAGCAAGAGGCCGCTCGGGTCGCCTTGGAACCGTGGGGCTGCTGCCAGCTGGAGCACCCGACCCTGCTGCGGCCACCTCGCCCGTCCCGTGGCCAGGAAGGGTCTGGCACACGTGGCCATGGGCTCGGCTGTGCCACCGGCCCCACGTGGGGCCGGGGAGACCCTCCTGGGGCGGGCAGAGAGGGGAGCCTTTCCTGCGCCCCTCGCTCCTCCCGGCTGCGGGGCTGCGGCGGTTCCTGTCCCGGGTGGCTCACCCGTCCCTCCCGGCTCCCATCCCGTCCCCCTCCAGCCCAGGTCCGCCCCGCCTGCCTGCCCATGTACGGCCAGCGATTCCAGACCGGCCGGTCCTGCTTCATCACCGGCTTCGGCAAGACCAGGGAGAATGAAGGTGAGGGAGGACTCCGGCTCCCCGCAGGCAGCTCCTGCCCACCAGCGCAGCCCTGCTGCGGCTCTCGAGGGCTTTCCCGCAGGGATAACCCTCGGGACTGCCCTCCCAGCCGCGAGGCTTTGCAGGAACGAGCCCTCTGCGAAACACCCGCTTCCTCCCTCGCTGCTGCGGAGGGGCCGGGGGTGGTGGGGGGTGACGAGGCCCCCCCTGCCCCACAGCTCTTCCTGCCTTGCAGATAACACGTCCCCGAAGCTGCGGGAGGCCGAGGTGAAGCTGATTGACTACAAGATCTGCAACAGCGACAAGGTGTACGAGGGCTACCTGACCCCCCGCATGATGTGCGCCGGGTACCTGCAGGGGGGGAAGGACGCCTGCCAGGTGAGCTGGGGGCACGCCAGGGGAGAGCCGCCCGGTTTTGGGGTACCCACAGAGGGGCGTCTCCCGTCTCCCCTCCTCACTGCTCTGCCCCTCCGAGCCAGGGTGACAGCGGAGGGCCCCTGGTCTGCGAGGACGACGGCCGCTGGTATGTGGCTGGGGTGACGAGCTGGGGGACAGGATGTGGCCAGAAGAACAAGCCCGGAGTGTACACGCGTGTGACAAAGCTCCTCAGCTGGATATACAGCAAAATGGAGGTGAGGGGGCAGGGCCGTGCCTGGGCAGGGTGGCCCTGCAGAGGGGCTGTGCCCCCAGCCCAGCCCCTGGCACCTCACCCTGCCCTCCTCTCTGTCCCTTGCAGAGCGAGAACGACTAAGAGCGGGATGGACGCTTGCCTGGGCTCTGCCTCTCCGGCCGGCACAGGCCGCTGCCCTGGGCTGCTGCCAGGGCACGATGGCACCAGCCAATGCCCCACCTCTCTCTGGACTGTCCGTGCAGCCGGGGACCTGTGGCTGCTGCCCAACTCTGAAAACAGCACCTGCAAAAGTGACCCTGCCCTCGCCTGGTGCCAGGGGCAACATGGTGGTGGCTGGGCACAGCACCGAGCCAGGCCCGGGGGGACACAGCCCGTGCCAGCGGCTGGCCGTGCTGGCTGGGAGAGGGACCCCTCCTTGCCCCGTGTTTTTGGCTCTTCTCCTGTAAACAGAGCGGTCTGGACAGGGTGTGCGAGTGCTTCCTGGCAGGGCCGTGGCACACTCGGCGGGCAGCAGTGCCCGTGGAGAGGGAACGCTCTCCTTTTGCCAGGTCACAGCTGTGCCACCTTGGGGTGCAGGGTGTGGCAGCTGTGCCCCCACCTCCGGGGCCATGCTGGTGGCTCTTCGAAGGGGAGCCCCGAGGCACAGCTATTCCACCCTCTGGGAGGGGCGGCTGCAGCTCCCGCGTTTGCGGAAGGATTTAGGAAGTGCCTTTTACGGGGCGTCCCTCCCTGCGAGAGAAATGCCCGTTTGTTTATTTTTCCATGCCGTGGCTCTGGTCTGAGCCAGCGCTCCCTCCCAGGGCCGCAGCCGCTCTCCGTCTGCTCCGGGGAGGGTTTGGCAGCGGCGTGGGGCAGCTCTGCACCCCCGGGGGCGGCTGTGGGAGCTGTGACAGAAGCCAGCGGCAGCCAAAGGCCACGCCGGAGTGTGGTGCAGGGCAATCACCCTCCCGGGCAGTGCCCGGTGGGAGCCAGCCCTGGATCTCCCTGCTGGGAGCTCCGCGGTGCCCGAGTGCTGCCTCCTGCCTGCAGGGGTGGCACAGCCAGCCTGCCCTCCCTGCCCACGCCGGAGCAGGGACACCTTTCCCTGGAGGAAACAAGTGCCCGCGTCTCCCTGTGGATGCTGGGGCGCACGAGGAGATCCCCAGGGTGAGCAGAGGCTGCCTGCTCCCCTCCCCAGCCCTGTGGTCAGCTGCAGGGGGGTCCTGTGGAGCCTGGCCACCCTGCACTCTTCTAATAAATGTTTTGGTAGTGCTCCAGGCGGAGATGGCTCTTTGGGATGGGCTGGGAAGGAAGCAGCCATGTGCCAAGGTGCCAAGGATCCCTGGGGAGAGGGCATGTGGGGCATGAGATGGAGTGGCCCTCCCTGCCCTTCACCCTCCCGATTACTGCTCGTGGCTGGGAAAAAAGGGATGGTTTAGGTTCCTCAGGTCCTGGGAACATCCCCTGGGTTCCCAGCACTGACCACTTCCCCTGGAAAAGATTTTGGGCACTGTGGTCTGTGCTGGGATTTTGGGACAGCAGGTCTGGTCTGGTTCTGGGTGTGCAGAAAGCACCTGCCCCTCCCTGGGACCGGGGCTGCCACCTGCCTGCTGATGGGAAGGGGTGGGTGAATTCCTGGTTTTGCTTCGCTTCTCGTGGATTTGGAGCGGTGCTGGGTGGCTGCCCCGGACCTGAACTGAAACAAAGGGAGTCGGTGCCTTTTGGGAAGCGCCAAGTCAGCCTGACCTCAAACCCCTTTTCAGAGCAGCAGCCCAGAAACCTCCCACGGATGCGGGAGCCGCCTGTGAAGAACGGAGCGTGCAGGGCCCAGGGGACTGTTCCCAATCCATAACGTGTGGAAAGGGCCTGGGCAGCCCTGCTGAATTCCAGGGAGGAGCGGGGGGCTCCTGCTCCCCACACACCGAGGGGCTCCTGCTCCCCGCACGCCAAGGCCGGACACGCTGCAGCGGCTGCCCTGCGAGCGCAGCGGTGACGGCAACACGATTTTCCATAAACAGAAGCAGCTGATGTTGAGTAAGAGACGGGGCCCTGCCCGACTTCCCTGTTCTGTTTTGGTCTGGCTAAAGTGGGAATTCAGTGGGCCTCGAGTCCCAGAGCCCCAGGGTAGGTTTGTGCCGAGGCTCTCTGGGATCTGGGGGTTCCTGCGGGTAAGTCGGGGTGGAGCAGCAGCTCGTAGTGGTTCATCACTGGAGAAATTGATCTTTTGAGAAGGAATAACCCAAAAATTGGAACCCAGTAAGGGCTGATCTTGCTGGAGCTGCGTTCCTGGCACCAGTAATGGTTACATTTCGACACATGTGGGACCTTCTCCTCTGCTGTGGATTTCACCTCCTCGGGGGTTCTTGCTCTTCTGAGAGTCTCTCACAGCAGAGAAATGCTTTCAGCCCCTAATACAAATTCAATTTATTTCTTCTCAACCTGCCATCCAGCAGTGTCTCCCCCCAGGCCCACGGGCAGGTATGCTGTGTTCTCCCAAGGGATGAAGTTTTCTAAGCAGATTAGGAGTGATTATTTTCCCGGGAAGCCGCCTGGCCACGGCTGCCGTGCTGTTCCCAGATGCTGTGCAGACGAAGCAGACGCCTTGGGCACCACTCTGCCTCCACTCCTGCAGCACTGCCCATCCCCTGGGGGAGCAGAGCTGCCGTGGGTGCCAGCCCAGCCCCGAGGAGCCCCTGGGACAGTCCAGGCCATCACCTGTGGCTCATGTAAAGCCCTTGGCTTGCTCAGTGTCCTGCTCCAGAGCATCCTCCGAGAGACAAGGGGTGCTGGGCGTGGCCCCGCATCTGGCCGGGCTGTTCCCATGTTCCTCCGAGCTCTGGAAATGGCAGGCCAGCGTCCCAAAGGGATGCAAACTACAAAAATACAGCCTGGTGGGCACCACGTGAATTACCGCCCATTAGCCGTGGTTTTCCCGACCTCTCCTTTTATAGCTCTTTGTTCTGCTGTGTCAAAGCAGATTTGTTTACAGCGTTTTCAGCGATGATGTTTCTCTGCAAAAATGCTTTTCCTCCAGTTGGGGATTGGTCCTGTTCCATGGTCAGTAACATCATCACTTGGCACGGAGTCGCTGGACTTCAGCTCGAGCTCTGCTCGAGTGTGGGGCAGCACAGGAGCTCCTGTGCTCGGTCCCCGCTCCTGCAGGGACTCAGGGCACAGGGAATGACTTGGACCTGATGGAAAATGATGTTATTGGGGTAAACGCAGCCTTGTGGCTACACACGGCTTCTGTCACTGCTCCCTTCTCCCAGGTCCCTGATGGGGCCGAGGGCTGCCTTGCCACTGAACGGGCAATTTCCAAGCTCAGCGTTACAGGGAGAGACCTTAAAATTGGAGGGGAAAGCTCTGGAGAGCAAATGGCTCCGTCCCTGCCCCAAGCCTGCGGGGAGGAGACGCCTGCTCCAGGGTAAGGGGCACGGGCTCAGATGCAATCATGCCCTGCTGGAGCTCCTGGCAACGCTCCTGCTCTCTCAGAGCTGGGGAGATCAGCCCAGCCCCTTTGTTAGCAGAAATCAGCATCTCCTGCCTGGCCTCCACATCACTTTTGGCCCAATTTCTCCAGAGGAGAAGCTGGAGCTCGGTGCAGCCTCTCCAGCGGCGCAGCTCTGGGGAGCAGATGTTTACCATGAGCGACTGCTGGAGCTGCTTTTCCTCTTCCCTTCCCACAGCCACATAGGGGTCTCTATTTTACCTGAGGAGAAAAAAAAAAAGAAACTGCTGCTAATTTTTTTTTGATTCTACTCACTTTGAGCAGCTCCTTGGAAATTTGTGAATAAAGAACCAAGGGAAGGAGAGCACGGAGCACATCCAGCCCCATCCAGCTGCGTCCTGGCTGCTGCTGCTGCACGGGGGATCTGTGCTGAGGGCTCTGCAGAGCCCCACCGTGCTCGCTGCAGCCCCCGGGGCATGGTCACACCTGAATGTTTTACTGTGTGCTGTGGATAATGACAGCCGAGAAGCAGATAAGGTCAGAGAAGCCCAAAACTTGATTAGAACGGCTTGATCCCTGCCTCCCTCTCTGCAGGGTAACTGACAGCCTTATCCTGTTATCCCTGTGTATTAGAGGGACTTGATGTTTTCCAGCTCCTCGGTGCTGGTCTGTATCTCTTGACCCTTTGAATAATTGCCTTGAAATGCCAGCGCTGGTTTGTTTTCTTTTGGTGTTTTACTGGAACCGGGGAAATGGCTGCGGAACGGTGCCGTCACTGCCTGATTTCTATCTGAGATGCGTTGGAGTTAAGAGGGGATGAGCCAGCTCGGCGGTGACAGCACTGCTGAGGTGTTTTTCCAAGAAGAAATGGCTCTCCAGGGCAGCAGCAGGAGCCGGGCAGACAGAGGTGTGCCGGTCTGGCCGGGGAGGGGAGTGGTGCCCGTGGCTCTCAGCTACTGCCTGGCAGTGCCGCCAGCACCCTGCTCCCATCTGACATCCCGGCCTGAACACGGATCTCCCTCCCGATGTTGCTCCTCCCAACACGCCTGGCTGGCTGATGGGGATGAGCTGGGCTCGCCACAAAGCTCCGTCCCTGGGCTTTCAGAGCTTTTCACAGGGCTTTTTGTCCGGCTTCTGTCAGGCAGCATTCTGCCCTGGCTGGCTGGAGCGTGGGCTGGTTCCTGGCCTGCTCTGGGTAACTCCCAACGGGTCTGGCTGCCTGCAGCTGCCAAACGCTGGTGGATTCGGGGCAGGCAAGGCAGGTAACAGGTCCTGGGTGTGCCTGAAACTGAGCCAGGCGCTGCTGGAAGTGGCCCTGCTGCCCACCCTGACCTGGGTGGGCCCTGAGATTGGCCGAGTGCCGTGACCGAAGCCCCGTGAGCTGGGCCACCTGGCCTGGCAGCCTGGCAGCCCCTTTCCCAGCTCTCAGGAGGCAGCAGGACAGCGAAGCCTCTGTGCCGTGTTTGCCAATTCACCTGTGTGTGTTTTCCCCAGAGGAGCTCCGGGTCTGTTCCTCGCTCCTCCCACGCCCGGAGCACAGCTCGGGGCAGAGTCCAGGCCTGCTCTGCTGTGGGAAGGGATGTTTCACAGCCAGGTGAGCGTTTCCCCTCCCCACCTGCACCCCGCAGGCACCGGGACTTTTGTAGAGCCACGGAATCACTGAATGGTTTGGGTTGGAAGGGATCTTCGAGCTCCAAATCCCTGACACACCTTCCACTATCCCAGGTTGCTCCCAGCCCCATCCTACCCGGCCTTGGGCACTGCCAGAGATCCAGGGGCAGCCACAGCTGCTCTGGGCACCCTGTGCCAGGGCCTCCCCACCCTCACAGGGAACAATTCCTTCCCCATGTCCCACCTATTCCTGCCCTCTGGCAGTGGGAAGCCATTCCCTGTGTCCTGTCCCTCCATCCCTTGTCCCCAGTCCCTCTCCAGCTCTCCTGGAGCCCCTTTAGGCCCTGGAAGGGGCTCTGAGGTCTCCCTGGAGCTTCTCTTCTCCAGGCTGGACACCCCCGGTGGTGTCCAGAGCCGAGGGGCTCCATCCCCCTGAGCATCCCCGTGCCTTCCTCTGGGGGGATCTGGGAGCCGCCGGGGGCCGGGCC